>JAUTXW010003173.1:7500-135000 GCA_030620095.1 Kuschelorhynchus macadamiae
ATCATATTTAATAAATATCTAAACATGAAACAGACAAGTCTACTGACCGAAATAAGGTGGTTCCATCATTGGTAACTTTAGTATTAGAGAGAAAATCATTAAAAATTAGCACTTGCAACCCTGATTAAGCTGAAAAAAAAAATGCCGCAAGTTCTGTAGAGGATTAGTGACTAGAGGTGGGCTAGTCTGCAATTTTTTAGTAGCTGCAACTCAATCCAACTGCTCTTACCGAGGCACTGTGACAAATGGCAATGATTGTTAGGAGCTGTCTTGCTGACAAAACCGTGCATCCAAAGCCCCGGCAAACGCGGCGGGTGCGACTAATATAGCAAATGTTAATATTATTGTTTTTGGTTCATTTATTTTTAAGTCTATTCCATGTAAAGAACGCTCTCTACAAAATTTTACACTATTACAGTAGTTGCCGTTTTCACTGAAGTGCAAAAGGGAGAATTTTGATGGAGCCACCATCCTATTACTATCTATATGAGAAAAAAGAGACTAGTTTTGAAGAAAAATACATTTTTTTAAATACGAAAATTACCAATCATGGTCAATTAAATTGGATCAACATGTATATCTAATAGCTATCAACAAATTATAGCATATTTTCCTACACAAATAATTACTTAATTGAAATTACTGTTTTACCTATTACCAAAAAACTATCATTACAAGCACAATCTAATCCTCACAATGAAGTGTATCTAAGTTTACCTCACAATCGTCATCATTGAAATTATGTTATTCATAATATCCTTTCAGGGGAAAGTCATATGCCAGGCCTTCAATTTGTATTGCAGGTAAATACACTAAAAAATTTTAAGAAATAGTTTTCTCTTCTTTTGAAGATGCAAAATTTTAATTATCTAAAATTACTCAGAACTGCAGGGATTTCATCTCTTTTCAGATCAAATTTTATCATCATATTTAGAACACGTCATTTTTAACGTGAAAGACAAAAATTTATAAAACGTATCTTATCACAAGACATTCATTCTCGCCTCAAGGTTTGCCATTAAAAAGAGTCAAGGTATTTTTTACGAATATTTTACTATCTGTGATAACAAATTTATATTTGTTTAAATCTTAATTATTGTTAGATATGTAAATAAAAAAGATGTACTTTCAGACATTCTTATTTGCGCATGCGCTATATAACGATTCAAGATAACCACGACTTTTAGCTTCACAAACACAATATAAAAATGTAGCAAAAACGGTGGAATATAATATAATATAAATATAATATAAATATAATATATATATATATATATATATATATATATATATATATATATATATATATATATATATATATATATATATATATATATATATATATATATATATATATATATATATATATATATATATATATATATATATATATATATATATATATATATATATATATATATATATATATATATATATATATATATATATATATATATATATATATATATATATATATATATATATATATATATATATATATATATATATATATATATATATATATATATATATATATATATATATATATATATATATATATATATATATATATATATATATATATATATATATATATATATATATATATATATATATATATATATATATATATATATATATATATATATATATATATATATATATATATATATATATATATATATATATATATATATATATATATATATATATATATATATATATATATATATATATATATATATATATATATATATATATATATATATATATATATATATATATATATATATATATATATATATATATATATATATATATATATATATATATATATATATATATATATATATATATATATATATATATATATATATATATATATATATATATATATATATATATATATATATATATATATATATATATATATATATATATATATATATATATATATATATATATATACATATATATATATATATATATATATATATATATATATATATATATATATATATATATATATATATATATATATATATATATATATATATATATATATATATATATATATATATATATAAACATATATTTACATATATATAAACATATCGTCGGTCTCCGCAATAGCTGTCCTGTAAAATATATTCAACTTGTGGTAATCATTATTTTATATTTCTTTGGTAAAGAATTAAGCTTTATAAAGGCACTATTATGAACGTGGACACACTTTCCGCTTTTTAGAAAAAAATTGTTTTAAACAGTTACGCCTATGTGACAATGTTTCGTTAAAGATTTTCTGTTACGCCAAAATAATTCATTTAGTTACGCCTCTAAGTGAGCATAGTTTGTTGCATGTTTTCTTTTACGCCACAATAATGTTTCAAAAGCAATTAAAAAAAACACAATTGAAAAGATAACTTTTTATTTAGAAAATGGGAATTCACGTTAACAAAATAAAAACTCTAAAAATAAATATTAAAAATAAACCAAACTCGAAAAAAATTCTAATAAACTAAAACAAAAGGATTTGAGAATAATATTTGAGAGGGCAATGCGTTACTTCATAATGATTTTGTCGTAGCTATTTTCATTATGGCTGCATTTAAATAAAATTGCCATTGGTTCATCTTTTGTAACCATCAAATTCATTATCTCGTCCACTTAACCGCTCTGTTATCTTTAACAGACAATATAATTAAATCTTTGGACAAAGATTTAAAATCCCAAAAGTCTCTGAAATTCATTGCAATTACCTCATAAGGGTTATTGTTTCTAGAGCATCTCATTATAGGGTATAGTTGAGATGGAGTAAAAAGATCTCTTGAATGTTTTAAGGCATAACTATGAGCGCTGTCGCTCTCGTTCTGGCCATGATTGGTTTCGAAAAATTTTAAAGAAATTTGTTTAACATTTTTGTGTTTTTCCAGAGATTAAAGCAACATAGACGCCACATTCTTCTGACTCTACTAACATATTCATGGCGTTAAAAGTATTGCCTGTTGTCTGTTCAAAAATTTCTCTTGGGTTTTCCCATCTTCTACAGACAAAGAGCGTATGCTCCGCATCATCGTTTGGATATTTACAATATTTACATTCTGCACTTATGACTTTGTTGCGATCATACAGATATTTTCGGAAGCACCCATGCCCCGAGAGTGCCTGGGTGATAAAATAATCTACCTCACCCCCTGCCGATTTATCCACCTTCTAATATCTGGTATAAGGCTATATGTCCACCTTCCATATGTACCATTTGCCCACTTTTCCTGCCATTCTGCCATGAGGTTTTCCTCTGCCACCTTCTTTCCTATTCCCCTGTAAGTTTCGTTTCTCCCTTTTATCGCAAGCTCTATTGGCGGGACGCCTGCTATGGTTTGTATTCCCTCAGTTGATACAGTTTTGTATGCGCTACATATTCTGATTGCCATTTCTCGTTGTATTCTGGCTAACTTTTTTATTAGTTTTTTGTTGTGGATTATCGAATGCCATATCGGTGCGGCATACAGTATCTGCGACTTAATTACACTGTATAGTATTCTTCTTTTGGAAGGTCTTGGTCCACCAATATTTGGCATTAATCTGGCTAGCGCGGCTGCTGTCTTTTGGGCCTTTTGTACTGTTTTATTTACATGTTCCGCGAATGTTAGCTTTGTATCTAGCCACACGCCCAGGTATTTGATATACTTTTTTGGAGCTACTCTAATGCCTTCTACCTCAAAGTGTATTGGGTTTATCTTCCGCTTGGTCGTCAGAAGGACGGCTTCCGTTTTTTCAGGAGCCAGCTGCAACCGTCTACCTTCCATCCAATTTGACACCCTATGCAGGGCAGTGTTTGCAGTGGTTTTCAGGAGTTCTTCTGTCTTTGCTACTACAACCAAAGCGATGTCGTCGGCAAAACCTATCAAGGTCTTTCCATCAGGCATTTCCGTTTCTAGCAGGTCGTCATAAAGTATATTCCAGAGGGTTGGGCCTAGCACCGATCCCTGTGGAACTCCACTATTTATCCCTATTTCTTTAACAGAGTGTTCAGCTCTTAGGACAATTTTCCTATCCGACAGATATGACGCTATGATCCCAATCAGGCTCTCATCAATTTGTCTTTTCCTCAGTTCATTCAGTATAAATTGCCATTCTTAACGTCCAGTGTTATTACACTACACAGTCTTCGGTGTGCGCAGGAGTAGTCAGCTGCTAGCTTCGCAATTCGCACAACTTCTCCAACAGCATCGATAGTTTGACGACCTTCCCTAAATCCAAATTGCCGCTCCGATAGTCCTCCAGTTCTCACTAGTTCTCTCTTCAGCCTTATAAGAATCAGTTGCTCGTAGAGCTTAGCCTCTACGTCCAGAAGGCATATCGGCCTGTACGATCCAGGGTTTTCCAAGGGTTTGTCACCCTTTCTCAGTAGAACTAGTTCAGCTTGCTTCCAGTTTTTCGGAAAGGTCGCTCTTTCGGCCATCTCGTTGTATATTTCCAGGACGTATTCAGGATTTTTTATGGCGAGTTCTTTTATAACTTCGGGGGGGCTTTATTGTTTTTAAGTTTGCTACTTGCCGTGTTCAGTTCGTCCAGAGTGAAGTTTTGGAACGTAGCCAAGGGATCTGGATACCACTCCACCTGTGCATGCCTTGGAAAGAGATGTTCAACCACTTCCTCCATCTTTTCCATCGTCATTTGAGGTTTCGGCGGGAATCCTATCAGTCTTTTAGTCACGATCTTGTATCCGTCGCCCCATGTCTCTGTCTATGTCCTCACATACCGATTTCCATGCCTGCTTTTTTGCCCTCTTTATACTGTCTCGGAGGCGTTTTTTACTTTCTTTATAATCTTCCCAATACCTCTGGCTTTCGATTAGCACTTGCCCTTTTGATGCTCTAGTATAAACTCTTCTCCTATGAAGGCAGTCACGCCGTAAGTTTGCGATTTCCTCGTTCCACCAGTAAACTTAAAGGTTTTCCTCTGCCAACGTCTTTCCTTTTAGGCATGCTTTTATCGCATATTTTGCGAAGTGTATTTGAGAGTAGGTTTTCAGGTGGTTCGCTAGCCTCGTTGACAATTTCTTCCAGGGCGTGGTTTAATTTTTCCCTATCGAGCTTCTTTACTTGTCATCCTTCAGGTTTTATGCGCTTTCTGTGAGTATTGGTAGTCGTTTCATTTACCTCGAATACAATGTAGTTGTGGTCGCTTAGGGATTCAGTCTCTATTACTTCCCATTTGTCAATATTTCTTTTTATGCCCCCAGTGGCTAGTGTTAAGTCCAGGATGGATGACCGACCTTCAGCCTGGAAGGTGGGGGTTTCCCCTTCGTTTACAATGCACAAGTCGTTTTGAGCAATCCACTCGGTTACTACTTGCCCTCTCTGATCGGCGGAGTTCATTCCCCATTGGGGTGATTTCGCATTGAAGTCCCCTGCGACAATAACATCTTGCTTTGTTCTTTTCAGAGCTTGAATTTCGGCCTTTCTTCTAGTTCTTCTATATCTCTGTTTCCAGACGAATAGAGACTACACACCATGAAGCTACCTGTACTGAAGTAAGAGAAACCCAGGCCTCTTCCCTGCTCTTTAATGACTATGTCACGGTCCAATACCTTGATCGCAGTATCCAGTTGTTCGTCATGTATCCAGTCTTGGCGACCTCTAATAGCGCTTTTGTTTGGTTCGCTTACGAGTAGCACTTTTGCTCCTATGTCCCTAGCCACAGCTAGGGCCATATCATGTGCTAGTCGGCTTCGATTAGTATTTATTTGTAATACTTTCATAGGATATGTTTATTGGCGCGCTCTATGGTTTCCTTGGTATGTGTTGGACATTTAGGGTCCCCAGATTGGTGTCCTGTGTTGCAGTGTACGCAGAATGGTTTATTTATACACTGTACGGTTTTATGGCCTTCCTTACAACATTTTAAACGAAGGTTTGTCCTGTCGGGACCACTGCATTGCGACTTGGTGTGTCCGTATTTCCAGCACTTGTAACATTTTGTTTCTTTTTTCCTTTCGATTATCCTACAGTTTACCCATCCAATTCTAATTTTACTTAGCTGAATGAGTTTTGCCGCATCTTCTTCCAGCATCACTACTGTGACGTTTTGTCTGTTTCCATGGGCTGGTCTTAAGGCTCTGATTTCTATACTCTCGGCCTTCACAGATGTATATTTGCATATCGCTTGCATTATCTCTTCCTTATTTACTGTCTCGTCCATGTCCTTAATGTGCAAAATCTTTTTGTTAATCAAACGTGTCGTTGTCGCTTCAGGAACTTTCTCCATTAATTCTTTCCTCAGTACTTCCATCTTGTCTGACCCATTTTTGACGGTTATGAGTAGGTCTCCGTTTTTCGTTTTGGCGACGTTTTTCACGTCCACTCCTATATCGCTAGGGTTTACTTTTTGTTTGACCGTTTTGAGCAGATCTGCGAAGGTTTTCCCGTTCATTTTCACAAGTAGTGCGTCGCTCTTCGGTCTCTGTGTTGCGGTATTTCCTTCAAAGGGTTGTGTTGTTGTGTTTCTCCTAGTCCTGTTCTGTTGGTGCGTTGCCTTTTCTTGGTTGTTGTTTCCTATGAAGTTCACAACTTTAACGTCCGTTCCAGAAAATAGGAATTCGATCATTCTGTTTATCTGGAGCCCAGATACACTGTCAATTTCGGGCACTGCCAGCATCGTTTTGTTGTTTTGTACTACGTGCGTTTTGATCTGCCTTAAACAGTTAAATGACAAACTGTCATTAGCCTCTCTTGTGTTTTCTTCTATTATTAATGGGTAGTATATACCTCTGGTATTTTGCACAAAGTTCCCTTTGTCGTCTGGAAACCCTAGGGTATGCGTCATCATGGCCACTTCCCCTTGGCGTTTACCCTGTTTTTTGAGTCTCTGTTTTCCTCCGAAATTTTCTATAGTCCTTCTTATTTCTTTTAGATCAGATTCGAAGTTGATGTCGCACGGAAGTATCAATTCATACTGTGATGGGGCATTCCATATGTGACCTAGTTGTTTTTCGGCTCTTGGAAAGATTTCATTTTCCCAGTCTTCTTCCGTAATCATTTGGAAGGCATTGTAAGTTTCCGTTCCTGAGAGTGCTAATCTTCTGTCTTCTTTCTGTTGTATTTTTTTACACTCTTTGCACTGAGGAGGGTTTTTTTTGCATCTTATCTTTCTCGGTGGCTAGTTTTGCTGCCTCTAGGGATTTCAGTTTATTTTTTAGGTCCTCGTTTTCTTTGCGTAGGTTGTCGCCTGCCAAATTCCTTTGTTTGGTTGCTTCATCTAACCAGGCCGTGAATTTCTTTGAGAGCAGTTGTTCTATTTTAAAAACCAGTTTGCTTGTCGTCTCTTTTAGTTCTTGTTTAGGTTTGTACATCTCGGATATGATTTTTTCCAAGCGTCTAGCTTGCTCGCTAGCTTCATTTAACGTCTTTAAAAACAGACTTCCTGGTGAGTCCATGCTATTGGTTTCTGGTGTATTTTCGGTCCTCTTGCGTTTGTGCGATTGTTCTGCCCTGTCGCCCATCGTGTGTGATGGTCTCTGTTGATCTTCTAGGTTGGAAAGCGAAAAAGCTCTCATCCTGGGTGGCGTTCTTCGAATGTTCTCTTCTCGCAAAGGGGTCTTCTGTTCCAGTCGTAAGAACACTCCCCTCGACCTGGTTTACCATCGGGGAAGGGTCGCCATTGCCATTTCTGTTGCCTAAGTTATCCATTTTCATAGCCGGGTTGTGTGTAAGTGGCTGTGACGGTGAGCGGCTCCGAAGGGACCCAGCCACGTAATCCCAACCGCCCTGGTTTTTATCTGTATATTCCATTCCATATTTGACCCGTTATTTGATGGGTCCGACCATTTCCCAATTACGAAAAAAAATTTCGGGAACCGGGCAACCCATAGACAGGTCTATACCTGGACTATCCCATCAAGTATCCCGTGCCTATATTCGTAGCCTGAATGCATGCCATAGTCGTTGTAGTGTGTCAGTCCAATACAGAATGAAATTGAGTGATCCCTAGCCCTCGTTTCCTAATAGCATCGGGATTGGAAATATAAGAGTTGGTCAAGAGAGACCGATAGAAAAGATAAGAAAGAGTGGTCTCCCCCAAAGACAAGTTGAAGCAGGGTGAGATCATAGAAAGAGAGAAAGAATGAGTTGGTCCGCGGCAACGGCTTTGGCAAAGGCTTTTGGGGGCTTTTAGTCCCCCTCACCCTACCTGTAACCGCCACTAACCAGACCCGTGATGACCTGGCCGTTCCCCTATCCGCCACCCGGAGACGCGCCTGATAGGTGCTCAACCCTCATCCATCTATCTATCCATCTGTCTATCTATCTATCTATCCATCTATGTATGTATCTATCTATCTATATATATATATATATATATATATATATATATATATATAATATATATATATATATATATATATCCAAGAAAATAAATATCTTGAAAAAGCTCAATATAATGAGCGAAACGTCGATTAAATTATAGTTTTACTTCTCAATGAGTTAACCTATGCCCAAGAAAATAATTAACAAAATATTTATATATGGTTAAAGAAAAAAAAAACGAATATATATATATATATATATATATATATATATATATATATATATATATATATATACACAGATAACACACATTTATATATTCATATATTTGACAATAGCTTTGTGTGTCAGAAACCATTACGAGGAGAGTTTCGGGTAGAAGCCAAGTTACCGATTTTTCTAGATATATTTTCAACAACTGTTTTAATGAAAGTCCCTTGTGCTGTGACAATAAAATTAATTATATTTTTAAAAAATATAATTAATTGTTAATCACAAGAAATATTCTTATAAAATTATCGTAATTTTAAAACAAGTAATAAAAACAGATACACGCTCTTGGTGGAAATCCAAAAAGTTAGCATAAAACTCAATTTTAACTTGGCTAGAAAACATGCCGAGCTTCAATATAATCGCAGAAGCATAACAGAAATATGCAGCAGAGTTTTTGCCTTTAATTTTAAACACGCTGTATCTTAGAGATTAAATTAAGGATATTTATGGGAATATGTCGTTTTATAAATACTCAAATAATCATCCCTTGAAAATTTTAACCTTACTTTTGCGAGGCCCTGTATATTTTAACTTTCGCCTTTAGTTGCGTCTATTTTAACATTGGTAAACTTACAAAAAAATGAAAACAATTTTAATCATACTAGCAAAATGTTGAGAAAAATTCATGATGAGCAATCTTATAATCCCAAGTTGCCGATTTTTAGTCAATCTGCAAAAATTTTAAAATGAGTCTGCCATATTGACGCTGCCACCTTTAATTCTCAAATACTGACTAAAATTTCATAACTGTCACTCTTAAATACTCCTGGATTACCGATTTTTCTGTCGAACCTATACAAATGACAAAACTCGGTAGCTATATTGGTGCCGCCATTTTGATGTTGGCTCCGCCATTTTGAATTTCTAAATGTTGACTTTTTAATGTTTTATGTGGAAGTGGTGGAAAAAAATCTATTACTAGATTTGACCAGACATACAAAAATAGAATCAGACGATGAGTGTGAAGCCAATAAACGCGTGCTAAAAACAATTATTTAATCTGTTGCATAACCGTTAAAACCTCCGAATATTGCATAAATATTGAATAAACACATTTGTTTGTGTCCATAATAATCAAAGTAAACATGAAGGGTGAAGGGAAACTTCCCCACTGGTTTACCTGATTGCGCGATAAATATAGGGTTCAAACATATTTAATTTATTTTAAACCAAATTCTGCTTTAAATTTTGGCATGGTAAAAATAAACATTACATATATCTATTTTTAAAAATTGAATATATTTTGTCTGCAAACAATAAAAAAATCTTTTATTATAATGCAATTTAATTTTGCCTTTCGTTAGTAATAATATCAACATTTATATCTAATTGAATTTGATTTGAATAGATTTTTTCTTGAGAACGCTGTTTTTCAAACATTTCAAATTGCTTATTGACTTGTGTTTTAGTGTGTAAAAACTTGAGTGATTTCTTTCTAAACATTAAGATGTCCAAAAAGTGGATTTACTCTCCTGGAAGTGAAAAATCGAGATCGTTTCACTGTAAGTACAAAATATAACCTAGATTGTGTCAGAACATTGGCGTACATTCGTTAGTAGATGGTTGGTGGTATCCAAATAAATAAAACAATTCATTTCTTTTTCAAATCCTTATTCCGATTGTAATTCAGATGCATATTAGATTTATCAACATGCCATATAAATATACACATATCAATTGATTTCCTTAAGTTCACCAGACGAAAAATTTGGTTTAGGATTCTGTTTATATCTAATTTATTATCTTGAGTTACGCGTTCTACAAGATTCAGTTTATTCATCAGATAAGGCTGTAGATGTAAAATTATTTTTTCTTAATTGGATGTAATTTTTGGCTTTTGAAAAAGTTTTAATGGTTTCCGAGGGAAAAGTTCACATAAACATTTATGTTCTAAAGGATTTAATTTTTTTTATACAGGGTGTAACACGTTAATTAGTGTTTGGTCAATTGCATTATTTTGATAACCCATAGGGTGTGGGAGATATCAAAATATATTATTTGTATATTGTTTTATATAAAGTAATGTGACTTCACACACCCATATTTTGGCACAGAAAAACTGCTTCTGAAAATGAAACTCTATATAATATTATAGGTTAATGCTAATTTTAGTCATTCAATATTCGAAGGTTAAAACTAATAATCAAAGCAGAAGCAGGCATTGCCTTAAAATATAGATTACTAAATGAAGACAAACCGAATCCAAACTTCCATGAAAAGTCTAATTTATTTTGAATAAACTTTACCTTTATACCTCTTAAAAACAAAGATAGATAAAAGGTGACAAGAAACATTTTTTGCTATTGATACTTGTACATGAGGTTTTTTAATTTATATGTGTGTGTAAATCAAAGTGGCTAGATCCGTGGACTAGATGTCTTTTCTAATTTATAAAAATATTGTTCTATATAAAAGGCTCCTCAATGGTATGGGTAAACTTATTTTTTTGTAAGATACTAATCATATTCCACGTAGCATAATTACTTAAATTCAATTATTTTTTGATATTAAAGTTTAAAAATTGACAATTTCGGGTTTTAGCAGGCTGTAAAATCTAAAAGGTACTTACAAAAAAAAACGAATTGCATATTCCTATCTTAACTAATGAAACAATCTTATTCTTAAAAAAAAAATTAAAAAATAATATATGAATGAGAAGTACTCACGTCATGACATACTGTTCCAAGACTATCACATTAAAATATTTCCAATATAACTGATAACATTCTGTCAGAGGCAACATAATCAAGCCTCCAATTCTTAGTGCAGAAAATGCAAAAAAAAAATTAACAATTATTTTCTTCACTTGTCTAACAGTAAATACATATAATTATTGTATTTATTTGAAAAGTCAGAACTGCAGGGATTTCATCTCTTTTCAGATGTGATTTAATCATCATATTTAATAAATATCTTAACATGAAGCAGACAACTCTACTGTCCGAAATAAGGTGTTTCACCGTTGATAACTTTAGTATTAGAGAGAAAAATCATTAAACATTAGCACTTGCAACCCTGATTAAGCTGAAAAAAATAGCTGCAGGTTCTGTATAGGATCAGTGGCGTATTTAGAATGCCTTCCTGGGGGGAGGGGGGCTAACATTTACATTATAAGTTCTTATATAATTCTCATAATGCCTTATAAAATTTTACTTTCAAACATTTTGCTTGGGTTATTTATTAGCCCTAAATAGGCCACTTCATAGGATTGTCAAGAAACACTAGTAGATGTCTCCCAAACAATTAATAAAGTTTCTGTTTGTTTGGCTAACGGATATTCACAGTACAGATAACAAAAAAGCTTAGCAATTTGACAATGTGGTCCATTTTCATTAACATCAATGGTAGAAGTCAATAAAGGAAATACCCATAATGAATTTAAAATGTAGGATAAAACTACTAGCTGGCAATCTCAAAGTGAGAAACAAACTATGTCCTGCAATGGGTGGATGATGGCTTGTTAGATTTACAGCACTAATGCACTATACCATACCACTTATATTACACTAGCCATGAACTAAACTAGCAAACACTTCCAAGTAGGATATTATTCATTATGTGGAGGTAACACATAAATTGTAAACACACACAGTCATCTAAGACAGCACTTTCAAAATGTAAAGTGACACCCTCGTTCTAGAGACGGCAAAGAAAATAAGAAATATAGTGAATTTACTCTACTATGATAGTCCTGCTGAGTAATCAATCTCGCAATTAATTTCCAAAAATCGCAGCGTCTTAAATTGCTTTATGCCAAATCTCAGAATCCATTTCCAAAAATCGCAGCATCTTAAGTTGCTTTACGCAATCGCCTATTTTGTAAAGAAGTAATGTGACGGCCCCATGTTTCAACACACACCAGCCACGCATTTTAACCCGCCATACTGAATCATGGATAAAAGGCTACTAAAGACAGTATTGTAATACAAAAGGCATGACCCTAATTGAAATGACTTTCAGATACTACCAAAAAACTATTATTACAAACAGAATTTAATTCTCACAAGTAAACCAATGAAGTGTACTAACTTTATTTTGTTTCCAAGGTTACCTCACAATGTGCATCACTGAAATTATGTTCTTCATAATATCCTTTCAGGGGAATATATATCTTTGATTTTAACAGTGTCAAGGTATTTTTTCTAATATATTGTTACATTTCATCATCTGAGATAAAAAATTTATATTTGTTTAAATTTAAATGGTTGTTGGATATGTAAATGAAAAAGACGTATATTCATACATTCTTATTTGCGCATGCGCAATATGACGATTCAAGCGCGACGTTAAGTTTACAATTTTTTTAAAAATTAATTAATTAACTGCTAATCACAACAAAAAATTGTCATAATTTTACAACACATAATAAAAACAGATACACACCCTTGGTGGTAATCCAAAGTTAGTTTATCATAAAAATTATTTTTAACCTGACTAGAAAACATGCTGAGCATCAATACAATCGCTGAAGAGTTACAGAAAGATGCAAAGAGTTAGAAATATTTATAATCAACAGCGGGGATCGCACCCGCACCTCTGGATCACTAGTCCTAACCAAATGCGCTATCGTACCACTGATAAGCAATTTGTTAGAATTTGTACATATTTAAACCCACCAGTATCATAACCATTGTTGATATTGCCAAATATTCTAACCTTATGACGCGATAAAAAATAAAATACTTCTATTCAAAACTTGACAACTGGACCCACATACGAACCCTGCGGGACACCCGATGTCACAAGAATCTCCCTGGAAACTGAACCGCACATATGTTGACTTGCTGGCGACGATTAAATAAATACGATTTGATCCACTCAAGATTTTTTCCACAAAAACCAATTTGCTGTAATTTCCATAACAGGAGCTGATGGCAAAAGCTAAATCTGCATAAGTGTTAAAAAACACAAATCTGCATAAGTGTTAAGATTCGCCGGCGACCTTGGCATTCCTACTCAGATTTTTAAATATTTCCTAAAAATTTATGATATGGATTCAAAATACCCCCAAATGCCGACTTTCAGTCAAATCTACACAAATGTTAAGATTCCTCCTCCAATCTTAAATAACCTCAAATGCCGAATTTTAGTCAAATCTGCAAAAATTTTAATATAAGTCTGCCTTGTCGGCGGTGCCATCTTTTCTTTAATTCTCAAATACTGACTAGAATTTCATAACTTTCACTCTTAAATACCCCTAGATTACCTATTTTTCGGTCGAATCTGTATAAATGACAAAATTCGTTGATGTACATTCCTAAATAATCCGCACAAATGTTAAAGGGTTGACATTGTCATTATGGCGCCGCCATTTTAAATTTCTAAATAAACGGGTGATAAAAACAGTTGAATTTGTCGCATAACTTTTAAAACTAACAATTAATCAAAGCAGCAGCTGAAATCGCCTTAAAACATTGATTACTATTAACGTGGCCTGCGTGAATTTTTAGGCCGCAATATTGGAAAACGTGACGTCACGATCGGAGGGTCACATTCGATACCCGCGACATGTTATTGTAAGGAAATAATGCACAAAAGCGACATTTTATAGAGGTCATTTATTGACAAAAAAAAAGACTTTAAACTGTACAAATCATACACACATATTGCTGGAGCTTATAAGAGCATTTTTAGAACATTTTAACCATAATGAAGTGTTTGAGTTACATAATATTTTAGGTTACTAAAGGTCTTCAACCCAATTGCGCTAATACATTTTGATTTCTAATGAAGGACTACAATATTATGTTTTACAAATGTATGATTATTACAAAAAAACTTGTTTACAACAGAGATTGAACTTTGATATACATTGATAGGAAATGTTATAAAAAAAATACTTCAGAGCTACAAAATACAAATAAGTAAATAAAAGTTTTTATCAAGTTAAGTATTTAATGATTAATTTTTTATGATTTTGTAAATGTAAGTAGTTTTCTTTTTTTTGTAGAGGATTTGTCAGTGCTGTTTGATATCGCTGCCTGATCAGAAAGATTTTTAGAATAGTTGTTCAACAAAATATTACTTAAAACATGTGCGATTTTTATAATAATGTTTTTAAATGGCATACTACACGCATTACAGATTTCTGGATAATTTCACATAAAATCTTCCGCTTTCACTAAAGCTAATTTTTTTTAAATTTTTTGCTGGGAAGATGCGATTACAAATTCATGTTCATATTCTAAAGATATGAGCATACAAAATATTTTAAATATGTTGATAACAAATTGAAATACTAACTCTGATGGAGTTTTCAATGCACCACGCGTAATGTTAAGTAAATATTCACTAACATTATTCGATATTTTGTCTTCCAAGTGCATAGTAAATTCTTCATTTGATGTTATAATAGTTTTACATATGTCACAGCCGCTAGTATATTTTATTACTGAATGAGAGCAATACCCAGCTATAAAAAATAATGAAGAATATTGTTCATTATTTATGTCAACATTTTCTGAAGAAGTAATAATATCAAAATAAAAAGAAATATCAGTAGACATAAATGAATCATTGTGTACAACTTCTTCAGTGAAAGAAAACTGTTTTATTGAGAAATTACCAAATTTAGCCGACCGTAGTTTTAGTAAACTCAAAATTTTTAGTTTTTTCTCGGATTCAAGAACTTGTGTGACAGAGATATTATAGTTGGAGCCACTTAAAAACCTATACCTCCCAAATCTTCCCTCCATTTTGTCAGTTTGGAACTTTCCGAGAAGCACATATTTCAGTTCAAATTTTAGATCAAGTTTTGCAGAGAAAAGGTAACCTATCAAGTCAATGAGAGCAGCAGTCGTATGCTTTAATGATGTAAAAGTGTCTTTTGTTAGTTTGCCAGTATGCCCTGGCTGGTAATTTGGCAAATTTACATTTTTCCACGCCTCCAAAAAATTTAAAAATTTCTCAAGAAATTTGATGTTATCATGGTCTGGAGAAGTAATAGGTTGTCTAAGTGGGTCCCTTAAACGAATCCCTGCACTCGAACTGTGCAAGTTTACTATTTTCCACCATGACAAAATTATGCTTATGAACTCGGCTGTACCAACATTATTTTTTTTAGTTATTTGAAGTGCTGCGATATTTTTTTCATCAAACAAACGGACTGCTAACAATACATTCTGTCTTTCCAAAGATGAAGGATAAAGAACTTTTTGAGACAATGCAGGGGCTAATTTAACTGTGCTATTACATTCATTTGCATAAATTTGTTTTAGGTCAGCAACATTTGCTGACAAGATTAAATTTGGTTCATCAATATGGGGAAATATGAATGATTGTTGATCATTTTTTTGATTGAGCCAATTATTTCTAATAGACTTGAAAAGATGAACGGTGTCAAAGAGAAGAAAAATTTTTTGGACAGGATTGAAAGGGTTTTTTATGCAATACTTATCAACTTCATTTCCAACACACATAGGTAAGTTAGCTTGAAACAAAAGTTCATACATGCCTCGGTTCATCCGATGATTATCACATATCAATGAAACCACATTGTAACCCGCATCGGTTAATACTTTTATAACGTTTAAAACCATTCCCTTTAGTATTGCTGAAGAGTTTTTTCTCACAGGATACAAAGCAATGATATCTTCGTTTTTAGAAAATATTGAAGAAAGCATAAATGCTTGAATTTTATTGGCAACTTCTTTTTTTTCTGTCAGCCCTCTTAAAACCCCACCCCTGTATTCAACTTTTGGAGTAATGTGAATTTCGTCAAAAAGAATATTTACAATTTTCTCATGTGGTGCCAAATTATCTGCCTTTCTTTTTAGATACTGAATTTGAGATGGTTTAATACCCACATCAGCTTTTACATCTGACTGAGGTAAGTTGGATGGGGTAATATTAAACAACCAGTATCCCTAAGCATTTTGTACGAACCTGGGAACTGAAAATACAATGTACTTGCCCATAAAAGCATATTTGGAGAATATCTTGGCTTTGACATCAACATCAATTCAAGTTGTTCTTTCAGGAAGTCAGTTTTTTTTATAAAAGATGAATGATCATGTTCGTTTTCTACCTCTAATGCAATATCTAAAGATTTTTTATGCAGGGGCTAATTTAACTGTGCTATTACATTCATTTGCATAAATTTGTTTTAGGTCAGCAACATTTGCTGACAAGATTAAATTTGGTTCATCAATATGGGGAAATATGAATGATTGTTGATCATTTTTTTGATTGAGCCAATTATTTCTAATAGACTTGAAAAGATGAACGGTGTCAAAGAGAAGAAAAATTTTTTGGACAGGATTGAAAGGGTTTTTTATGCAATGCTTATCAACTTCATTTCCAACACACATAGGTAAGTTAGCTTGAAACAAAAGTTCATACATGCCTCGGTTCATCCGATGATTATCACATATCAATGAAACCACATTGTAACCCGCATCGGTTAATACTTTTATAACGTTTAAAACCATTCCCTTTAGTATTGCTGAAGAGTTTTTTCTCACAGGATACAAAGCAATGATATCTTCGTTTTTAGAAAATATTGAAGAAAGCATAAATGCTTGAATTTTATTGGCAACTTCTTTTTTTTCTGTCAGCCCTCTTAAAACCCCACCCCTGTATTCAACTTTTGGAGTAATGTGAATTTCGTCAAAAAGAATATTTACAATTTTCTCATGTGGTGCCAAATTATCTGCCTTTCTTTTTAGATACTGAATTTGAGATGGTTTAATACCCACATCAGCTTTTACATCTGACTGAGGTAAGTTGGATGGGGTAATATTAAACAACCAGTATCCCTAAGCATTTTGTACGAACCTGGGAACTGAAAATACAATGTACTTGCCCATAAAAGCATATTTGGATAATATCTTGGCTTTGACATCAACATCAATTCAAGTTGTTCTTTCAGGAAGTCAGTTTTTTTTATAAAAGATGAATGATCATGTTCGTTTTCTACCTCTAATGCAATATCTAAAGATTTTTTAAGAAACTCGCAAGCAAATTTAAGGGCATCTTCTTTCGTACTATTTACAGAACTCTCATTAAAACCCTTTAAATGACTAAGCAAACTTTCAAAGGTTGACCAGTTGGTACACGTGGATTGTTTAGTTAGAATCCATTCAAATTTGGAAGAGGGCAATTTAACATTTTTATAATAAACTTCTACTTCTAAGTTTTCTTTCACATTAAAGCTGCACGAAATATGTGGAATTTCATTGACATCCAATAAAAAAAAAAGAACACAATTGTTATATATTTTAAAGCTAAAATCACAAAGATTTTTTGTTTGGAAATTTGACAAAAACTCATTAAATGTATTTATTTTATCGGAATCTACCCAAATTTCAAAGTTATGTGTGTCCCTATCTAACAGATTCTGACTTCTCTCTTCGGGATTTTTTCTTTTTTGAGGCAGTTTTTTAGTCATATAAGACGGCTGATTCGGAAAAATGGTGGGAATGGCAGTGGGATCTAGTTTTGGGATTTTTCTTGGACAGGTAAGGACAGAACCATCTGTTCTAACAATTTTATCGACAGCAATTATTTCAGACTCTAAAAAATGTTTGGAACATACCACTGTATTTGGTGTGGGACTGAAAGAATCTTCCCGATGTATGGCTGCAATCCATTTTCTTCGTAACTCCTCATCTTTGGGAAATGCGAAAGAGGAGATGTATGCTTTACCCTCTTTCAAGTCCTTTTTATAATTGCTACTACACTTTGGTACACAGCAAGTACGAGGCATTGTGCAAAAAAGTTTTAAAACAGAAAAACGCAAATCACAACAAACAAGTTGTAGAGGTTAGGTTTAAAAAACCCATCCAAAACTGCGGATAACCAATAAAACACGCAGGTTTTTACTAGCCACTATCAATAGACAACACTATTTTCACACCGCAAATAGTTTGAACTCAATTTTCAAGTAAAAAACGTATTTTTCTCGATCAAAAACAAAGCAAAACCCCGACCGGCACCCGGCATTTACATACTAACGTGCAGGCCACGATACTAATTTATGCAAACAGCTGATCGCCATGCGAAAATCACGACCCTCAGATTGTGACGTCACGGACACGGTGCGAACGGTATCTTGCGGCCTAAAAATTACGCAGGCCACGCTATTAAATAAACACAAATTGAATCCAAACTTCCATGAAAAGTATAATTATGAGGTTTTTAATAATTTATCTGTGTGTGAAAATCAGTGTCTGGACCCTTGGACTAGATGTCTTTCCCAATTTATAAAAACATTGTTCTACATAAAAGGTGTCTTCAATGGTATGAGTAAACTTAATTTTTCATAAAACCTAAGATACTAATCCTATTCTACGTATCATAATTACTTAAATTCAATTTTTTGTAGATATTCAAGTTTAAAAATTGACAATTTCGGGTTTTGGCAGGCTGTAAAATCTAAAAGGTACTTAAAAAAACGAATTTCACATTCCTATCTTAAAAGATGAAACATAATCTTATTCTTAAAAAAAAAGTAAAAAACAATACATTAATAAGAAGTACTCACGTCATGGCATACTGTTCGAAGACTATCACATTCAAAATATTTCCAATATAACTGATAACAGTCTCTCAAGGGCAACATACTCAAGCCTCCAATTCTTAGTGCAGATAATGCTAAAATTTAAAAAAAAATTATTTTTTCACTTGTGTAACAGTAAATGCATATAATTATTGTAATTTATTTGACATGTCAGAACTGCAGGGATTTCATCTCTTTTCAGATGTGATTTAATCATGATATGTAATAAATATTTTAACATGAAACAGACAACTCGGCTGACCGAAATAAGGTGTTCCACCATTGGTAACTTTAGTATTAGAGAGAAAATCATTAAAAATGAGTACTTATAACCCTGATTAGGCTAAAAAAATAGCCACAGGTTCTGTATAGGATCAGTGGCATATTCATTCCTTGCATTGATATGGGGCCCGAGCATTTACAGTATTTGGCGACTAAAAAGAATAAAAAAAAGGTCTTTGCATTTCATTGGTTAACACTTAATAACACCCTCATGAAAATTAACGAAAATGAAAAAAGAGACTAGTTTCGAATAAAATTTTTTTTGAAAATTACCCATCATGGGCAATTAAATTGGATCATATGTATATCTAATATCTATCTACAAATTATGAAACCATATATTTCCCTACACAAATAATTACTTAATTGAAATGACTGGTTTAGAACCAAAAACTATTATTACAAACATAATTTAATTCTCAGAAGGAAACCAGTGAAGTGTACTAACTTTATTTTGTTTCCAAGATTACCTCACAATCTTTATTATTGAAATTATGTTATTCATAATATCCTTTCAGGGGAAAGTCATATTCCATGCTTTCAATTCGTATTGCAGGTAAATACACTAAAAAATAGTTTTCTCCTCTTTTGAAGATGATGTATAAATTTAATTATCTGAAATTACTCAGAACTGCAGGGATTTCATCTCTTTTTAGATGGAATTTTATCATCATTTTTAAAATGACTCATTTTTAACATGAATGACTCAAATCTATAAAATATATCTTTGATTTTAACACAAAACATTAATTCTCGACTCAAGGTTTCCCATTAAAAAGAGTCAAAAGTATTTTTTACTAATACTTTGTTACATTTTATCATCTTACAAAGGAGCATATAGTACAACTGTATATTTCCTCTAAAAGTTATTGGTTAATTGAAATGATTAAATTACTTATTTTCGAGACTTAATACAATTTTTAAAATGAAAACAAAAAGGAATAAATTAATAATTATTGTACCAACATTATGACCTATGCTGATGCTTGCTCTAGCAAAACTTCACAATTTAAATAATTATATTCTTTCAGCAATCAGGTGTAGAGATGCCAGATTTTAAAATGCTAAAATAATAAAAAGTAGATATAATATTTATACAATTATTGTTTGAATTATTCAGGACAGCAGGAAGTTTATATTTTTTTTGCAGATATAGCAAATTTATCAACAATAATATAACTTTCATGTATTAATAAAATTATATGGTCATTAGCCATATCATTTTATTTAGATATGTATTAACCCAAGCACAAAAAAAACATTTTAACTCAATAATTGACAAATTATTTAATTAGGCGGTCCAACAAAACAGCTAACTGCTGTCAATATGGCTGGCGTAGGACAAACATTGTTTTCTTCCATATGAGTCCGTGATAATTTAAAAGCAAATTTCAAGTATTTTTATATATATTTAGTACATTTTTTTGTACAGGACCATTTTTTTACAATTGTGTGTTCGCTTTAAACTTAGTTATGACAAGTGAATACTTTTTGAAGCTTGCAAACAAAATATTTTTATAATTAAAAATTAGATCCTTTTGTAGTGTAGATAGATCCAAAAGACTTTCACCAAGTGAAAAATATAGTCATTGCTAGTTACCTAGTTCAATTTAAATTATGTATATCCAAGTTAAACTTAGTTCAATCTGTGTGTTTAATATTTTGTACTGCACCCAGTACATATCCTTTTTTTATAAATAAAACATATATATCAATAAAACAATCTTGTTTTTATTTAAATAAATTGTCATGCATGTCAGAGTGAAACAATATATAACATTTTCAGAGTGAATATAATAAGAATAAAAAGTAGTCTTTACAATAAACCTGATGACGAGTGTACAAGAACTCAATTTTTTTCCGCATAATAAAACCTTTACTATTTACTACTTAAACCTACTTATGTCTAGAAAAAATTTAATTATATATGTGCACTCTAAGACAGGGTTATACCGTAGAGTCCTTAAAAAAAATAGATATATTTTATTCCTATCTTATTTTTTTCAGAAGTTATCGAGAAACTCAAAATTTTGAAAAGAGTGTCCATGCCTTTAGCGTACTTGTAATTATGAGTTTGGAATTTCCACCCTTCAACATTTAAGAACTTGCGTCCTGAATGCCAAACAAGATTTCTTTTTTGGTCATAGGTTTTGCCGACAGACACTTTTGGCAAATCTTAGTATTAAGTAAGTAATAACCCTGTATATGGTTATCAAAGCTTCATTTATTATACATAAAAAAAAATTGTAAAAACTGTAGACCACAGCTACCACACTCGTGCTAGGATAATATCAATATAAAAAGCATACATTATTTAGTTCCCAATGTATGTAATAAACTTCCACATACGATGAATTCGTTAAGTTTAAGATAGAATGTAAAAAAAATGTTTATTAATCGTATAATGAATTTAAGAACTATGAGTCTTTTAAGTACGATTACCTCGCTTTCCCAAACAAAAAATAATTACGGAGTTGCCTAAAAGGTTAAAATTATTAAACAAATCTCTTTCAAGATGGCACATACAAATACTGATAATTATTTAAGTCCCCTAAAACATAAAAAAATAATACAACATTGAAATATGTAACAGTACAAAATGTAATATTACTTTTTCAAACAATGATTAGATCTTTGATCAGTCTCGATTGAGAATCATAATAATTGTTAACTAGCTAGATTGACTTTAGTTTTTTAATAAATGATTAATATGAAATGTTTTGCACACACTTGGGCCTAATTTAATTTAGTAGTAAGTAAATTCTCTTCTTATTGCAGTATCCACTTCAGCCACATCGACGAAAGTTCATTCAATCGTTTTTCATATCTAAAATTGAAAATTTTTGAAACTTACAAATGAAGCTAACATTGTCTTTTATACCTGTACATCCACAATTTGCAATACAACAAAAAGAAGGCATTTTAGGGTAAAAAAATAAAAATAAATAACAAAAGTCCCATATACTCCCCTGTAAAAATTCGATTTGTTTGTCCTACACCTGACAAAAACTGTCAACTGACAGTTCGTTGGAGTGCCCTATCCCTAGCTAGGTTAGGGGCACCTTAACCTATTTTATGTCAGTTTTGACAAATCATATGATCAAAATTGTTGAAAATTTTAATCTTTTGATCATATTGTCACTTAATATTACACCAAGTCAAATAGTAAACATTTAGACATTTGATAAACACATTAGAAGAACCCAATAATACCTACATTATTAGGTTCATTAGCAAAATGACATTGATTTATTTGGCCCACATGTCGGATAAGATTATTTTACCATCCCAAATTTAATTTAAACTGTTCGTCTGAATTTTAAAATATTACTTTTGCTATTTCGAGTATACACAAAAAAAAACGAGTGTTGGATAGAGTGGATCACAATGGAAGTTACACCAAACTTTTATTGCAAGTTCTGGAGGTCTCAAACTAGATCATTTAATTCAGCTTGTTCCATTAAATGAGCTGCTTTTCATCCTTTTTGGGAAAATAAAAATCGTCCTTTTCTGATAAAACAAAAAACTACCGGGAATCCTACCGGACAATCTGGCAATAATGCAGCATCAGCTGCATGGCCGAGTCAAAAGGCCGAAAATAGTTCTAACGTACCACGCCACGGGAAACGTGAAACTAGCAACGAAGATAAATTGACAGGCGACGCACGCCCGACAAAACGTCAACGTCAGCCTGAAAAAAATGAAAGAGATGAAATAGTCAAAAATAATTCTCAAATTTCTCAGACAAGATCAATACAAAAAGAAGAAACTTCATTGGAAATATCAAAACCAAACCCCGACTGGGCAGAAGACAAATCCACTGGCGAAGATGCAGAATGGAATTTAGTGAAACGAAGATCTCGAATCCGGCGCCCCGAACCTACGAAAGGTACCAAAGAAAATGTCACACAACTGATAGTGGCAAATCCAAAATCCCAGGCATGGATTTTCGTGTCTGGTTTCGATCCAAATACAAATGAAGAGCAAATCCAAAAATACCTACAAGACAACATGATAAACGGCTGTTCGAGTTATAAAATGCGAACTAGAAAGGATAAATATAAGAGTTCTTTTAAACTACGAGTGCCAAATACCGACAAAGATAGGGTCATGAACGCCGAATTTTGGCCAAACGGCATAGTAATAAACCATTTTTTGAACATTCAGAGGCGCCAGAATCACCAGAAGGCGGAACCGGTTTAGGCATCATACATCAAAATGTATGCTCACTACGAAACAAAATAGGTGAGATTGAGTTTTCTCTACACCAGAATAATAAGTATGATGTACTGTGCATCAGTGAACATTTTATGGACAATGATGAGATTGAAGCTCTGCATATTGAAAATTACAAGATCTCATCCTTTTACACCAGGAAACAACATGCCCATGGTGGTGTCGCTATTTGGTTAAAACAAGACATGGACTTCGAAGAGAAGAAAGACATCAATGAGCTGTCAATTGAGATGTGCTGTGAAGTGGCTGCGGTAAAAATAAAAAATGTAAATATAATCATAATTGTGATATATCGTCCTCCAGGCGGAGATTTTAAATTGTTTTTAGACCAAATGAACTTAATTTTAGGACAATGTGTTAGTTATAAATATGTAGTCATCACAGGCGATTTTAACATACATTTTAATCTAGGTTTAAGTAAAAGAACAACTGATTTTGTAGATTTGTTAAATTCTTTTGGTTTTAGTCAACAAATTTATGGAAACACCAGGCAAGATGCCTGTATTGATAATATCTTTGTAAATTTTAAAGACATTTTAGACTTTAGGACAGACATTGTGGATATGATGGTTTCAGATCACTTGGCAGTGGACATAAGCATTGAATGTATCCCAAGTCAGTCAAACACACCAGCTCAGGTAGGCTACAAACATCGACCCATAACAGAATCAGGTATAAACGATATGTTTCAACAATTAGATAATATTGACTATAATAAGCTGATAAATCGTGGTAGAGTTAACGAAAACTGGGATTCTTTTATGAGTCTTTTTTTGAAAGTATATAGAGAATCATTTCCTTTAAAGAAAAAATATAAACTTAAAGAACAGAACGTAACATGGTATAATGCAAATCTGGTTAGAATTAGGGAACAATTAAAGTTCTTAAATGATCTATTCAATATGTATAAAACTCCTCAAATCGCTCTTCAAAGAAATAAATTGCGTAGTCACTATCGAAAAGAAATAAACAATGCAAAAAAAATAGCAAATTCAAACTTTATAAACAACTCATAACAAAATTCGAGCTGCCTGGCAGGTGGTAAATCAGCGAAGGGTGACGTCAGACCTTGGGAGCACTTTGCTTTCAGCCAACGATCTCAATAGCTTTTTCACAACTGTTGCGGAGACCCTGCTGAGTGGACTGCCTGTTTCTCTGATTGATGCGGAGAGTTATCTGCGGAGAGGGAACCTGCGTCCACCGGAGGATGGGTTTTCTTTCAGAGAGGTGACTTTCAATGAGGTAAGACATGTTTTTGGAGAACTGAAAAATAAGCAAAGTAGGGATATTCACGGCTTTAGTATGTATCTCATAAAAAAACTAAAGGAACCACTCATTATTCCTATCACAAAACTAATAAATCAGTGTATTAGACAGGGTATATTTCCAGCATGTTTTAAGGAATCCAAGGTCATTCCTATTTTCAAGAAGGGCGACAGGGGTGAAGCTGGAAACTATAGACCGGTCGCTTTGGTCCCGACATTCTCAAAAATCTTCGAATATATTTTAAAACAACAACTCTATGAGTACTTTGAAAAAAATAATCTATTTACACAGTTTCAGCATGGTTTTAGGAGAGCAAAATCAACAACATCGGCGATAAACATGTTATTGGAGTATGTGGTCGAGGGATTCGAAGGGGTGATTATGTGGGATCTACCTTCTGTGATCTCTCGAAGGCCTTCGACTGCATACCTCATGACATTCTCCTTGCTAAACTTGCTTTCTACGGCGTTGACGAGAGTAGCCTGCAGCTTATGGCGAGCTATCTGGAAGATCGAACTCAAAGGACTCTCTATGGTGGGGACTACTCTGCTGCAGCACCTGTGTCACACGGTGTTCCGCAGGGTTCAATCTTAGGTCCTCTATTGTTCATCATTTACATCAATGACGTGGTGTCGTCGACAAACGGAAATCTAATTCTGTACGCTGACGACACCACAGCATTGTGTAGAAGTAAAGATACCATCTCCCTGAGAGTCAGCATGCAGATTAACAACTCGGACCTAGCAGACTGGTTTCTAGCGAACAGGCTAAACCTGAATGACAGTAAAACCGAAAATCTGTGTTTTGCCCTGAGGAACTATGTGGAAGAAAATAATATTAAATTAAAAAATCAAAAAAATAATCCAATAAAATTCCTAGGTGTATATTTGGACAGTGGATTAGTGTTCGAAGCACATATCGACTGCGTTGCAAAGGGGGTCTCTCGCTCTATATATCTACTTAAGGGATTAAAAAACACCGTTGACAAAACCGTGATACTAATGGTGTACCATGCCCTGGTACAATCCACTTGCAATTATGCGCTCATGGCCTGGGGGCACGCTCCGCAGGCGGCTCGAATTTTTAAACTTCAGAGAAGAGCTATAAGAGTAGTTGAGGGTCTAGATTTTAGAGCTGATGTAAGGGATGTGTTTGAGAGACTAAGGATTTTAACACTACCCTGTAGATATATTTTAGATTGTATTATACATGTAAAGAGAAATCTGAGAAATTATAACTTATGTAACGAGCATCATGAACATAATACCCGTAAGAACAGTGATATTAATATAAAATACCATAGATTAAAGAGGGCCTGTATTGGCACCCGATACTACGGACCTCTATTCTATAACAAACTGCCTAATAATATCAGGGATAAAAATGAAAAACAATTTATTACAGATGTAAAACAATATTTATTATCAAATGCATTTTACAGTGTGGAAGAGTTTTTGAAACATGATATAGCATAAGGTTTTATTTGTAACTGTAGGATTTATTTTTACGTAAATAGGTAGTTGTAATCACTGCCAAGGCTTATTTGTATTCTGTGATGACGTATGTAAGAATACTATTGTATTTGTTTGACATAAATAAAATTTACTTTACTTTACTTTACTTTACTTTACTTTGATACATTATTACGTTCTGCCTTATCATCATACATTTCTAAACTATTAGGGATTAGTTGGAGTGCTTAAAGAATAACAAAATACCCATACAAAAACGAAACGAAATAAATAAAAACATTAAAAAAAATGAAAACAGAAAATACTAAAGTTAAAAGATACAAACAAATATTCATAAAATGTCTTAGCACTTAATTAAGTAAATATTTAAAAAAAAAGCAGGGTTTAAAATAGGTAAACGAACTACTCAAAACAATTTAAATTTTTTTTTATCTACATGAAACTGTTGGTCATGAATTCATCTATAGTATAATAAGCCTTCCCAATCAATACCCTTCCTACTTCACTTCTAAATCTCTTGAAGCAAGTTAATTGACAAATGGGTAAAGGTAATTTATTGAACATTTTTCTACTATTATAGAGAAATGATTTTTTTGTAAGGGCATATAAAGTAATTGGAAGTGCAATCATAAGTTACGTTTATTATATAATGATTCTCTATTTATTTCATCTCTAAATTTGTCAAACATTAAACCGACTGTCTCCAATATAAAAATACAGGGCAAGGTTAGAATTTTCTGTTGAATAGATAGGTTTTTGCAGGAGACCCTTATTTAGTTCATTGGAAATGATTTAAACAGCATAGCATCCAGATAAGCCCCTTTTAGATACATGCCATACGCGATCCTGAAATATCAGCTCCCTCTCGATATAAAACTTTGCCAGGGTCACAACGGAAATGTATTATATTTGTCTTCGAGATGTTAAAGAGCAATAAGTTACAGGCACACCATTTTGTTTATTTCGAGATCCTGACAGGTACAACAAACATTACTTTTTAAAATAATGTGATTAAAATACTTATTAATATTTGCTGAACAAATCATAACTCAAAAATTTTATGTATTAGGAAGTTTTTACCATCATGCCAATATTTAAATCCGGTGATAGATGCAAAGTAAAAAACTACAGAGGTATTTCTTTCCTTTCACTCATACCAAAGTTGTTCGAGGCAATTGTCACCGATAAATTTTTTGAATCACTTAATATATTTCGGGGGAGCAACATCGTTTTTATAGCGGTCGCACAATGGCTACAAATCTGGTGGAATTTCAAAATTACCTAATAACTTCGGTTGAGACTGGCCAACAGATTCATGTTATGTACTGTGGCGTTTGATAGTGGTGTCTGCCGTCAGATTCTAATAGTAAAATTACAGCAATTTTTTTTCTGGAAACTACATTGATTGGATCAAGTCATATTTATTTAATCGACGTCAACAGGTTGTTGTAAGGTCGGGTGTCCGGCAAGGCTCGTATATCGGTCCAATTCTATTTTTACTTTTTATAAGTGACATAGTATCTTGTTTTAAAATATCTAAATGTCTTTTATATCTAGATGACTTGAAATTATTTTCACCAGTTTTCTCTGACTCCAATCAACTGCAGTTTGACATTCAAATTCAAATTCAAATTCAAATTGTTTATTGGTGTTAAAAATAACTTGTACACACGTCAATTACATTATATAATTTAAGGCAATGATTTAAAATACAGATACATATCTAAATTACGCTATGTCAAGACATTACAAATAAAATTAATATTAACAAATACTTAATCATAAGATAAACAATATTAAAAAGACATAACAAATTACACATTAAAATCAATTTCAGAAGTCAAATAATTTTCTATATTATAAAACGCATATTTACATAAGACCTCTTTCACTCGTTCCCTCAACTTATTTAATGGCAATTCCCTTATATCCATTGGGAGTTTCTTAAAGAGTTTGACGGCCAGAAATTCTAGTCTGTTTTGACATCTTCGCAGTCTACAAAAAGAAGCCACAATATTGTCTCTATGTCTAGTACTATAGTCGTGTACATCCTTATACTGAGTATACGAATGATGGTTTTCTTTAATATATAGGATACATGACATAATAAACACAGAAGGGAATGTCAATATTCTGAGGTCAATAAAAGCCCGTCTGCAGTCATCCCTGTACTTCAGACCAGCAAGTATTCTTACAGCCTTTCTCTGTAAACCAAAGACTCTGTCTGCACCTGATGCACTCCCCCACACCAAAATGCCATATGACATAACGGAATGGAAAAGTGCATAATATGCAGACTTCATTGTCTCAATGCTTACACATCCTTTTAGGTTGCGAAGGACAAAGGCAGTACTGCTCAGTTTGGACGAGATGTTGTTGATGTGAACATCCCACTTTAGTTTTTGGTCCATATAAATCCCTAGGAATTTAACACTGTCCAAGCGACCATTCAAATCCCCCGGATCCCTCATTGAGAAAATTATTCGCTGAGTCTTGTCTCTGTTCATTAATAACTGATTTGCATTAAACCAGGCTTCTGCTCTTGCCTGCGCCTCGCCAGTCACTGTGAGAACTTCCTGAAGTGTTCCACCAGAATAATGAATTGTAGTGTCATCAGCAAAAAGGGTCTACTTTGCCACTGCCTCACCCATTGGGAGGTCGTTTATAAAGATTAAAAAGAGAAGTGGCCCCAAGATGGAACCCTGGGGGACCCCAATATCTATTTCCCTTTCTGCCGATGCTATTCCACTGACTCGAACTATCTGTGTCCGGCCTTTTAAATAGGACTTAATAAAGTCGATGCTGTTGCTGTCAAAGCCATAAAAACGAAGTTTGTTCACCAGTATGTCATGGGAGACGCAGTCAAAAGCCTTACTCAGATCGTACATTGAAGCACAATTGTACTCCATATTTTCAAAAGAATCATAGATCTCAGAAACAAGACTCAGTACACCCTGCACCTTGTTCCTGCCTGTTCTGAAGCCAAATTGCTCATTGCAAAATAAGCTGTTATTTTCAAAATAGTATGTTATTTTTTTGGCAATACATTTTTCAAAGATCTTAGAGATTATGGGCAGTAGCGATATTGGTCGATAATTTGAAACTAAGTCTTTATCACCTTTTTTAAAAACTAGCACAACTATGGCTCTCTTTAAAATATCAGGAAAATAGTTCTCCCTGATACAGCAATTTATTAGGTAAGTGGTGACAATATAAGATTTTTTATTGATTTTACTAGAGGTACTGTAAGGCCAAAAATATCAGGACTGTTTTTATTTTTAAGTCCATCAATGCAGCACCAATTGCCTGCATCTTAACATAACTAAATGTAAGGTGCTCCGATTTTATAGGTGCAATAATATAAACGATGTAAGTCTTGAAGTTGTTACTTCTATCAAAGATTTGGGCGTTATTTTTTATGAGAAACTAACTTTTAATTTGCACATTGGTAACATAGTACTTAAGGGTTTCAGATTGCTAGGGTTTATTAAACGATATACTAAGCATGTCACTGATACTAAAGCTATTGTTTGTTTCTATAACTCCTTGGTTCGGAGTATCTTGGAGTACTGTTTTACTATATGGAGTCCTTCATATTGTGTCACATTGACAGAATTGAAAAAGTTCAAAATATATTTGCAAAATATCTAAATATCTTTAAATTTAATTTTCCATACCAAGGTCTGTCTTTATAATGCAAGAGTTCTTGCTTGTGGCCTACAAACCCTTGAATTTTGGAGAAAAATGGCACTTCTATATTTATTCATCAACGTACCAGGTCCAATTACAATAGTAAAAAAAAAAAACATATAATACCTAACATATAAACACTTAATACCTAACAATAAAGTACCGTACATACAAAGTATATTGATCATTTTATTAATAGATACACCTAAAACACCTATAATTTATTGTCACATTTTTTTTGTCATATAATAAATAAAATGTTTAACATATAATAGCTATACTGAACATACATAACAAAGATAAACATGATAAAAATATACATATATTTAATTTTTCTTTTTTTTTTTTGCTTTTTTTCCCTTTTCTTAATAAAATTTTATATACCTAACTTAAGAATACGAATACAGAAATCAATCACAATCTCTCCCTACAACCATCCACAACAAAATCAGAAATAAACTAGAGGCTATAGAAGTGAATTCCTAATCTGACCCAATGAGGGACTGAACACATCAAGGGTAAGTTCATTGGCAAAGGCCATCATACGATTCATGGAGTTAAACTGTCCATAAATCGTACGATGTCTCTCCAAAGAAAATGTTGGCACATGTCTCAAGTTTCTTGCAGGAACATTTAAGTTCACTAAGTAAAGAAGATCCTCACACTGAATAACATTCTTAATTAATTTATAATTAAACAGCTTATCACAGTTTTTCCATCTTTGATTTAAAGTTTTAATATTTAATAAATTCATAATGGTAGAATATTCGATTGCATCACCAGGTATGGAAAACTTGAAACCTATATAATGTAACAATTTATTTTGTATGTGCTCAAGTGCATTGATTTGAACAGCAAAGTGTGGTGACCAGACACAAGTGCTGTCCTCTAAATGACTTCTTACAAATGCAATATAAAGAGTTTTAAGAGCAAAAATATTTTTAAAGTGTCTAGTATGACGTTTTATAAAACCTAGCATTTTCAGTGCTTTATTGCAACATGCTTCAATATGATTCACAAAAGTGAGCATTTTGTCGAACATTACACCAAGATCCCTTACAGTATCAACCTTATCAACAACAATATTGTTTATATGGTATATATTAGACTGTGGGTATTGTTTACGAGAAAATTGCATATATTTACATTTCTTCACATTAAGAGTCATATCATTCAATTCACACCAGTGTACGAACCTTACAGGATCATCCTGTAACTCATTGCTTGAACTTGAGGAATCAAGGACTTTAAAAATTTTCAAGTCGTCTGCATAGAGCAGGTATTGACAATGATAAAAACAACAACAAACATCATTAATAAATAAATTGAACAATAGAGGGGCGAGATGACCCCCCTGCGGCACATCCGAGGTGACATCGATTGTACGAGAATAGATGGATGTATTCCTGACAATCTGCTGTCTTCCCACCAAATAGGAATGTAACCAGGATAGAAGTGTGCCCCCCACCCCGTACTCAAATTCAATTTATTATCTTATTGACCATATACAAATGATTTAAGATTCGTCATGAAAATAAAAGTAGACCTATATTAAACTTATATAGGAATACTAGATTTAAAATTGTGTATACATACATAATAAGACACAATACAATACAATAAATAAGTCCATTAAGGGTATATAAATAAATAAATAAATAATGGAATCGCTACGTTAATTATAGGAAAAACAAGGTGAAGTTTTTTACGAATTTGGATTTAGGAAGTCCTTCAGGGTGTAGAATGTGCCATCAATCAGGAACGCTTTGAGTCTTCTCCTAAATGCCCCTGCTGATATTTCTCGTTTTATTCCTTCTGGTAATCTGTTAAATATTCTGACACATGCATAATATGGGGATTTTTCGAACATCGTTGTTTTATGTTTAGAATAGACCAGATCATTCGCATTTCTTGTGGGGTAGTTGTGGCTTTCTCCGTTTTCTCTGAACTCGCTTTTGTTATTAAATACATGGGTTGAACATTTGAGGATATAGATTGATGTAATAGTTAGGATCTTATATTGTTTAAAAGTATTCTTGCATGTTTCTATTGGCTTTAGACCAAATATTAGTCTCAACAAGCGTTTCTGGGCCATAAAGACCCTGTTTACATTAACTGCCTGTCCCCAGAGTATGACATTATAGCTTAGATGTGTATAAGCTAGGGCATAATAGGTTGTTATAAGGGTACTAGGGGGTATACTTTGTTTTAGTTTTAGAATTGCAAAATAGGCTTGACTGAGTTTTGTGCAAACGTGGTCTATTTGGGGTTCCCAGGATAGTGTTGAGTCCAGCTGCGTTCCCAAGAACTTCGTGGAAGATTCCGCATGGTCGAGCTGAATTTTCGGTTGTGTTTTGTAGAAGTGAACATGTACTGTTTTTGTTTGGTTAAGGATTAGTTGGTTTGAGAAGCACCAATGGTTCATTTTGTCACAGACCTCGCGGATTTTATCGAAAGCTATTGACTTGTCTGCTGTGGATATAACGACTGTTGTGTCATCCGCAAATTTTACTGTTATATCTGGCAGAGAGAGATCATTGATGAACAACAGGAATATGAGAGGGGCAAGCACTGATCCTAGTGACAGGGTGTTGCCTCTTATACCGACCGTATATAGTTTTTCCTCCACAAATTTCAAATTTAGGGTGTCAAAGGCCCTGGACAAGTCGAAGAACATGCCAACAACGTGTCCCAGTTCCAGTTCCCGATGCACGAAGTCGATGAGTTTAAACGACGCTGTTTCGGTTGACTTGTTTTTGCGAAACCCATGCTGATTATCCTGTATTACCCCGAATCGATCCAGGAAGCTGACCAATCTGTTATTCAAGATACGCTCGAATATTTTTGAGAACATGCTAAGAAGTGATATTGGTCTATAGTTTGAAATGTCCATATGGTTTCCTTTCTTGAATACCGCTATTACAGTCGCAAGTTTAAGCGCAGATGAAAAGGTTCCCGTATCGAAGGAACAGTTTATTAAATGCTGGAGTGGTTCCTCCACCTCAGAGCAGACCTCCTTCAGCACCCTCACTTGAATCCCATCAGGGCCAGTCGATTTTTTATTTTTTAGATTTTTTATAACCGCACTTATCTCATTTTTTGTTACCGGCTGCAGGTACATCGAATTAGGCTGTGGTTTAGCAACAGTGGGGTTTTGTGAGATACGATTTTGGAAGTGATCTTGAACTTTAGCCTCTGCAATTGTTGCGAAATATTTACCAAACGCTTCAGAGACCTCCTGTTGATTATTTTTCTGGACACCATCGATGACTAATTGAATTGGTTGTGTTTGTCGATTTTTGTTTAATTCTGTGTTTACTATGTTCCATATTTCTTTTGTTTTGTTCTTGGATGTTTCGATTTTCTTTTTATTGAAGTTTATTTTTGTTTCGTTGATTTGTGTTTTATAGCGTTTCTTCATTTCTCGATAGTATTGCCATATTTCGTTGGTATTTATTTGCTTCGCCAAACTGTAGGTGTCTTTTAGTAGATGTTTTTGGGTTGTTATTTCATTTGTTAGCCAGTGGGGTTTTGATTTAGACGGAGTAAGTGTTCTTTCTGGGCATGCCTGATTGAAATGCCATAGAAATGTTTATATAAAGTTGTTAAAGCAGTCATTTATGTTTTCCTCTGTGAAGCACCATGGTTCAAATTCAAATTCAAATTCAATTTTATTCACTTTAAAGTCAAAAACATTGACAATAGTTTCGTCATAGTATTTGTTTTGATATAAAATAGAAAGTACAAAAAATATAATATAAAAAGACATTAAATAAAATATAAAAAGACATTAGATATAATATAAAGACATTAAATAAAATATAAAGACATTAAATATAAAAAAAGACATTACTTAGGCAGCACTGACTACAGATAGACGACACGCTAAGAACATCCAATTATAGACTAAGATTAAATTGATACAGGAAGACAGTACTTTAGATATCACACATTTTGTATACTAAGGAACGTGGGTGTTGTCAGGAACGATTTTCGTCTGTGAAGAATTCTTTTAGGGAGTAATATGCCTTTTTTGCTAAGTATCCCGTAACTTTCTTTTTAAATTGGTTGAGTGTGTTGGCTTCTTTTATGTGGGATGGGAGTTTGTTGAATATTTTTGCACAGGCGTAAAATGGGGACCTTTCATAAAATGTAGACTTATGGAGAGGAAACACGAGGTCGTTTTTGTGCCTGGTATTGTATTCGTGATGTTCGCAGTTCATCTTGAATTTTTCTCGATTCATGTGGACAAAGACCGAGCACTTCAGCATATATATATATGGCACTGTCAAGATGTTGTGGTCCTTGAAGACTTCTTTACAAGTGCACCTAGGTTTGATTCGGAATATTAATCGAATAATCCTCTTCTGTCCTATTAGTATCCGGTTGATACTTGTAGAGGCTCCCCATAGCATTATGTTGTAGCTTAGATGGGGGTAGGCTAGTGCATAATAGGATGTTAGTAGGGTTGGTATAGGAACAGCTTGTCTCAATTTTAGGAGTGCATAGTATGCGTTGTTAAGTTTTGACGCGATATGATCTATTTGTTTTTCCCATGATAGTTTGGAGTCTACATATGATCCAAGGAATTTAACAGCAGGCTCCGCCTGGGGTAGACTGACTTTTGGCTCTGATTTGTAGAATGGAACTAGTACGGTTTTGTCCTCATTCAATATAAGTTGGTTTGAAAAGCACCAGCGGTTCATTTGATCTATGACCGAACTCATCTTTTCTTGTAGCTCCTGCTCGCTAATTCCCGATACAATTACACTGGTGTCATCAGCGAATTTTATTGTCAAGTCCTGTATGTCCAGTTCGTTAATGAATATTAGGAATATAAGAGGTGCCAAGACCGATCCTTGGGCAGCTCCAATGTTGATGGGATATTCGTTTGATAGGCAGTCTTCAATCCTCCGCTCCTTTAGAAAAGACATTATCCAGGAATTTGCCTTTCCTCTTATCCCTATGCAATAGAGTTTTTCTGCTATAAAATTTTGGTTCAACGTAACGAAGGCTCGAGATAGGTCAAAGAATAGACCCACTACAATACGGTTTTCTTCCAATTCTTGGAATATGAAATTTGTGAGGTCGAAAGAAGCAGATTCTGTAGATTTCCCCTTCCGAAAGCCATGTTGGTTGGATCCTATTATTTTGTGTTTTTCTAGGAAGCCTTCTATTCTATTATATACAATTCTCTCGAAAACCTTACTGAAGCAGCTCAATAATGATATAGGCCTGTAGTTTTCGATCAAGTGATGACTTCCCTTCTTGAATACTGGGACTATGGTTGCCAGCTTTAAGATGTTAGGAAATTTTCCCTGCTTTATTGAGTGGTTCAGCAGAGTGTGTAGGGGATCCTTTAATTCGTCGCATACTTTTTTCAATATTGTTGTCGGTATCCCGTCGAATCCGCTTGATTTTTTATTTTTCAGAGATAGGATAGTGGTTTTAACCTCGTCGGCTGTAACTGGGTGTAGATAGATAGAATGTTCGACCTGATTGCTAACAGTTGGGATTATCGATACGTTTGGACCAAAATGGTTGCGCAGGGTTTTATCGGCGATGGTGGAAAAAAAATTCGCGAAGGAGTTTGAGATTGTCTGATGGTCGGTAATAACCTCATCGTTCACCTTTATTGAGGTTATCCTATTCGATTTTTTTCTGCCCGTTTCTGCATTGATTATGTTCCATATTGTTTTTGCTGTGTTTGTCGCTGTGTCTATTTTATTCTTGTTATGATTGATTTTGGCCTCGGTGATACACTTTCTGTATTCCTTTCTAGTTTTCTTGTACTGTTCCTTGAGCTCATCGGATTGTGTTTGTTTTGACATGTCGTAGATGGCCTTCAGTTCTTGTCTTTGTGTCATCAGTTCTCTCGTCATCCATGTGTTTTTTTGCTTTGCTTTGTCATCTAGTGTTCTGAGGGGGCAAGCGATGTCGTAATGCCACATGACAGTTCCCAGGAAATTGTTGAACCTTTCATCGAGGTCTCCTATGTGGATGTCGTCCCAGTTTTCATTCTGCAATTTAGACTTAAGGTTATGTATGTTCTCTTCTTTTAGGGATCTGATTTTCCGGTGGGTTTTTGTTGTTGTCTCATCCGTTTTTTGTCCATGATCTATGTACATTTCTGTTAAGTAATGGTCAGAGATGTGCGGTTCAGATATTGCACATCTCACTTGTGTCTGACACATGTTGGTGGTCATATAGTCAATTGATGAGATTGTAGTACCTTTTTTTGAGGAGAATACACGCGTTGGCTGTTTGCAGTAGTCCAGTAGATCGAACGAATCAAGCAAGTCCTTCAGTAATTTGTAATCTATGTGGTTTTCATTGAGACTGTTTATATTAAGATCTCCGCATAAGATGATGTTTGGTGATAGACTCGTTGCAACGGTCAGTAGTGAGGTTGTTTGGGTAATGAAGGTTTCAATGTTTCCAGTGGGTGGCCTGTAGATTACTATTATGACATATTTCTCATTTCCATCTTTTAGTTCGACTGCGCAGCATTCTATGGCGGTTTCTATGCTGTGTTGCCCTATCCCTTTAATTTCTCTAGCTTGGATTTGATCTCTTACATATATTGCCGCTCCGCCGTGAGTCGAAATTTTTCTGCAGAATTTTGATGTCAAGCTATACCCAGGTAAAGTCATGCTATTCATCCCGTCGTCTGTCACCCAGGTTTCCGTTACACACAGTATGTATGGTCGCTGTTCGTCAAGTAGTAATTCAAGATTGTTCAGTTTGTTAGGTAGTGATTGGACGTTTATATGGTACACTGATAACGTTGCACACTTTGTGTTTTGAGAAGTCAGTTGTGTGTTGTCATTTCGAGATTGAGCTGTGATAGGCGAGGGTATAAAAAATTACTTTTCTCTGGGCTTTTCTGAGCGCTGGTAACTTGCACATTATTTCCAGCAGACTTATTAATTAGTTTAAAGGATTGGTTTTGTCCATCCTTTGCATTTGCACTCGAAGTTGCATTTGCACTCGAAGTCGCATTTGCACTCGAAGTCAATATGTTTTCTGATACCATATAAGTTTGAGTGGCTTTCGTAGTCCGTTCCCTGCTCCTCTGTAGATTCGTTGAAGTGTGATTGATGGCATATTCCGTATTTTCAGCAGTTTGGAGGCGGAGAGCTTGTGAATCTTCTGCATTTTGAGCTGGACAGTTTGCGATTTCCCTGTATGTCTCCATGGAGTTCTGGATGATATTCTCATATATATACCTTATTAAGTGCCACTTTCCCCTAGCATTTATGTTACCCTCACCATCAGCATGATATGGTCTCATTAAGTCATTACTGTTCACATATGTTATCCCATTAATACTTTTCACATGGTCATTTATAAGTTGAATTTCCTGGGCAATGAATTTATTAAGTACTGGTTTGCCAGGTATATACAATGGCGAAACAAGAATTAGGTTGGTATGTTTTGACATGTTTAATATTCTGCGTATTACTTCCAATGTTACATTCTTCTCCTGCCTAGCATTGGCAGCGTGACAGATGATGATTTTGAAGTCTGTCTTGTTGAAATGTTTAGTCAGTTTTTCATGTTGTTTTGTTACTACTTCAAGTGAATCACTGTCTGAATTTTGGCAATTGGTATCAAATGATCCTCCCGATATGGTTTTAAAGATTTTGCCATAGTTATAATCATTTATGCCTCCAAGAATGAGTACTTGTGGTCTAATATTTTGATTGTATTTTGATTTTGGTTTAGTCTTATTCTGGGGATCATTAGTAACCTCACATCTTAAAGACTTAGTGCATTCTATTTTTAAATTTCTATTTTCTGTTTCTACTCTTTCTAGAGACTTCTTTAGGCTCTCATTCACTACGTTGACCCTACCAAGTTTCCTTTCCAATTGTGCTAAATTTTCCTTGTATTTTTCTGTGTCATCGCAGTAGAATTTTCTTTCCACTATTCACTTCTCTGACTGATCCTTTAGTTTTTCGTGCAATTCCATTATTTGTTTTTCCAATTCACTCATTCTGTTCACTGGTACGTATTCTTTCGATATTTCATTATTTTTTCCCTGCCCTGCTTCTGTTAACTGGTGTTTTGTTTCTTTCAGGTCCTTTAGAAAGTTTCCATTTTCCACATTTAGCTTATCAATTGAGATTTGCTTGTTCTTCACATCCATTTCTAGTTATTTGCATCTTTGCACTAATTTCTCTTGCTCCTTCCTGAGTGTGTCGGTGTCCTGAAGCTGTAAATCCTTGTTGTGTAGCAGTGTCACTATTTCTTTGTCTCGATCACTCAAGACCCTTTTGCATGTCTCTATTTCCTTCACATACTTTTCCTCTTCAATCATCACCGCATCCGTAAAGTCCTGAGTTGTGCGTCTGTGTCTCCTCATGTGCTCATCTTTTGAAGTCCGACTTTTAGGTTGTTTATATTAATTTCAGACAATATGCGCATTGTTCTTGGTTTATGTTTTCTAGGCGGTATTTGTGCTGGAGTTTTAATATCAAGTATTTGTAGGAAGTGATCGGATATGTGTTCTTCTATCAATTTGAATTCTACCAGTGATTTGTTTATGTTGGTCGCCATGTAATCTATAGAGGAAATTGAGGTGCCCAATGGGGATGTGAAGATTCTCGTTGGTACGTCGCAGTGATCTGTCAGACAGAACGAGTTGAATAAGTCTTTCAGTAGGTTGAAATTGTGTTCATGCTTTTTTAGACTGTCAATATTCAGGTCTCCACATAGTACAATATTTTTGCACGTTTTCGAAACATATATAAGAAGAAAGTTTATGCACTAGCAGGGTATGATTGACCCTATCGAAGGCCTTGGAGAAGTCAGTATATATGGTATCCACAGAGCTGCCTCCTTCCAAGGCCCTCGATATGGCCCTCTCACAAAGCTGTAAATTAGTCGTTACAGAGCGGCCCCTAATGAATCCATGCTGTTGAGGTATGATATTTTTAAATTTATATGTAAGAAAATCATTTACAAGAGATTCAAAAACTTTTGGTATATGTGACATTAGGGTAATAGGGCGATAATTTTCGACATTACTTTTACTTCCCTGGCTCTTAAAAATTGGGGTAACGTATGCAGACTTCCAAAGCTCAGGGAAGAGTCCAGTAGAGAGAGATCTATTGAAAATGAGCCACAAAGGTCTAGATAGAGCAAATGAGCAGTCCCTAAGAAACAAGGGTGAAAGTCCACCTGAACCGGGCCCTTTATTATCAATATGACTCAGTTTATGATAGATATCAATGATGTTCAGTGACAAACTGTTCAGGTTCACAGTGTTTTTGAATGGAAAATTTAAGAGATTGCCACGACCATCTGTACTATTCTCCTATGGTACATATACAGAAGAGAAGTGAGTTTCAAAGAGTTCTGCAGTATCTCTCCCATTCCTACCTGAACTGTAACTAATTATTGATGGTATTTCATTATCATCATTATAGTTTTCTTGCACAAGTTATTAAACAGAGCGATTAACTGTGAAATATTGCTACAGTCAGTCTCATTTTTAGTTCCTATTAGGAGAAAAAGACAATCGCAGCTGTTTTTTTGAAAGATATCACAGTACCAATTATAGGTTTAGTGCGTTTGTTGATCGACTAGTATACAACTGCAATCGATACTTTCCCCAATATGACCTTGTCAGACTCAGCATTTTACAATTAAAAAGGCAACTGGATTGGTTATGTGATTATCTTTTGTTTGTATATGTTTGGTCTGATATTTGTTTACTCATTAAATTGTATTATTGTGTAATATGTTGTTACATTGTCTCTTTTTTATTTTATTATTTCACATACAATTGTTTTAGTCTTAGTTTACTCTTATCTTTTTGTCTTTTGCGAATTCGTACCATTTATAATGTTTAGCATTCTGTTTCAGAAGGTCCACTTGTCCGATGCTTGCATTGGCTACGTCATTACATTAATCACTTTCATAGTGATTCAAAAATGAACAAAAAATAGACTTTTATACCAGTCGCAAAATGGTTGTAAACCAATGTAATTAAATTATTTTTAATAATTATAACATAATCTAAGGCTAAGTTTATATTGTAATAACTAACGTTAAAAATGACCTCAAAACGTTAAATTAATAACATACTTAATGATATAGCGTTTACCAAGATGCCTCGTCATAGCTTGGGACTATAGGTTTTTTGGTAGGTACCTCCAAACTATTTAGTTTCGTTAAGTTAGCTTTCGAAATATTTTCAGCATTATGGCCTTCTGGACAAATATATCCCCAAAAGCTTTCATAAATTTGTCCTTCAAAAACGTACCTGAAAACTGTAACAAGCTGCTGTTGATTAAAGGAGTCAGTCATATCGTCAGCTTCTACTGATGGAAAACTTGCATTTTTTAACTGCTTTTTAATTTCACATTTACAATTAAAAAAAATAAAAATAAAATAATCTTTATTGTATAACACAAAATAGTATCTATACAAAGGTGGAAAGTACCGAAAAAAATCATATTTTAATAACCACCCTACAAAACTAAGAAGGTAAATTAAGAATTTGTAGTAATGCGAAAACACAGTTTACAATGAAAGGTGACCAGTACAAATATGTTTCTTAACATTAAATTTAAACGAAGGTACACTTAACACTTTAAAATTATGCGGAAAAGAGTTATAAATTGAAGCAGCCAAATACAGGAAGCAGTTCTTAAAAATTTGAGTTCTATGTCTTGGAATAGAAAATGCATCCCTGAAATGAACATCCACCTGATGAATATCTCCTCTAACAATTATAAGTTCAGTTAGATATTGAGGTTCTTTGATCTTAATTGCCTTATAAATGATACAACTCAGGTGAATGTATCACCTCTGTGCCATATTACACTTAAATACCTCATTGACATGATGACTAACGTGACATGTCCAACATACCATCCAACAGTTCGTATTTCCTTAAAAACCGTAGCCTCAGTTAAGTGTGCACTCAAAGCCGAATCTAATACCGAATCAAAATCAACTAAAACCCAAAATATTCCTGGATTCTGAGAGTTAGCTTGTTCATTGTGCCCACGTAAAGTGAGTTCAAATGCCCCGCAAAACTGAATACTCGTTATAAGTCTACGTAAAATGTATTTTTTTATCCACTTTTTCATTGTGCATTCTAATACTGGTAAAGTAAACACTATCTAGTTGTTTTTGTATATCCACGGTAGCAAGTATGTTAAAATCTACCGAATGGTTCAGGTGGTTAACACTGTTGGCATGTTTTCTTGCCCTCTCGTTCAAATGTCTCACATCATCAACTCCAGATTGAATCCAGGGGGAAGGCTTAACATTGTTACTTAATAAGCAAATAAAACAAAACAACTTATTTCTCTCTGGACAGTCACGCAGCCATAAAAACTTTGATATTTATTGTAGATCGTCACTGGGTATAATGGACATGCCAGGATGATATGCATACACATTATCTGTCAAGCCTGGTCTTAAAGAGTTGTACATTTTCTGCCAATACAGTCTTCTCACCTAGAGAATTCACCATATACACATATCGGTTTGTAATAGTTTTTCCTTTGCAGTTTTTTGTTCCTTTCCTTGGAGTGGCCTCGCAGGTTCTCATTGTTGCTTCTTCTGAATAAATTCAGGTTGCAGGTATGTGTGTGTGCATTTTGTATGCTACAATGAGGTCCCCTCTACATCTCTCTCTAAGTGTAGTCAGGTCAAATGCTTTTAGTCTGTCCATATACGGCAGGTCTCGTAGTTCAATTGCAACCCTAGTTGTGACATACATACTAAGTAGCTATTTACACTATTATCTGTAGGTTTTAAAAGATCCCTATTAATATCACCTACAAACATTTTAATATCTAGACTATTGATAGTTTCAATGTATTCGTCAATGTCCTCTATAAATTGTTCTTTTATTTTATATTTTATTATTATTATTATTATTATTATTACAGATGGTGGTTGTTTCTTTTTAATACATCGTTCATGTTCCTTAAGTCTAGTTGATATTGAGCGTCCTGTTTCTCCCACATACACTTCTCCATAAGAGCAAGGAATTTTATATACTCCTTCTGTTTGAAAAGGTACAATATCTTTCGGAGATCGCAAGCATTGTCCAATCTTCTTATGTGTATTGAAGGTTGTACATATTTTGGACCGCGGAAATAATCTTCCCATTTTGTCTATAGTGCCATGTATGTAAGGAAAAATAACACTACCTAACAGTGGCTCCTTATAATCCTCCTTTTGCGAAGTTGAATGAATATATTTTTTAATTGAACGCATAACATCTTCAGTTCAATAGCCATTCCCTCTCACAGGTTCGGTCAGTTTCGATGTTTCTGATGTTAGAGAATCTTGATCAGAAATCGAAATGGCTCTAAATACTAGTGAGTTAATACCCGATTTCTTTTGTGCTGGATGATGGTGGGAATTTGCATTTAAGTATCTATTTGTATGCGTCGGTTTTTCATTTTTCTTTCTTTGAACACATACATCTACAAAAGGAATTATCCCATTAAATTTCATTTCAATTGTGAACTTGATATTATGATGTTGTTGGTTGAGGTGATCCAGACATGAGATTATCCTGTCCATGAGGCCATACTACAAAACTATCATCTACATATCTGAACCAGTGTTTTGGTTTTAGTGGAGCGGATGTTAGAACAATATCTTCAAAGGCTTCCATAAAGATATTTGCTACCATAGGTGATAGAGGAGATCCCATAGCTGCCCCTGAAGTTTATTCATAAAATGTTCCTTGAAAGATGAAATAAGTAGATGTAAGACAAGCTTCCACTAGGTCTATTAGGTTCTTATCAAGATTATTATGATCCAATATGTCTGATATAATGGAAATAAAGTCATTGACAGGAACTTTTGTGTAAAGTGATTCTACATCGAAACTCACCAAAATATCTTCGGGATCCAACCTAATCCCAAGAACGATGATTTTTAATTGACCAAAGCCGTGAAAGCTTCCATACTAAATCAGTTGAGGTAAGTTGGAAAGTCTCATTTAATACTATAATGTCAGTATAATGCAACATGGAAACATTCTAATCTTTTTCCTATATTTAAAAGTGGTGACAGAATGAATATTAACAATTATTCAGGAATATCACTACTCTCCGTCATACCTAAACTCTTTGAGCCTATTCTCACAGATGAGATTTTGGATACTTTTAAAAATTACATTGCACCTGAACAGCACGGTTTTTACAGATGTCGCTCAACTGCTACTAACCTTGCAGAGTATCAAAATTTTCTGGTTTTCTCAGTTGAGGCTGGACATCAGATTGACTGCATTTATACTGACCTGTCTAAAGCTTTTGATAGCGTCTGCTATGCTCTACTGTTGCACAAACTATCTGAAATGGGTATTTCTGGTAATTATCTCTGATGGATCAAATCATATTTGACCCAGCGTCATCAGCGGGTAGTGGTGTCTGGTTCTGTCTCACGTGAAGTGTTTGTAACATCAGGCGTTCCACAGGGTTCTCATCTGGGGCCTCTACTTTCTTATTGTCTTTTGTATGCAAATGACCTGTAATTTTGCAAAGCCTGATGTTTGCAATCTGATCTTAATAGATTTAACGAATGGTGTAATTCAAATTACTTGACAATTAACACATCGAAATGTAAATCTATAAGCTTCTATAAGCATTAAGATCCAATCAGAATAGTATATGCTATCAATAATATAAATATTGGAAATGTATCATCCATAATGTACCATCCAGTATTGTTTACGTCGTGTGGTCAACACGTATTTCGAATTCAGTGCGGTCATTTTTGATAATATATCGTGGTAGTTGTGAATCAATATAGTTGTGTTTTATATAAAAACCTTCATACAGGTGTTATCTATATTATGGTCTTAGTTGCAATCTAATATATCATATTTGTGGCCAGTTATCCGGATTTCCAGCGGGAACAATAGCAGAAATACCTAAAAAATAGCTGGTATTTATAAACAACCGCATACCTGTGCGATATCGATCGTACCGAATACCGGCGTTTTTCGCCTGTTGTAGCGAGATAATTGAACTGGATCGGGGGAGTTTTCGCATGACGCTACTTTATAAGCAAAACAGTATCGATTTATTTCTCTTATTTTTGTGTGAAATAAGACGGTTTAATTTTTTTTTTCTTTATTTATTTAAAAATACATTAAATTTAAATAGACCCCCACCATGACCCACTGCTATCTATGCCAGTCATCCTGTACACAAAAGGACGACAAAAACGAGCTCTTTGGAGCTACTTGTGATTCCTGTCAACATATGATATGCAAGAACTGCTCTAAACTAAGTTCGTCTGAAGTTCGTGTCATGATATTAAAGTCAAGAGGCTTGCTGTATTTTTGTCCTGAGTGTGTGGAGGGTATAAATGTGCCCCTCAGCTATCGAGAAAACAGGATAGCATGCAGCTTGAAATTCAAGCATTAACCAAAAAATTAGAAGCACTTTCTGCAACAGGTCCAGTTGAAGATCCAACAACTGATTTTTAGTGCCTCTGAAAACTTGATTCCTACCGAGATTCCTGCTGAAAGTTCTGTGTCTGCTGTTGTGAATGATGAAATCATTACTACCATGACAAAACTTATTGAAGAACAGACTAAACATATAAAGTCCAAATTTTATGATTTTGCTGAAGTCATCAAAGACTCAAACAAGGATCTAATTCGGTTTTTGTCCCAAAGTAATATGCTACCAAGTGTATTACCCAATACATTACCAAGTGCAACTGAAAAAGAGGCAGAAAAATCCGTGGGAAATATCTTAAAGGCTGGTCCTCCTTTACAAAAAAATAAAACTGACACTTCGTCAGCTGTGATCCTAGGTACTGCCAATAATTCTTTGAATGGGCTAAGTGCTGCAGATGAAAGAAAACATTTCTATCTAGGAAACCTCTCCAGTGAAACGACAGAAGTATTGTCTGAACATATTAGGAAAAACCTCATAACACCACTATCTTGTGAAAAGTTAAACTCAAGACAAGGCGATCATATCTCTTCCTTTAAGATATCCATAAAACCGGAGGATGTTGATAAATTCTGTTGCCAAAGATTGTGGCCCGTAAATGTTGTAGTGAAGCCTTTTTTTAATAAAAAAAGATTTTCATCTTTTCATTCCAACAGAGGTGTAAATCACTACAAAAACAAAAATTTTCAGCGGGGATATCCCAGGGAGAAAGCTCAATAAACGGCATGCAGATGGCTAGTATAAGAACGGAAAGTATGTCTGTATTACACTTAAATATTCAATGCCTTTCAAATAAAACATTGCAACTTGAAGAGTTTTTAACTGATAGACCAGATATTAAAATACTATGTATAAGTGAACATTGGTTAGATTCTAGTAAAAAATTATATTGCACTGTAAATAATTTTAACATGGTAAATTGCTTTTGTAGAGAAAGTGTTAAAAATGGAGGAAGTTGTATATTTGTGCATGACCGTCTAGCGGCCAATGAATTAAATCATATTTCAGATTTGTCTAAATGTCAGGTGTGTGAATTGTCTTCTTGTTTCATTAAGAATCTAAATTTGGTAATAATTTCAATTTACAGATCCCCAGATAATACTAATATTGAAAATTTTATTGCCATAATGTCAGAAGTATTGTATTGGGCAATTCGTATTAATTCAAAAGTGCAAGTATTGGTTGCAGGAGACTTTAATGTACATTTTAACAAATCTAATGACTGTACTGCCCTGAAGGTTACCCGGTTGTTCCTCTCCTTTGGCTTTAGTCAGATTTTTGAAGAACCCACACACATTAGGGGAAATTGTATAGATAACATATTTTCTAATTTTAGAATAAATCAAACCAGTAATATACCAATGCCTTTCTCTGACCATAATGCTCAAATTATTAATATAAATATAAACCCTAGTACTGTAAATATAAATTCTATAAAAAGAAGCTATAGTCAAAATAATTATGCAACTTTCATTCAGCATCTAGCTACAGAGACATGGCAAGATATATATGAAGTGGAAAATGTTCATCTTAAATATGAGCACTTCCACAATATTTTTTATTACTATTTTAATATTTCTATCCCCTACAAAAAAGTTGATGGTAGAAGTAAAATTAATGGTTGGGTGACGGACGAGGTCAGAGAGGCCAAAGGTAGGCTTATGCTATGTTATGAATGGATGTTGCAATATCCTACTGAAAATAATAAAAAAACCTATAATGACTTTAAAAAAACTTATAATGCTATTCTGATTCAGTCAAGACAAAACTACAACATGAATAAAATAATAAACTCTGATAATCGTAGTAAAATGGTGTGGGATATTGTAAACATTGAAACTGGGAGGGGGAGGAAACTAATTAAACCAGAAAATTTAACTGCCGATGATGTAAATAATTTTTTTGTAAATCATGCTTTTACATTAACACAAAGTTTACCAGTTTCTCTAAACAATTTTAGTGATTATTTGAATGACGGTTCTAGCATGGGAAGTTCTATGTTTTTTAGACCAGTGGATGTACATGAGGTAAAAAGGGTTATCAGTAAGCTAAAAAATAAAAAAACTGAAGACGTGTATGGTGTTAGTGTTTTTAGTGTGAAAAGAGTTGCAGAGGATTTGTATGACCCACTGGCTAACATTGTGAATTCTTGCTTCCAAAGTGGGATTTTCCCCCAACTTTTAAAATCTGTCCAATATTCAAGAAGGGCGACAAGGGCTTGCCTGAGAGTTTCCGTCCGATATCAATATTGCCAGTTTTTTCTAAAATAATAGAGACCCTAATGTATAACCAATTAGTGTCTTTTTTTGCAAAACATAATGTTATAACGCCAAGTCAGTATGGATTCACAAGGGGCCTTTCTACAACTGATGCAATAATGCATCTCACTGAATGCATTATGTCCGCTATGGAAGATAGAGAGAGGTTCCTGGCAATTTTTACTGACTTGTCTTCTGCATTTGACTGCGTTGACAGGCGTATCTTACTTGAAAAGCTATGGTTTTATGGTATCAGAGGTAGAGCTTTGAATCTTTTAGAGTCATATTTGTCAGGGCGTTCGCAAGTGGTATGCCTTCATGATGGCCAGAGTAGTCCACTGGAAACAGAAATGGGAGTGCCTCAAGGGTCGGTCCTGGGTCCCCTTCTCTTCCTGGTCTATATTAATAACCTGCCAAAAGCATTTAAAGATAACACTAGAGCAGTATCAACAGTGATGTATGCTGATGATGCAACTTTTGGAGTTAGAGTTGGAGAGGAGGATACGGGGCCGATACTTGAGGATATTCTTTCTACGGCTCAAAATTGGTTTATGGCAAATAAGCTAGTGCACAATGAGGACAAAACCATAAGCAGAATTTTTCAAACTACTAGGACTGGTGACTCCCGGAATAAGTTCTTGGGCGTCCTTATTGATCAAAATCTTTCGTGGAGCGACCATATTGATGTTCTGTGTTGTAAATTGAGCCAAAACGTTTATGCTATTAGAAAAATTAGGTTAACTGTACATCAGAGTGCTGCTGTCACAGCATATTATGGATTATTTGAGTCCACAATGAGATATGGATTGCTAGTATGGTGCTCGGCGGCAATAACTAACTTAGACAAAGTTTTCAGGGTGCAAAAATCTGCAATCAGGTCAATTGTTAATATTAAACCGGATGTTTCTTGTAGACCATATTTTAAAAAACTTAACATTATGACTGTTTATGCATTGATTGTCTATTCGAAGGTAACTTTTGTTAAGCAAAATATTGGTAGGTATGTTGTGGCAGCAGATGTGCACTCTCATAACACTAGAGTTAAGAATAATTTAGTTCTAAATCAATGTAGATTAAGTAGAAATAAAACAAACGATGAAATAAAATTATATAATGTTTTACCTGAGGATCTCAAAAACTTATCATCCCAAAAATTTAAAAAAATACTTCATAAGTTCTTATCTGAGAATCCTGTATACTCATTTGTCGAATATTATACTCTTATTAGAACTGAAACATTTTTGTTTGATAGCTCTTAGATGGCTTTGTGTTTGTAAATGTATTAACTCTGTAATCAAAAACTATGTATGTATAATTTAAGTTTGTCTCATATTTATAATTGTGATTTTCTTTGCCTGTGTTTTTATTTTCTACTAGACCTGTCTATAATACTTTGTATTTCTAAAGATCAATAAAGATTATTATTATTAGTATTATTATTAAAGATTTGGGAATAATTTTTGACACCGGCTTGACATTTAACCTTCATATTGATAGCATTGTTCTGAAGGGGTTTAGAATGCTTGGTTTTATTATAAGGACCACTAAACATATTTATGACACGAAGGCACTTATTTGTTTATACAATTGTTTGGTTCGCAGCATTTTAGAGTATTGCTCAGTAATATGGTCACCATTTTATGCTTGTCATGTAAATAGACTAGAACAAATTCAAAATAAGTTTGTTAAATACTTACTGTATAAACACCATTTTCCATATCATAATATACTATATGACACCAGGCTTTTGCTTTGTGGTTTCAAAAGTCTGGAGCATCGACGCAGAAATGCTTATCTGCTATTTCTTTACAAACTTATTAACGATTTTATTGATGGCAGTAATTTATTAAGCTTAGTGTTATTCTTAGTTCCATTAAGGCGTACGAGACAAGCTCAATTATTTTACGAACAACATCATAGAACCAACTATGGCCAAACTGCCTTCATTAACCGTTTAATATGTAACTATAACAGCTTCTTTTCTGAGTTTGACATTTTCTTGCTTAGCCTATCTGGTTTAAAAAGAATGTTAAACAATTAGTAAATCCCTATAAAATTTCATTACCAATATACTAACTTAAAATTTTGGTTGTCTTTATAAATAATCACATACATTATTTAAGTAGGTTTTAATAGTAGTTTGTACCAATTAGAATGTTTCTTTCTGTAGTGTACTTGAGTGAATAAATAAATAAATATGACAAAAATATTAAAAAGTTTTTTATCTACCTTTGCATTGCGGATGTTAGAGCAATATCTTCAAAGGCTTCCATAAAGATATTTGCTACCATAGGTGATAGAGGAATTCCATAGCTGCCCCTGAAGTTTGTTCATAAAATGTTCCTTGAAAGATGAAATAAGTAGATGTAAGACAAGCTTCCACTAGGTCTATTAGGTTCTTATCAAGATTATTATGATCCAATATGTCTGATATAATGGAAATTGAGTCATTGACAGGAACTTTTGTGTAAAGTGATTCTACATCGAAACTGACCAAAATATCTTCGGGATCCAACCAGATTTCCTTAAGTTTTTCTATGAAATGTGCAGAGTAAAAGTCGAGTATAAAGGCCCGCCTGAATCTCTCCGAGCTCATTCAGTGTTCAGATCTCGTGGAGTGAAGATCCCTGAAGATGCCTCGTGCAATCGAAGCCGAAACATCGGATAGTAATTCCAATTTGACACGGTCTAATCCCAAGAACCATGATTTCTTAATTGACCAAAGCCTTGAAAGCTTCCATTCTAAATCAGTTGGGGTAAGTTGGAAAGCCTCATTTAATACTATAATGTCACTATAATGCAAAATTCTCTAAAAAGAAAACTAAATTATCAAAGATTTTCTTTACACTTCTTATGTTTAAATGAATAATTACAGCAGATCAATCCACACCCAAACCAAATTCTAAACACTGTATAATACAATTTAGGTAATAATAAACTTTAGATGTTTCTTTTTAAGTTTTTAGTTAGAAAAATGCTCTAAAATATGATTTGCAGAGAGATTTCAATATATTTTCAAGCGACCCCCAGAGTCTCGTTTTTCCCCTGAGCTATTTTATACCGCCCGTTGGAGCCTGCACCAAAGTTTCAGGCTAGGAGACTACAGAGCCTAAAAACAGCACTGCTATATGTTAAATATGCATATATTATATCATCCTGGGGTCTTGTGGGTCAAAGAATTGGTCTCATGGAGACTGATAAATTTTGAATATAAAATAGAAAGTTTACCTTCTTTCAATTAATTTAAGAGAACTAGGTACGCACTTTCATGATGTTAGTGCTACCTGTATCTCATCTACGATTCTTGTTCTGTTATTGTCATTCTTGTATCTCATATAGTTGCTTTGAACGCTTTACTTACGTCTGCCTTAATCGCCTTACACTACACACGCGGTCACGCGGTTTATGTTAGGTTAGGATAAAGTCTTTCTTTCTTTCTCTTTAGTTTAACGGCCTTAAGCTGCCTGGGCTATACGGCCGATGTGATTGCTATATTTTCAATTGTGTTTGTTTTCTTTGGTACTATCTTTCAATGTCTTTTTAATGCTTCTTGGCTTCCACTAGATGTCTCTTGAGAGTACTACTGGTCTCACGGGATGACCTTTTCTTTCAAGCTATCCCCTTACCCCTCCCACTCACGCCACATAGCGGCCATTAAGCTAATATTCTATGTAGAACTGCGGCAGACGAACGGGCTGGAATGCCATGCCTCACACATTCACAGCGTCTGCTCCCTTTTTAGCGGGGTCGTTAGTTTCTACTCTGAGCGGTTGAGTCACACGCTCTCCCTCAAAATAAAGCAGCGGCAGCTTTTTGATTTCAGGGCCATTCTTCAGCACAGTACGTAACGACCACCGCCAAAGTGCTTTTCGAAAATCATTGAAGGTTACTATTATCCTTCTTTAAAGATATAAACTAAGCTATTATTTATTTTTCTTGGTAAAGACAGATTATTTACGCTATCAAAGGGTTAACGGTAATTTTTTACTACAGCTCTTCCTCGTCGATTTTCGTGATATTTGGAAAATTGGTAGATTTCGGAACGCTGATTACGAATCCGAAGTCAAATCGAATCCGCAACGCTTCATTTCCGAGTTATTTTTTTGTTCAAAATCTCAAATTTCGTTTTTTAATGGATTTTTTTTCTCTTTCTCCGGGCCGATGCCGAATGTTAGACTTCCACCAGTAATGCACCTCGCCGTTCTCCGCCTTTTTTGTCAGGGTTTTAACGATGATGCCTACGGCTCCTAACCTGGTGCTAACCCAGTACCAATCCGCCTAGTGCATTCGCGCTCCTGTAGGTACCAAAGAACTGCGAAGTACACCACTGGCGCAAGTCGGAGGACCGACGCCGAATGTTAGACTTCCGAAAGTGATGCACTTTGCTGTTGGTTAGTATTGATCGCCTTTTGTATTACGGCTTATTGATATGATGTGATTGATACCTAACCTAATGCTAACCCGTTACCAATTCACCTGATGCCTCACGCATATGGATATTAGAAAATCAGTAACGGACCTGGCAACGTTGGGTTGAAGGATGCGCTTTACATGATAATGGCAATAACGGAATAGATAGCCGATGCAGAGAAAGAATTCTCAATTCCTACGTCACCTAGGAATCTTCGTCTCACAGCGGATGGCTTGTTATATAGGAGGTTTCGCCTTGGATCCTTGGGAGGGGCTAGAGGTATATAGGTATTTGGTATTTGAGAACTTTTTAATGGACCTCCATATGGTTTAGAATGGAGTTGCGAAAACTAATTCTCTTTTTTTTTATAGGTATCTTTTGGTTTCCACAATGACTTTCTTTACTTGTAAGTATCAATCTAAGGTAGGATTACATTTAACTGTTTAGAAAGAACCTCCTACAAGCTCAGACATCTGAACCCATCTTATCCACCAATAAAGGTGGTGGGGAAAGGAGTTTTTTCTTAATGTACTTCTGGGTATAGTCTCTTCCGCTGCACAATTTATGTTATTGTAGAATTCATGGTGGTTGACATTCTCCTTTTTCTAGTCTCATATTATCCCAATTAATATCCAAAACATAGAAAAAAGATAAAAAAAACTTTTATAGATATAAATTAAGAAGTAAATTAAAAAAATACACTTAAAAAGTCGCAAAAAATATTTAAACGGTCAAATCTAACATGCAGTTTAAAAATATATATAATGTACATAGTTAAAACAACAGAAAACAGAGTCAGATGGTTGCAGTGGAGGCTTCGGTAAACATTCATAGAGGGAATAAAAGCCTTTTTTATAAAGAAAGTTTTTAGTTTAGTTTAATCGGGTTTCTGTTTCTTATACGCCTGTTGCAAAGCATTGTAAAGTTTAACATTTACTTGCTATTATAGGATTAGCGTGTTTGATGTATACGTCACAAACCTGGCAACATATGAATACGAGGGTAGTGTTAAAATATTCGAGGCAGTAAAGAGATATTTGCAGTGTTTAATTGGACCAACACCACATAAAATCCTGACTGTCCGCTACTAAAGTCTAAAGACCGTAATTACTCTGTTATATCGTAAGCCGGCCGAAAGTGGAACAAAGAAAAATAGGTAGTCCTTAAAGTGTTATGCCATTCGGGGCACTATATAGAGAGACCCGGTGCCGTAACAGAGCCAGTGGTTCTGAAATGCCTTTGGCTTGGTTGATGTCGGTCTGGAAATTGTTCTTCGTATGAACGCGCAGCTGCTTGTGTATTTCTATATGCTTTAAAATAAAGTTCTATCATATCCAAATTCTCTTCGTTGGAATAATTACCCTCCATTTTAAGTAGTATAAGAAACTCAAATAAACTTTGTAAAAACTCGGCACAATGAGAAAATGATAACAAGTACTATTCAGGAACACAAAATGATTGTTGACATGCGGCATTCTTTTGTTTCATTATGGCCGCCATGCGTAATCAAAGCCTACTTAAAAAAAACAATTATTTTGGTTTTTAGAGCTCAAGAAAAATAATAATCTTACCTTGTTATACATCATTGGAAAGCTCTTAAAAAGATCTTTCCAAAAATACAATAATCCAATATGGCGTCGGTAAGAAAATAAAAAGTTGATGCCAATATCTCAAAAACAATTGAAGCTAGAAACTTCGTTTTACCTGCATAATGTTCCTCTAATAAAAGTGCCCTAATAATGTATAAACCATAAAACCATAATACGAGTCGTTTAGAAGCTACGGGCAAAAGTTGAAAATGCACCATTTTGATTTTTCCCAATGATCTTGAAAACCACAAAAGATATCCTTAACTTCAAAACGTCATCAAATTTGTAATAAAATTCTCTAAAACTTTCCTAATTTAACCCACCCTGTAGCTATAGCGGTTTACGAGATAGCAATGCATGTAAGCCAAATTTGGGACACATTGTATATATATATATATATATATATATATATATATATATATATATATATATATATATATATATATATATATATATATATATATATATATATATATATATATATATATATATATATATATATATATATATATATATTTATATATATATATATATATATATATATATATATATATGTATATATATATATATGTATATATATATATATGTATATATATATATATATATATATATATATATATATGTATATATATATAAATGTATATATATATATATATATATATATATATATATATATATATATATATATATGTATATATATATATGTATATATATATATATATATATATATATGTATATATATATATATATATATATATATATATATATATATATATATATATATATATATATATATATATATATATATGTATATATATATATATATATATATGTATATATATATATATATATATATATATATATATATATATATATATATATATATATATATATATATATATATATATATATATATATATATATATATGTATATATATATATATGTATATATATATATGTATATATATATATATATATATATATATATATTATAATATATATTTACTTGTTTTATATTTTGATAGGTTGCACTTTGATTTTGTAATTTGTTAAGTCTAAAAATGTTAATGACTATTTTCTGTTCATATATATTTATTTATTTGAAAAAAAAAAAACAAACATTGTTTTTTATAAAAACAGACAAAAATACACAAACAAAAAGGAAGTGTTATGATAACTAAAATCATTTAAATTTTCCTCTACACTCTACAAGGTTTTCTATGAGAGATGAATAAGAATTTATTTATGGCACAAATATAATTGAAATTTTAATGTAACTTAAATGCTTTTATTGTCTAAGAATTCTGTCTTATTGACAAATCTGATTGAGATATTGAATTAAATTTGCTTATATAATTAAAAATATTAAGCTGAATTAAGATGTTAAATGAATGGAAAGAGCAATGGTATGTGATTGTCTTGTATGACCAGTTTGGATGAAATAGGGAATATTCAGGATGTTACTGGAGTGGTCCCATAGCAAACATATTAAATATAGCGGAATGATGCCATATTTAACATGTTCTATATGTATACACGAGCGCGAAAGACAATCTATACCACGTTCACTATATTGCCAGGAAAAAAGTATTGATGTTAATATGGTGATTCTGATAAAATTTCATATGCAATGGACTCAAGGTGTCTAAAATTTTAACCTAAGTTTAGGCTTTATAACTTAAAACTTTGTATAAAGAAAACTAACAAGGATGAAATAAAAATTACTAAATCAATATAATAAACAACAAAAAGTAAACAGTAATATTTTATTCCCATATATGTAGGTACTCATTATATAAATGTCTGTTTATGATTAAGTTATTAAGAATTAGTTTGAAGATGACTTCATAAAGTCAAATTTTCAATGTGGAATAAAATATTATTTTTTACTTTTTAGTGTTTTTTTTGAAGTAGATATTGTGAAGTAACTCACCAGAAGCGAATCCCATACCCTTTGTCTGTGAAGTCAAAGCCAAACTTATTCTTAATTACCAAAATATATTTATGTAACGAGTGTTTTGTTTTACTATCTCTATTCGCTTGGTGACTAAAATTATCCAGATGGAATATAATATTATTTTCCAATTTTAGGTGCATTTTTTGAAGTCAGTTTTATTTTTATACATCTTTTATTTCATCTTTTTTAGTTCTATTTATATGAGTTTTATTTTAAAAGTCATTTAATAAATAACCATAGAATATCTATGTAAATTCCTGATAGAATGGTGAACGTCATACTTTTTTACAATATGCTAGCTGTGGGACCACTCAGGCAATATCCGGAATATTCTCTGAAAAGTTCATCCAAATTGTTGAAACCATCGCAGAGTAATCGTTGTACATACATAAAAAAAATGCATAGGGTGAAATTGATAACCTCCTTTTTTGAAGTCTGTTAAAAATTGCATTAATATTTGTGACACGGCCAGCTAAACAAAATAAAGGAAATGCCTGTAGATCCACCATTTTTTGTCCAATTGTAAATATTTAAAAACTGACATAGAATTTAAAGTTTTATCGGAATATAAAAATGCATAGATGGCACAACTTCTGATATATTTATAACATACTTCCACAAATAAGCATTTAGTTTGATAATTTTTTTGAAATTATATGGGATCATTATTTAAATATAATATGTAGTTTTTTTTTTCGTTTTCTTTTTAAAATTCAAATAGCATAAGTTCACCAGTACCTGATTATTTTTCTAAGTAGTGCCATATCTATTTCATTCATTTCTTTTTTTTTTAATAAGTGTGTTAATGTTTTTGAAAGTAATTAGAGATTTTCTTTATTTTTAGTATGCCCAAGGATGACCATTATGTAATAAGATCACCAACAAGATGGAAGCTCTAGAAAGTAAGAAAATGATATCTTGGACTGTGTCATTGGTTAAAATCTGGCCTTCTTACCAACTATACCGATTCAGTTATTGCCAGGGGCGAGGCATGTGAAAACAACACCCCTTTGTGAGTTGAGAAAACCGATATATCATAAGAAGATAACATTTACTGTAATGTGTTTTAAATAAAATTTATGTTCAATATAATCTTAGGTTTAGATTTATTCTGAAAACAAGCTATATAAGGACTTATTTATGAATAGACTTTTACTTCTTAAAACTTTTTATTGCTTTTCTTTCCTCAAATAATCTATGCTAATTTACAGTTTAAAATGATCCAAAAACCATTTAACCTTATTCATGTCCTTAATTAATAAATCCTACACTTCTTCCTGTGTATTACTGGGGAAAATCAAAATAGAGTCATCAGCATAGGCTGGCTCAAAGCTCCTCCTACTTTAACCTAATCAGATACATTTTAAAAACATTTAACACGGATCCTCCACATCATATAGCTATGCACAATGTCCAGTAGCATAGCCTGAGGGATTGTGGCCAATGCCACAAAAATTAGAAACTTACACAGATGTATAACTTTTACAAATATTTGTGACTAAATACACAAAATGATTTAAAATATAGCTATTATTATTACATCCAGGGTTAGGCTTACTCCAGACTAGACTCAGAAAAAAATCATACAGTCTCTACATAAACTTAATTAAAGTTATCATAGGAAAAATACAGTTATCTGTATTTTAAAAACAAGACAATGTATCTTGTTAATCTTTTCAGAATTTGAAAGCTTGCTTCTTTAGCTTTAAGAAGCCAGTTATTTTAATTACTTCTTCAATTCATTAAAAATAGTTCGTTCACACCTTAAATCTAGCTTCAAAAACCACCACCATATTTAGTCAAAAAGAGAGGTAGCAGTAATTCATTTCTTATGAAATTTGTAGTCAGACTTAAATTATTCATATTGTAAAAAAGTGATGTGATTTGTAGCATTTTAAACAAAACCAATGCAATCTAAGCTTCAAAAATGATCATTGGAGATTAAATATCAGTATTTTTTTATTGTAAGGGTAAAAAACTCACTAAATTATATGTAGCTTCATTACGCAATGCAAAAAAAATTAAAGAAATATGGATCACTAAAACATCTGTTTTTGTATAATTAATAATTATGGTCTGTTGCATTTGGAGAAATTGAAAAAGCAAAACAATTGTTTTTTAGGATCAAGATCAAAACTTTGGATATGGTGATTGAAGTAACAGTTTTCCATCTCAAACAGACCTTAGCATCAAAATGTTTAGCTAACGTTTGAGAGTTAAGCTTTGCTGAGGAAGGAAGTATAACATTGGAGTGAAAAATGAAAAATGTATTCTCTTGATGTCACAGAGTCTAAGTGGACATTTGTTACTTTAAAATTTTTATTGAAATTTACCAAGTTCTTTCTCATTATATTTTCTTATGGGAAATTATATAAATAATTTCTCTAAATGAACTTTCGAACTAAAAAATCTTCTGTTGTTGACTCTGATGTTATTTATTGAAAGCTTTTTACTGTACTTAAATTTGTAATAGTTAATGTAATTGTATGATTTTTATGCATTCGGGCACAAACAAATAAATCAGTAAATTTATGTGTTTTAATTAAAAAATTACAAAACTTATTCCTAGTTATTATATATTATATTTATTTTAGCACTTAATTTTTTCTTTTGGAGTTAAACTTATATTTTACTTCTAGTTTCAGTATCTGAGTTTTATTACCTGACTATTAAATATTTTAGGTTTCATTACTTAACTATTTTTCTATGTTTTGTACTTTATTATTTCTTTTGTAAAATTAAGTTTTCTTTTTATATAACAATATATTAAATAAATACAAACATTGTGAATTTGTAAACTAGCAAAATGCTAAATAAAGGATAATAATATAATATACTCAATATACCATGGTCTATAGCTGTATGTGCATTATTTTAAAATTATCATATTAAAACCGTGACAATTAAAATTGAAGATAGGTTGTAGCAGAAATACTTTTACCAACAACAAAACATAATAACAATGACAGGCAAACAAATAGTATTTTTATCATCTAAAATGATCAATTATCATCTAATGATGTACAGGAATATTGATTATAAATTGAACCCTCATTTTTTTGTGGGACACCCATGTTATATTATGTCCATTAAATAGGCATCTTTTTGCTAATCATAAATATATTAGGTTTGATATCTTTACCTTTAAAGGCAATTGAGAAAAACCATGACATAAGAGGCAAGTTATTCATATCTGTGTTATGTTTTCTCTAACATCTCTGATAATAGATATATTGTCAATTTCCTGTGTTCAATGTGTCAAACCTAATATAATTATAATTAGCAAGAAAAGACCCATTTGATGGACATATACAGGGTGTACCATCAAAACAAAAAAAATTGTCATGCTTTTCCAAAAAACACCCAGTATACATAGAAAATAATAGATTAAAAATCTACAACTTCTGCATTTACCATTTTTTTCTACCCCTTTCAACAAAAAAGTTAAATGAAGGTTTAATTTATGATCAATCAAAATTCGTATGCAATCATAAAACGCTTACTTCCGTTTGAAGTATTCAAGATTTTTGTGTAATTATATATGATTTGTTCTTAAATTCCAATGGGATTTGATTATATATCCTTGGCACCATTTACTATGAGTTTATTTTAACAAATAATGACATTATGTCAAAGTCAGTTAAATAAGATATTGTTTAAACTAGATTTTTTTCAATTAAAAATTATTTTACTTAGTCCGACATTAAACAAATCACTACAGGTATTATAAGGGATAATGCTTTTAGTCAATGTCTATCCCTCTTGGAACACTGTCTCAACCTTAAGGTTTGGAACTATTTATTTAGAAAACTTAACATTTACTTGAATAAAGATTCTATAAAAGATATACCACAATTTTTTTTAACAATACGCATTCTTATAAGTTTGGCGGCCAGTTCCCAACATATGGTAAAGTCAACAATAAGATGTAATATTTTTTGGAAATTCTATAAGATTAGGCTATAAAAGTTTATATTTTAAAAGTTAATTGATAAAATAATTTACAAGATCTAAACTACTTTATACCAGTTAATAAACTTAAGAATCTGAAAGCATGAAATTAATTGAGGGTATCTTCGAAAGACTTTTGTCATTTATAATTATATCATGCACCTAACTTTTTCCTAAACCATAAGTAGATTTAAAAAAAAATTGAAGATGTGATGTGCGATATCTGGCATACTTGCATAATTTTGTAAAAATGTGTTAGAAAGGGTATACTGAAATTGTCATTATGAGGAAATTAATAAAAAAATACAAATTTTGCCTTTGGATTAATTTCACTAAATGTATATCTCCGCCCTATTTAATATGTCTGCACTTACTACTTTAGAGTCATGAGTGATTACTTATTATTAGTCAAACTGGATTTTAATTACTCATGTATTTTAAACATTTTCTAACTAAATTGTATATGAATGGAATGAAATGATTATTGAGATCATACATATGAAGTAATATTTAGGTTACATTTGATTAATTTTTACATCAATGAATCTTACTATTTTTAAAATTAATTAATTGTTATCATAATTAACTCATATTTAATAGTTATGAACTACATGTAAATTAAATTCCTATTCAATAGTTTTATTTTATACATTTTTTTTTAATTTGTCTTACAAGCAGGATACACTCTCAATTAAGTGCCCACTAATTACAATTAATTTTACATAAAATAATATTATATTACGTACACGTAATTGTATGGTTTAAAGTTATATGGCTTTAAACACCAAGTGTAGACAGAAATAAGACTCCTCTTTAGGTTATTTTTAAACACTCTAAATGAATCATGGAAAAAGTCCAGGTTTTCACATTAAGAATTCGCGTATCTTAACATTCTGTTAATTGTTGAATTTAAAGAATTATTTGTTCTAGGAAAAGGGAGAGAGAAAGATTTGTATGTCTAAATTTTCTGCCAGGAACTTTAAAGGTCACTAACTTTAAAAGGTCAGGAGAGTCGATTCTTGAGCTTACAATTTTTTAAATATTCAATGAAGTTTACATATACGTTGTACATTGGATTACATACAGTAAGGGCAAAATTGAGGCGTCTAAAACCGTAAACATAGTACAAAGTTTTTATGGTTTTGTGATGTCTAAAGTTTTTAGATTGTCTGTAAACAAATTTCAACAATCTATACGTATTTCGGCCAATATTTTCAATATGGACATCGAATATCAACTCAATATCGTATATAAGATTGAATTGATATTGAAATACAATTTTGATTACGGGTGAATGTAAGAGAAAAACCCTTAAACTTATAAAAAGGGAATTATTTTGACAATATGAATGGAATCTGTTTAGGTTACGCTTCTATAGAGTTTAACTTCGTCATACTTCTCTTAATGTATTCGGAGTTATAAATAAGATTCATGTCTATTGACCTGTTAGGAAAGAATTCCTGTTAATGAAAACTTAATTGATTCTTAACTAAAAAAGCATAAGTGGCTTTTACAGATTATTTTGAAAAATATTAGCCCAACGTATTTGTAGACGTGAATTTACTATATTGGCGTAATTTGCGTTGAGAAAATCAAGACATTTTTTGTTAGAAATATTTAACGTGTTAAGTACGAGATTTTGAATTTCAAATTGAATGCAATTTAATGTATCCTCCTTAAACATTGAGAAAGAACAGTGACACGAAGGCTCGATAACAGTATTATCATTACAAAGAACCAAGGCCAATATATTGCGCATGTGATTTCATACCTAATTCTGCTGGACAATACTGCAAAAGGACAAGAAAGTATCTAAGAATAGTGCTGATTGGTTATCAGCGTTCAATCACGTAAGAAAACCGTTACTGCTGAAGAACACCCAGTTAAAGGAAAGACAGGTAAAGTCCCCACAAATAATCACCTTATGGTCACTTATCTGCTGACCGATCCAGTTTAACTAAGAAATAAAATTAAGAAGTGCATTATCATCCTTAGGTAATAAATATACGCAACAACACAACACAAAAAACATTTAACCTATCTTCTATCTTCGGCACTACTTTGAGATTCCGTAATCCTCGTCGCTTCCAGAACATTACGGATCTCCAAAAACACCACCATCAGATGTTTCAGGATTTCTTTTGAATATATTGGAGTTAAAATCGATAACCTCCCTATCAAGGACTCTATTAAATCAGAACCCAAAAACACAGATTAATTCAAAAAATTTGCTTGAATGAACACTGGTATTAAAATGTATTAGTTTAGATTTCAAACCCCGTGTGTTTTGATAAAAAAAACACTAAGAGTTGTAGTTATTGGGTGATAGATATAACAATCTCATTTAATTTACTCAGATATGAGATAGATTCTTTAAAGTGTCTGCACCACTAACGTGAATGATCTTGAATCAGTCATCCTTACGTAGGTAAACATTACTACTATGGATCCAAATAGACTTGAATCCATTCTGCCGTGCCACATATGGTGTTTCCCTAAAAATTGCCTTGTTTTGAAATGTAAGGTGCTCGTTCAGATATACCTGTACGCTGGTACCAGGCAATACTAAATTCTTCCTTGGATCTTCTCGTATTTTTAGTTTGGTTGAGGCGGTTAAGATATCTTTATAACGTCTTGAGGTTGGTCTTAGGATAATTGGTTTTCTTCCTTACGCGTAGGAATCCGATGAACAGAACCGATCACGTTGTTGTCTATTTCGAATCCCACGAAAGAGTCTATGTTCTGCACAACATTCAAATTTTATTGTTGTTGGCTCTGCCCATCTGATCTAAGCTCTTACCGGTATTAGTGAGGTGAGCAAGATCATTTTTTTAGTTTTTCATTTTCAAAATTTAGTTTGTCTATTGTTTTTATGCATTCAGCGAGTTTTTTTCAGAGTTATCTCAAAGTCCGAAACCTTGTCACTGAAAAAGGTAATCGATTCTCGCAGCAGTTTCAGTTAATTCTATATAAAAACATAATTGGCCCCATTAAAGTTTACTGGCTGTGATAAAGAGGTACGACTGTCACTTCCCCTACAGGAAGCGCGTGACCACTTTGCGTAACTTAAGTAAATATACGCCTTTACGCCGTATATTAAAATTAACAGCTTTTATTACAGAATAATGAGTGATATCTTTGGAGAGAACTGATTACTCTAGCGTTTTATCAGCAAATTACATAATTTAGCGGATGCATATAAATAGCTGATGTGGGTAAATAGGTAATATATTCATGTTTACATGCAAATGTTGACATATAATCGGCTTACCAAAATTAATTAATTGTGTTGTCATAATTGATTGATTTGTTGTTATTATTATCGCTTTATAACCATAACTTGTATTGGCGAATATAGATTAAAATTTAGTTAATGAGTACAGATATCTATAAGTTAAGGAACGCTAGAAGCTCGTCAAAAATAAAGATTTCTGTAATTTACAATCAGTAATTTACCTTTTTATATGTTACTTTTATTAGAAAAGATGGCGAAATTTTAGTACAATTTTGACGAATCAGAATTTAGAGAGAATATTTTGTTGTAGTACTAAGACACACGTTTTTGGAATGCAGTAGAGTCATCTTCACTACAACAGCATTTTCAGGGCATTATACCTATGTAGCTAGTATGCAGTAGCTGGTACTGTTATAACCTAGTTTGTCAAAACAGCAGGAGCAGGTTGACCTTACTTGGCGTAGACAACCACGTGTAAGGGTATCGAGTTATTTTTCAAGAAAATGGATCACAAGTATTTTTTAATTATAAACATTTATTAATAATTTTTGACACACACCTTTTTATATAATTTAAAAAATTTAAACATTTTTTTCTTTTTGGTGCACCAAGGTGCACATGTAATTGCTACTTTTGGCATTCATTGTTATCAACTTGAAAATGTTCAACGGTAAATATATTTTTTTAAAGATAATATTTTTCTAAAACAGAGTGCACAAAATAGAAAAAATTGTACAAAATATACGTTTAATGTGACATTTATTCCCATTGGCCTTTAAGAAAATACGCCTGCTGCTCGTTTTTTGACCTAGGGCTCGTGCTTTCATATCGTAATATCTTTTAGTATACTATTTGTGTCATAGGGTCAATTTTGTAAAAATGTTTTAAAAAAATATATTTTGTAAACATGTTTGCCAAATCTTTATGATTATTACAATATATTGCACCATCCGGCTTCTTTGAGGTATATTTAGATGTGAATGGTTTTGTATTCAACATTTGTGTTGTGTGATATTTTGGATTATAGAATTGTACTCATAGTTATTAGTGGATAATTTGTATTTAGAATTCTTCCGTTGGCATTAATGTGTATTTCTAAGATAGTTTATTTGTTGTAGTTTGGTAGCGATTGTGAACATAGTAGCACTCAGATGACGAGACTAAATGTCCGATTACTATCCTGAGTGCACATAGAATGAGCTGGCAAATTATCTCTTAAGGGATAGAACCCAAAAAATTACACAATAAATTATCAATTTTAAAATTTGATAATTCTTAGTATTCTTACCAAAGTATCAGTTTTTAACACAGTTCATTACGGATATTTTGTTAGGTAGATGAATCGGTACCAGATTAGTGATTACTGGGTCTCGGATAACGGTAGCAGATGGTGGTTAGCAGATGGACGGACGCCGCAGCGTGGAGGCACTGAGTGGATCGGTATCGGGTCAGCACCAGGTTAGACGTCGGAGCACGATAGCACAAAAGCCTCGCCATTAAGGTTATACTGCTTAAATTCTTTTATTATAGCTTAAAACATGATTCTTCCGCTTTCCGGCTTCTAACTTGGTGCTAACCCGGCAACGGTCTACCTAGTAGCTCCGCTCTTCAGCGCCCGACTATTTGTTAAAGCTGGAGTTTTTGTTCTCTGACTAAAATTCTTAGAAGCCAATTTTTACCCGAATATGTTTTAACTTTGTCCGATGGTCGAATAAAATAAAGCAAATTTAGCTTTTATACGGTATCGTTCGTTTTTTAATCTCAGTTTTTTATTGTTGCTTCGCAATATATTTAAAAACCAAAAATTCGTTACGCTTCTCATAATTTGATTTAGGAGATTTGATCAAGACAAAACGTTAATGTAGTTTGAAGAAAATGAATTTGGTAATATCTCTTGCAAAACGACTCACTTTAGGAACTTTAAGACAGGTATTTAGTTTTTTTGCAAAATTATAAGATATTTTCGATTACCAAGTTGCAGAAAGCACGATTTTCATTTCATCGCTTATATGGTGTCACAAATTATAAATGAAACATGCAACACCATACTATATAAAATTGCTAGTCATAAAAAAAATCATGTTATAAAAGCAATTGGAACACCGTACCACCAGAAAACAGATGCAATCAAAATTTGTATTCTTCAAGCTTTAGATATACTTCCGGACCACCATATCATCGGAAATCGAATCCAGGGGACTCTAGCGTCCGATACACCTATGTAACACAATATCCGTAATCAATGGACCGAAAGAGATTATTGGTTTATTAATTATTTCAAAAAACCCTTTTAATCAAATAAAATTTAAAAACCACCCGATGTTTAATATTCCTATAAAGCTCTGGTTAGGTAATTTTTAATTACTATTTGTGAACTAGTATTTTTATTTTAATTTTGAAGTTTAAGTTTATTTTTAAAAACAATGAAACTGAGCAATAAACAAAACTAAATTTAAATATATTTACTTTGAATAGAAATAAGTTGACATTACAATGCAGATCTTAGATGTTTAATTTTATTAAAACGAATTTTTTGTGATTTAGTGGTCTAATAAAATTGAGTTTAAGAACTTAGCAATTCCGTGGCTCATGGGAGGCGAGATGCGAAAGTCTTCAAGCAGCTTACATTTAACTCTTAAACATTACTGATTAAAACTTGAATCTTTCGGGCGGCGGGTGTATTTCCGCCGCCTTTGCCTTCCGTAGCTTTTTTCGCGGTCAACACGTTTTAGCCATATATATATATATATATATATATATATATATATATATATATATATATATATATATATATATATATATATATATATATATATATATATATATATATATATATATATATATATTTATCAAAGTACCAAAAATCATTATGATCGGCGAGGGCACGGCTAACTGCTTATTTATGGATCATATTGTAAACTTTGATAGCCTATATCTCTCGAAAACAAAACGATGCCGAATAAATGTGACTTTTTTCGAGATCAACGTCCTAAAACCTGATGGTGTAGCAACAATCTTAAAGATTGGCCAGGATACGGTTACGTGTACATTTGTCTCAAATTCCATTCAAATCTGCGGTAGTAAGCGTAAATGAATATTTTTCACAAATTGTTCTCATGAAGTACGCTGGCAATTGTTTCATAGGAGAGCAAAGAGAGAGAGAGAGAGATTTGAGATCTGCAGAACAGCTGATAATGTTTTTTAATTTTATTAGTGTTTGGAGTCCAAAAATTCAAAAACTGGAAACCGAAATTTCATGTTTTAATAATTAAAATTATATTATAATACAACAAAACATATATATATATATATATATATATATATATATATATATATATATATATATAAATATATATAATATAATTTTAATTATTAAAACATGAAATTGTAAACTTTGATAGCCTATATCTCTCGAAAACAAAACGATGCCGAATAAATGTGACTTTTTTCGAGATCAACGTCCTAAAACCTGATGGTGTAGCAACAATCGTAAAGATTGGCCAGGATACGGTTACGTGTACATTTGTCTCAAATTCCATTCAAATCTGCGGTAGTAAGCGTAAATGAATATTTTTCACAAATTGTTCTCATGAAGTACGCTGGCAATTGTTTCATAGGAGAGCAAAGAGAGAGAGAGAGAGATTTGAGATCTGCTGAACAGCTGATAATGTTTTTTAATTTTATTAGTGTTTGGAGTCCAAAAATTCAAAAACTGGAAACCGAAATTTCATGTTTTAATAATTAAAATTATATTATAATACAACAAAACAATATATATATATATATATATATATATATATATATATATATATATATATAAATATATATAATATAATTTTAATTATTAAAACATGAAATTGTAAACTTTGATAGCCTATATCTCTCGAAAACAAAACGATGCCGAATAAATGTGACTTTTTTCGAGATCAACGTCCTAAAACCTGATGGTGTAGCAACAATCGTAAAGATTGGCCAGGATACGGTTACGTGTACAGGGTGGTCGAAATTGGTCTGTTTTAACAGAGAAAACCTATTTCCTGACTAGATAGAGCAAAACTGACTTAGGTGTCATGGGCTCGATTTCTGAGAAATGTTTAATGGCAAAAACCGCCTGCCGATATTTTCACTGCCAACTGAGATATAGGGCGTTTTTCAATTTTCGGCCATTTTGAAAATTGTCCATAACTTTTTTATTTTGCGGAATATTAACATTCTGCAAAGACATTCTAAAGGCACTTTTTTATGTGCAATCCAGTGGCATACTCAGATTTTTTCTATAGTTGTCCGTTTTATCATAAATAGGCAAAACTTTTTTTTTTCAAATGGAAATCATAGTTGGCTATAAATTATAAAAAATGCTCGCGTTTAGCCCTTTTCAGTGATATAAAGTTGTAGGTACTTATTTTCAAAAATAACGAAAATATTAGGTGTTTTTGGTTTACATCGAAGTAGGCTTTGATTTGTGATGACAATATCTCAATTATGTATTGTTAAGATTTATAGTTTGTTAGCAACTTAAACACAACTTTAAATAACACTAGCTAACGTTATTTTAATTATTTATTATTAATTTTTTTTATTTTTTTTTGTTTACATAGCAAAGTTGAATAAAATTAACAAACTAAACTACTATTTACAGCTACAAGTGAAAATAAAAAATAATTATGAAAATCTAGGTATTTAGTTAGATAGGTTTCTGATAAATATATTTAGAGAAGTTGTTCAAATTGAGCCCCTCCCTGTTGAATATAAACTAAGCATCTTTTGCGTACCGAGTTGCAACTATTTATGAGTTCAACTGGGCTAATAGATGCAAAAGCTTGCCTAGTGGCCTCTTGCAATTCTTCCTTTGTGTGAAAGGTTCTTCCTTTAAATATCAAGTCCTTCAATCTTCCCCACAAAAAAAAATCTAAGGGAGTTAAGTCACAGGACCTAGCAGGCCAAGGTATGGGGCCCCACGTACCAATCCAATTTTCTCGAAATTCGAAGTTTAAAAGATCAGTTGTGATCCTTGCATTGTGCGGGGGACAACCATCTTGTTGATAGTAGATATTTCTGGCATCAGCTAAAGGTATGTCTTCCAACAAAGGGACAATATATGTGCGCAAAATATTTACATAATCATCTGCAGTTAAATTTCCATCGTAAAAATAAGGTCCCACAAATCTTCCTCGGAATATCCCCACCCATATATTGAATCCACACCGACCTTGCCGGTCTTGTTGCACAACTACGTGTGGATTTTCAGTGGACCAGTGATATGAATTATATCTATTAAATATACCAGAAGTATCTACTCTGGATTCATCACTCCAAATAATATTTAATGGAAAATTCTCATTCTCCATGAATTTTTGCTCATACCACTGACAAAATCTCAATCTTCTAGCGGCGTCCCCTTCACGGAGTTGATGAACTCTTCTCGTTCTGTACGGTTTGAATTTATGTTTTTTGAGTATTTTTAAAACGGTGATCTTTGGAACATTCGTTATATTAGCCAATGTTCGAGAGGAGGTGCCAGGATGATCTAATACCTCACCAATTATATTTAGCTGCTGGATTTCCTTTTCTTCCTTTAGTTCATAATGTCTTGTTCTTAACTTTTTAAAACTTCCGTAATTTACTAAATTACTTTTTAATGTTTGATAAATTCGGTTATCCGGTTGACGTCGCTCGGGAAATGTATTAAAATATAATTCACTAGCTGCTTCAGGAACTTCGTTAGATAATATGTAACATTTTAACATATCATACTTTTCATAATTCTCAAACATATTTGTCAGCAACTTAACACAACTTTATAAAGATAACACCAAAACGCAATAATTACACCAGACTACAGTAATCTGACAGCAATATATTCAAAATATTGAACGCGCGTCATTATTCCAAGGCCTACTTCGATGTAAACCAAAAACACCTAATATTTTCGTTATTTTTGAAAATAAGTACCTACAACTTTATATCACTGAAAAGGGCTAAACGCGAGCATTTTTTATAATTTATAGCCAACTATGATTTCCATTTGAAAAAAAAAAGTTTTGCCTATTTATGATAAAACGGACAACTATAGAAAAAATCTGAGTACGCCACTGGATTGCACATAAAAAAGTGCCTTTAGAATGTCTTTGCAGAATGTTAATATTCCGCAAAATAAAAAAGTTATGGACAATTTTCAAAATGGCCGAAAATTGAAAAACGCCCTATATCTCAGTTGGCAGTGAAAATATCGGCAGGCGGTTTTTGCCATTAAACATTTCTCAGAAATCGAGCCCATGACACCTAACTCAGTTTTGCTCTATCTAGTCAGGAAATAGGTTTTCTCTGTTAAAACAGACCAATTTCGACCACCTGGTACATTTGTCTCAAATTCCATTCAAATCTGCGGTAGTAAACGTAAATGAATATTTTTCACAAATTGTTCTCATGAAGTACGCTGGCAATTGTTTCATAGGAGAGCAAAGAGAGAGAGAGAGAGATTTGAGATCTGCTGAACAGCTGATAATGTTTTTTAATTTTATTAGTGTTTGGAGTCCAAAAATTCAAAAACTGGAAACCGAAATTTCATGTTTTAATAATTAAAATTATATTATAATACAACAAAACAATATATATATATATATATATATATATATATATATATATATATATATATATATATATATATATATATATATATATATATATAATATAATTTTAATTATTAAAACATGAAATTTCGGTTTCCAGTTTTTGAATTTTTGGACTCCAAACACTAATAAAATTAAAAAACATTATCAGCTGTTCTGCAGATCTCAAATCTCTCTCTCTCTCTCTCTTTGCACTCCTATGAAACAATTGCCAGCGTACTTCATGAGAACAATTTGTGGAAAATATTCATTTACGCTTATTACCGCAGATTTGAATGGAATTTGAGACAAATGTACACGTAACCGTATCCTGGCCAATCTTTACGATTTTTGGTACACCATTAGGTTTTAGGACGTTGATCTCGAAAAAAGTCACATTTATTCGGCATCGTTTTGTTTCCGAGAGATATAGGCTATCAAAGTTTACAATATGATACCATAAATAAGCAGTTAGCCGTGCCCTTGCCGATCATAATGATTTTTGGTACTCCCGTAGATTTTGTGGAGTTGATCACAAATCCGAGTTTTTATTTTTTCGCTGACGTTGCGCTATCAAAATTTATAATTTTATAAGTTAGTTTTTGACCTTTTTTCTTTTTCTTAAGTTATCAATTTTGTAGTAAATTGAGTGAATATAGCGTATTAGTACATAATATTCCGTTTACACCAAAAATCACTCTCATCATTGGTGATCATTGCCATTCAAAGAAGAAAATGCAGTGAATATTCAATTTTAAAATTTCAATACAAATTTTTGTTCGCCATTTGCGTACTATTGGCGGTTAGGATAAACGACATTATTGACGAACCCCGTGATAACTCTATACAGACCCAACATAGGATTACCCATACAGGGAAGTTGGATCGTTACCAGATTAACAGATGGTGCCGGTCTTCGCGCTATCCACGCCGGCGCTTAACTTAGTGCTGCTAACTCATTACCGTTCCCTTTAAACGCTCAGTGCTGACGTGCTCAGGTGTTCGACCAACTGCTAACATGGTGCTAAGTCACATGTAATAAAAGATACGTCCTAAACGGTAACAAATACTGCTACTTTTAAATTTGTCAAACTTTAAATTTGAATATTTCTTTTCATTTGATAATGGTTGCCATTATAAAACACTGAAACAAGAATAATTCCCTAAAAAACAGCAATTTACAGACATGGAATGGAAAGTATGTGTAAATTTGATATTTCAATTGTGCATTCAATTGTTTCCTTATAACAAATTACTGTAGGAAACAGAAAAGAAGCTAAAAAATGTGCGTAAGATTGATTGTTAAGTTTGACGGCATATATATCGGAAAGGAAACGTAGCCGAATAAAAATTAACTTTGTATTCGTAATCAACGCAGCAAAGTCTACTGGTTTAAAAAAATCGTTAAGAACCACATAAAGTAAGAAACAATAAGGCACTAAATGAATTCCATGTTTAATTTCACTATATATATTGAGAAAAAAGATAGAATATATCAAAACATACTAGACTTTTCAAAATTATGCGGATAAATACCAAGAAGTAGTAGAGTTCTAGATGTGCTAAAATTGGAAACCCGGCTGTGAGATTCCGAAATAAAAGGGGTTGTTTACGTCTCCCCAGACTCACCCAATGATTATAATTAACTATAGTGGCGTGGGTTGCTCTGTTAGCTTATGTTGCCAAATTAATAAAAACAAATCTGAAGTTATTTTAATTTTTTTAGGAATACTTTTACCCCGGAGTATTGGCGTTTAAACCGGAACCCGGTTGTAAAGTAGCAAAACCCGAAAACTCCAGGGTAAATCCCAGAGAGGTGGCAGTCACAGCCTATTTACACGAAATATTGCATATTTTTCAATTTACAACATTATTTTACTTACAAATCACTTCAATAAAATCAAGTTGATAAATTCCCATTTTAATAATTTTTTTTATGTTGGGGACCATGCATTGTCATTTCAAAAGAAACGACGGTAAAGAATTAAAAATTAAAATTTGATGAATTTTATCAATATTACAGTTTTTAATAGAGCTTATTACGTATATTTTATTACATAGATGGACCGGTACCGGTTTCCTATAAGCTGCACTAGTTTACCACCATGTTGGGCGCTGGAGTAGGCATCACCATTAAAGCTATAGCGTTAAAATTATTGTATTATCCAGTATAACCTTAATGCCTCCACGTTGTCGCACCCCGGCGGCTAACCTAACGCTAACCGGCTATAACTCCACCTTGTAACGCCGCACTCAGGCTCACAACCTGGTACTAATCCGTAGTAAATGGTATCAAAAACCACTGCAATAAAAATTCCTTTTTAAAAATTAGGAATGTAGTAGCATTTTATTAAAGTGGTGTGTGAGTAAAATAATTTGAAAACGGACCGCGTCGAAAAAAAAATGGACTTCAGATTCGTGATCAACGCCCCAAATTTCATTTCATTCAGCCGAACCCCCGCTAATCTTAACGATTTTTTTAAACCAGTAGACTTTGCTGCGTTGATTACGAATACAAAGTTAATTTTTACTCGGCTACGTTTCCTTACCGATATATACGCCGTCAAACTTAACAATCAATCTTACGTACAGTTTTTTACCTTCTTTTCTGTTTCCTACAGTAATTTGTTATAAGGAAACAATTGAAATATCAAATTTACACGTACTTTCCATTCTATATCTGTAAATTACTGTTTTTTAGGGAATTATTCTTGTTTCAGAGTTTTATAATGGCAACCATTATCAATTGAAAAGAAATATTCAAATTTAAAGTTTGACAAATTTATAAGTAGCAGTATTTGTTACCGTTTAGTACGTATCTTTTTTTACATGTGACTCAGCACCATGTTAGCAGATGGTCGAACACCGGAGCCCGTCAGCACTGAGCTTTTAAAGGGAACGGTAATGAGTTAGCAGCACTAAGTTAAGCGCCGGCGCGTATAGCGCGAAGACCGGCACCGTCTGTTAATCTGGTAACGGTCCTCCTTCCCTGTATGGGTGATCCTATGTCGGATCTGTATCGAGTTATCACAGGGTTCGTCAATAATGTCATTTATCCTAATCGCCAATAGTACGCAAACGGCGAACAAAAATTTGTATTGAAATTTTAAAATTGAATATTTACTGCATTTTCTTTTTTGAATGGCAATGTTCACCAATGATAAGAGTGATTTTTGGTGTAAACGCAATATTATGTACTAATCCGCTATATTCACTCAATTTACTACAAAATCGATAACTTAAGAAAAAGAAAAATGGTCAAAAACTGATTTATAAAATTATAAATTTTGATAGCGCAACGTCAGCGAAAAAATAAAAACTCGGATTTGTGATCAACTCCACAAAATCTACGGGAGTACCAAAAATCATTATGATCGGCGACGGTACGGCTAACTGCTTATTTATGGTATCATATTGTAAACTTTGATAGCCAATATCTCTCGGAAACAAAACGATGCCGAATAAATGTGACTTGATTCGATATCAACGTCCTAAAATCTAACAGTGTACCAAAAATCGTAAAGATTGGCCAGGATACGGTTACGTGTACATTTTTCTCAAATTCCATTCAAATCTGCGGTAGTAAGCGTAAATGAATATTTTCCACAAATTGTTCTCATGAAGTACGCTGGCAATTGTTTCATAGGAGAGCAAATAGAGAGAGAGAGATTTGAGATCTGCTGAACAACTGATAATGTTTTTTAATTTTATTAGTGTCTGGAGTTGGAGTCAAAAAATTGAAAAACTGGAAACCGAAATTTCATGTTTTAATAATTAAAATTATATTATAATACAACAAAACAAACCACTTGTTTGTGTTTGTAAAATATAATGCATGTCGATGAAGAAAAAAACCAAAACAATTCGGATATCAAATCACAAGCAGTAAAAGTAAGAATTCTATAATAAATTAAATTAGGGTAGTTTAGTCATCAAACACACTTAGATAAATATGAACTTTATTTGTATGAAGTAACTACACTGTCAGTTTCTAATTAAGAGAAGTAACTATAGATCTGAACATATTAATGACGTGATCCTACTAAACGATTACGAACTGCGCACTTTCTTAACCAATCTTAACAAAACTAACTTAGTTGCATGTCCGATATAAGTAAGTTAGAATCTAGCTTCCCACCTTGTCCCTGCCAAGTCTACCGGATTACCGACTTTTAAGCTACATTCACTTCAAAGTCCAAGTTGAAATTGTGCATTTACATTGGAAATTATTCCTGAATATCTGATCCTATATTGTATTTATTTAATATCGTTTTGTAAGATATTAATGTAAAATACACCGAATTGGAGTAAGAAGATTGTTTAGTAACTTTTTTTACTCTCTTTGGTTCTGGTTTTAGTCTTTTCTAGAGTCTAGAGTTTATGTCTACCCTGGTCTTGGCTATGCCTTCAGAATTAACTCAAAAATATTCAATTAAAGGTTTTTAGCAACACAAAACAAACACTTACATTCTTTAAATAGTTGGATTTGTGAAAATATTAAGAATTTTGTTAACTAAAATAAAAATTATAACCCGAAAATTTGACATTTATTGAATTTCTGTTTTCCATCCACAAGCTCCTTGCTTCGACCTGAAGTCAACTTTGAAGTCCACTACGAATTTTGTCTAATGTAAATGACACCACACCATTACCATTTGCCAAGCAAGCCAATTTCATAACAAATTCGAGTTGAAATTGAATGTAAATGTAGCTTAAAGCTACATTTACATTCTAACAACATTTCTACAAAATTCTTAATATCTTGTCATGTCCAACAATTTAATAAATATATGTGGTTTTTTATCAATAATCACTATAATAAAAAAAACTTTAACCGAATATTTTTGGGTCAATTCTGAAGGCACAACCAAGATTAGGGTAGATATAAACTACTAAAACCACAACCAAAGAGGGTAAAAATAGTAAAAACAGTCTTCTTGCTTCAATTCAGTCTATTTTACATTAACATCTTAGAAAAAGAATAAAATTAAAATTGTGTTTACAAACACTAAAACCGATCAGCTGTTCATTCCCTATCTAAATGCACTTTTACAAACTGTCAGTTTCAGCTTGGATTTGGATGTGAATGTAAATGTACCTTTAGTTATCTTAGTTAAGCTAAATTAGCAGGAAATATGGCAAATGTCATTTTATTTGTCATTTTGTTCTTTCTTTTTTTCTTCAGTTTTACGGTCTTAAGCTGCTAGGACTATAAGGCTGAGATGTTTTACATAGGATGCAGATGGCGAGCTCTAAATTCCCCATACACCCTGTTTATTTCTAATATCTTTTTAAATTATTCTTCTGTTTAATTATTCTTCTCTTTAAATCTTTCTATATATTCTGATGCTTTTGGCTTCCACTAGCTGTCACCTGAGAGTACTACTGGTATCTGGAGGTAACCTTTTCTTTCAAGCTATCCCCTTACCTCTCCTACTCCTACCACATAGTGGCCATTATGCTAATATTCTATGTACAACTGGGCAGGAGAGAATACAGGAATCATTAGGCCTCACATGTTCACAGTGGCTGCTCTCTTTCTAGTGGTGTCATTAGTTTCCAACCAAGCATGTGGAACCAATTATATTAAAAACAAAGAGGTCTGCCTTCCTTAAGGCGATTCGAAAGACTGATTTGTCATCTTATACAAATTTTGATTTTATGTGTACTTTTAAACATTTTTACTTTTTTTGTTTGAGAATGGAGGAATTGAACTTTGTTAAACTCATGAAGATGGAGCCAATCATTTATTTAAAATTATGAGTAAGTATGAGGATAATATTTAGTACATAATACAACCCAAACAACGTAATATAAAAAAATTACTACCTGAGAAAGAAAGCTTATGATATGATGTAAGTACACTATGACCATATGTATTTATTTTAGTAGTACATTATCTTAAAACATACATTACTATTTCCTTTGACAATAATTATCTCGCAATACTAATAAAAGTTTTGTGGAAATTTGTATGTGAATTGTAAACTGAGATTTTCTATGTTTGTGACAAAAAAAGTTTCAACAAAAGTTGACTATTGACTCAAAAATATAAGAGAATGGTACATAAATTCTATCTTTTTAGAAGTGAAAGCAAGCATCAACGAAGAAACTGAAGTCTGACTAATACATTTGATGCTGATTGAGTTAAAAAAAATGGATTTATAATGACACATTAAAAATAATTATTACAATAGGGAGTCATTACAGTGACATCACAAACCCAAACCCAAAAACTAAAAAATAAGGGATGCGAAAGCGTTGTAAATGTACTGCTGAGTTTTAGTATTGTTACAACAATTAATGAAGTAAAAAAGAAAAAAATACCAAATCTTGTACAAACCTACACAAAACCAAGGACTTCAAAACAAGGAGCAAATTAATGAGATAATAGGCAGAAAAGCAACCAATAGCAATCCACTTAATATGAATATTGGTTCTGGAATAGAAAGATTGACCAACATTGAATCAGGTAATATTGTACTGTGTTGACAAGTGGGCAAGTACTATTATCAAGTATATTTAAAGTTGCTTGCCTTTCTCCTCTATGCAATAGTGGTCTTTTTGCATTTGGACAATTTCCCAAAATTAAAAGAGTCATAACTCTTTAACTATTTAAGCCACCTAGTACTAATGGATCATTTTTTTATTATACAACCAGCAATTGTACAGGAAAAATTTAAAGAAAAAAGAGCTTCTACAGCAGGGCAGAGTGGTTGAGGTAAAAAAAAGAACTATACAATGGTGCAAAGGAATGGAAATGGAAAAAAGGAGGTTGCAAATGGAAGAAGAAAAACAAAAGAAAAGATGAAGATATATATATATATATATATATATATATATATATATATATATATATATATATATATATATATATATATATATATATATATATATATATATATATATATATATATATATATATATATATATATATATATATATATATATATATATATATATATATATATATATATATATATATATATATATATATATATATACTAAAATCAATAAAAATGCGCTTTCACACACCTTTATCAAAAGTTCTTGGCCGGAAAAGATTTTAGAAGTTATATAATTTCTGCAGGTGCAAAACGGCCTACAAGAAGAATTGCTTTCGATTATGTCACAGGGTACCCTCCTGCGATCATGATTTCTGGGCCTTTACCCTCATCAGGCAGGCTTGTACCCAGGGAGATCTGAAATAACAGATTGCTCGATATGACAAAATGGAAAACGAAACGTCTATCATACTGAAACAGTACTACATGCTAAGTATAACACTTAGCGCCACCTATTGGGGCTCCGGTGGTTTCCGGCTGCAATCCCATAGGAATTTGGCAAAGTATGCACTGCCTATACTTGTGTTTATATATATATATATATATTGTATATATATATATATATATATATATATATATATATATATATATATATATATATATATATATATATATATATATATATATATATATATATATATATATATATATATATGTAGAATAGCAGAAATATATAATTTCTGCAGGTGCAAAACAGCCTACAAGAAGAATTGCTTTCGATTATGTCACAGGGTACCCTTCTGCGATCATGATTTCTGGGCCTTTACCCTCATCAGGCAGGCTTGTACCCAGGGAGATCTGAAATAACAGATTGCTCGATATGACAAAATCGAAAACGTCATCTTATACAAATTTTGATTTTATGTTTACTTTTAAACATTTTTACTTTTTTTGTTTGAGAATGGAGGAATTGAACTTTGTTAAACTCATGAAGATGGAGCCAATCATTTATTTAAAATTACGAGTAAGTATGAGGATAATATTTAGTACATAATACAACCCAAACAACGTAATATAAAAAAATTACTACCTGAGAAAGAAAGCTTATGATATGATGTAAGTACACTATGACCATATGTATTTATTTTAGTAGTATATATATCTTAAAATATATATATATATTTCCTTTGATATATATATATATATCGCAATACTATATAAAAGTTTTGTGGAAATTTGTGAATTGTAAACTGAGATTTTCTATGTTTGTGACAAAAAAAGTTTCAACAAAAGTTGACTATTGACTCAAAAATATAAGAGAATGGTACATAAATTCTATCTTTTTAGAAGTGAAAGCAAGCATCAACGAAGAAACTGAAGTCTGACTAATACATTTGATGCTGATTGAGTTAAAAAAAATGGATTTATAATTTTAAAATAATTATTACAATAGGGAGTCATTACAGTGACATCACAAACCCAAACCCAAAAACTAAAAAATAAGGGATGCGAAAGCGTTGTAATATATATATATATATATATATATATATTGTTACAATAATATAATATATATATATATATATATATATATATATATATATATATATAAAATATATATATATCTTGTACAAACCTACACAAAACCAAGGACTTCAAAACAAGGAGCAAATTAATGAGATAATAGGCAGAAAAGCAACCAATAGCAATCCACTTAATATGAATATTGGTTCTGGACTTTTGCAATAGAAAGATTGACCAACATTGAATCAGGTAATATTGTACTGTGTTGACAAGTGGGCAAGTACTATTATCAAGTATATTTAAAGTTGCTTGCCTTTCTCCTCTATGCAATAGTGGTCTTTTTGCATTTGGACAATTTCCCAAAATTAAAAGAGTCATAACTCTTTAACTATTTAAGCCACCTAGTACTAATGGATCATTTTTTTATTATACAACCAGCAATTGTATAGGAAAAATTTAAAGAAAAAAGAGCTTCTACAGCAGGGCAGAGTGGTTGAGGTAAAAAAAAAGAACTATACAATGGTGCAAAGGACTGGAAATGGAAAAAAGGAGGTTGCAAATGGAAGAAGAAAAACAAAAGAAAAGATGAAGATATATATATATATATATATATATATATATATATATATATATATATATATATATATATATATATATATATATATATATATATATATATATATATATATATATATATATATATATATATATATATATATAATATAAAATCAATAAAATATATGCGCTTTCACACACCTTTATCAAAAGTTCTTGGCCGGAAAAGATTTTAGAAGTTATATAATTTCTGCAGGTGCAAAACGGCCTACAAGAAGAATTGCTTTCGATTATGTCACAGGGTACCCTCCTGCGATCATGATTTCTGGGCCTTTACCCTCATCAGGCAGGCTTGTACCCAGGGAGATCTGAAATAACAGATTGCTCGATATGACAAAATCGAAAACGAAACGTCTATCATACTGAAACAGTACTACATGCTAAGTATAACACTTAGCGCCACCTATTGGGGCTCCGGTGGTTTCCGGCTGCAATCCCATAGGAATTTGGCAAAGTATGCACTGCCTATATACTAGTCGAGATATTCTTGTGTTTTTATATATATATATATATATATATATATATATATATATATATATATATATATATATATATATATATATATATATATATATATATATATATATATATATATATATATGTAGATAATATTTAATACCCTCCATTTTAAGAAATATATAATTTCTGCAGGTGCAAAACAGCCTACAACAAGAATTGCTTTCGATTATGTCACAGGGTACCCTCCTGCGATCATGATTTCTGGGCCTTTACCCTCATCAGGCAGGCTTGTACCCAGGGAGATCTGAAATAACAGATTGCTCGATATGACAAAATCGAAAACGAAACATCTATCATACTGAAACAGTACTACATGCTAAGTATAACACTTAGCGCCACCTATTGGGGCTCCAGTGGTTTCCGGCTGCAATCCCATAGGAATAATATAATAATATAAGTTTTAACTGTTACAGTCAACCTGAAATCTATATATATTTTCTATATATATATATATATATATATATATAAATCAGCAATATATATATATATATATATATATATATACTATATATATATAAAACAAATAATAAGACAACTTATAAATCAAATAACAAAGATACTTCATTTAAATAATAAGGAAAGAATAATTTTAAAAACATGTGATGTTTCTTTTGTTATAACAATACATACAACTCTAAAGCTTGCACTTTTTATTCTTTTAGTTTATATATATATATATATATATATATATAAATATATATGTATATCGGCAGAGTTTCGTCAATTTTTTCTGAAACAAAAAGCAAAAATACGGCTTGTTATGCGGTTTCGTGTAGCTAATAAGATATACTTTAATACTAATATTTAATAAATACAACTTTCTATTTAAAATCTTTGAGAAAATTTAAGAAAAAGTTCACATTTTAGAGAAAAAATTAAACTTATCCCATATTGTGATAAATTAAAAATTTGATTTTAAATTTGATTATAATCCATAGAAAACCCGATTTTGTTTAATATTTTAATAATTTGTTAAACAAAAATTTCATCGGTATCGGGAAACGACCGCCATATTGAATTTTGAAAAAGCGCTTCCTGGTCCGCCATTTTGAAAAAAAATATAACGTGTGATATGTCATTGAAAAGGTAATTCTAAGCTCTATCAAACTATGTAAAATAATATACAGGGTTCCATTTGAAATTCTTAACTTGGTTCTGATATCGGAAAAATTGGCAGTAATATTCAATTGTTTTTTCATGAAAAATATGTGTCTTAATACCATATTTCGTTAACCCAAATAAAAAAATCCTAACCTAAAAAGCAATTGAATGGCATCGTGTAAAACGATATCGTTGACATATATATATATATATATATATATATATATATATATATATATATATATATATATATATATATATATATATATATATATATATATATATATATATATATATATATATATATATATATATATATATATATATATATATATATATATATATATATATATATATATATATATATATATATATATATATATATATATATATATATATATATATATATATATATATATATATATATATATATATATATATATAAAAGAATGAAAAGTGCAAGCTTTAGAGTTGTATGTATTGTTATAACAAAAGAAACATCACAATTGTTTTTAAAATTATTCTTTCCTTATTATTTAAATGAAGTATCTTTGTTATTTGATTTATAAGTTGTCTTATTATTTGTTTTATATGGAAAGTATAATAATATTAAATATTAATTGCTGATTTAATGCTATTCAGTTTTTGCAACTAATCAAGAAAAATAAAGATTTCAGGTTGACTGTAACAGTTAAAACTTTGTAATCAAAACTGAAAATACTGCCGTAAAACAAAATTATCTGTTTAAAATGATCATTCAAGTGATTTATAAAATCAATTTTGGAAAAGAAATGCAAATATTACGAAATGTTTAATCTCAAAAATAAAATTTTCAAAATCTTTTTGATCAAAACAAACGATATACTGTTATTTATGTAATTTAAAACTGAAATCTAACCAAAGTTAAAAAAATATTGATGGTAACAATGCTTTGGTAGGAAAATATCTTCGAACAAAATCTGACAGTCTTTGTTTTTCTCTTAAACATAGGTATTCCTAAATTATGCCCAGAGTTGACATACCATGGCAACAAAGAATATTTAAAAAAAATAGAAAATCCTTTCTTTTTAATTAATTATATAAAATGTTTTTTGATATTAAAAAAACAAACATAAACTAATCAGAAAAAGATAATATTGTATGAATGTCTTACATAAATTACAAAATAACTAAAAACGTAATTTCCCTCAAACATATTTTGAAAACTTTAATTTTGTCTGTCTTTACTTCTGTTATCATTATGAAATATACCTGGTTCTAGTTCATGGACGTTTTCTTCAACTTGTGTGACTTGAATATTCATGTCATTTTTATTAATAAAAATATTGTATAACACACAAGACACAAGCACCTAAAACACAATGAATTTTTGATCTCTATTTTCAAACCCATGTAATAATATCTGACTCAATTCTGTTGACAAAGCATGTTAAATAAAAAAAAAGCTTTTATGTAAAAAAAAATAGCAAAACAAACACAATAAGTACACTGTATGTTAAAAAAAATACAGTACATAAATAGGTGTCAAATTATAAAAACATCAAAAAACAATCAAAAGGTGAAAACATAATAAAAGCAGATATATAAAGGCACATCGTAAAATATCTAAGTTCAACAAAAGATAGTAAAAATGCTTAAGTTATATAATTAAAATGCAGAGAAATCAGTAGTCAAAACAGACCCAAACAAAAAATAAACGAAAAGTAATTACACTAAGCTGTCTGCATAAAACTCACCCACAATATAATCAACCTTGTTTAAAAGTGTGTTCTTTAAAGTCCTTCTAGAGATCTTAAGTGAGTTGGGGTTCCTAATTCGAATTGGCAGATGATTAAACCTTTTCCTAACCTCATAGATAAAAGACTTTTTGTATATTCTTTAGTGGGTATAGGTAGGGATAGGTGAGACACTAGTATTGCTTCTAGATGATAGATATTATTCTTAAATAGCAGTTTTGAGAACAATTAAAGAGGTTAGTGTGAAAATTCTCAGCGATTGAAAATGTGTTCTGCTGTGACTCCCTTTGGGTGACCTTAACCTGCAACATTAAAGGAAACTTGGTTTGAATCATACCAAAGTTATATACTGTTAATATGAGAAGAAATATTATTTCTTAGGTGCACATAATCTTTGTGGTGTCATACAATGGATGTATTGTCCGCAATAAGCGTAAAATTGCCAGAAATCTGAACAAGCCCAAGATCAATAATATACAACAAAAACAGGACAGGTCCAAGGACTGATCCTTGAAGAACGTCACGTCGATGTGGCAGGCCTATGACTGCACACCCGAAACAACAACTGACTGACTGCATCCAGAAAGGTAAGACTCAAACTGGGCAAGAGCATTATCTCTAAATCCGTAAGTCTAAGCTTCAACAATAATACTATATAAGCTAGCCAATCAATGTCGTTTGGCAGATCACAGAATAGTGCCGCCACCAACTCTCCCAAATTCAGACAGAGGTACACGGTCTCCAGTAAGCCAAACTTGGCATCATGAGTACCCTTAGCGTTCTGAAATCTGTACTGATTTGGAGTAATTAAGTTGAAATATTGCAAATAGTTTCTTACTCTTCTTTTTAACAACTTTTTCAATGGAAAGAGATGAGAGCAAGGAAATAGGGTGAAAATTTGATGGTTCAGCCAGTTCACCCCCTTTATGAAGTGGAATGATTACAGCGGACTTCAAGAAAGATGGGACAACTCCTCTGGCCCAAAAATTGTTAATAGCTGCTGCTAGAGCCTCCAACGTGCAATCTGGTAATCCTAAATGCACTCCAGCAGATTTTTCATCTACTCCACGTGACCTTCCATTTTTAATATCAAGCAAGCAACTTTTAACCTTATCAAAGTCTATTTCAACAAAAGAGAATGATCCAGGCATTCAAAAACCATCAAAGTAAGAAAGTGGATGTACAGATGAGGTCAAGGTCTGGGTAAGTTTATCTGCAATATTGCAGTAATAAATATTACATTAGTTGTTGTCAGTGATGATCTTACTTTCTTGGTCTTTAAGTATTAGCTCTGGAGTTCGACTATTGGGGCTTCATTTTATATAGTTATAGAAGTGTTTTTCTTCCATTTCTTATAGGCTCTGTTCTTATTAGATTTTTGCCTTTACCTAATCCGTACTATTATACCATACCCCTCCCCCTCTATACCCCTCAGCTCGGTCATCTCTGTAGATGTTAAAGTTATTTAAACCAATTATTGCATCTGGAGAACTTTCATACAGCCAGGTTTTGGTTATAAATATTATTGTTGGTTGGAGTTTCTGTATTTTAGCATGAAATTCATCCAGTTTGCTCATGAGAAAGTTTACATTGGTGTAATATATTTTGATTGTTGTTAATTCTTTGAGTTTTTTGACAAATTATTACTGCCATTGTTTGAAAATGTATTGTCGTTTCCTGACTCGTTTTTATCTGCGTCTTTTTTAACTCTTTCCGATACAATTTTTGGAATGCCCAAATACTTGATTCTTTTGTTAGACTCACCAGTATTCTTTCTCACCTGCAGTTGCTTAAGAATATCCTTAATGTATTCTCTTTGAATACTTGTTTGGTCATATTTAAGGTACTTCCCACTATTGTCCAGTTTTTGTTTGTATTTTAAGACTTGTGTTGCTTCTTCTTTTGACTGAAAAATTACTTTCACAGGACATATTTTGCCAGTGCTATAAGTGCTAATCCTATAAACTTTTATGTTGGACAGGTCTACATTAGGGTTAACCTTTTGTAGTAGGTCTTTTACATCTGTTAATTTTTTGTCCCATCTTCTTTCCTTTATTTGTTCTTGTTGTTCTTTTAGACCAGAAACAAACACATTTGCTGCTCTTCTCTCCCTTTCCTGAAGTTCGGAGATTGTAGGTTCCATGATTTTTGTAGGTTGTTGAGGGGTTTTATTTTCCACCATTTTGTTGCTTTTTAGGTCTTTTATTTTGTTTGAAAGGGCAGTTACCTCTGAGTATGTAAGACTTTTGGATAATTTAATTTCATCGCTAAGGTCTTTTATATTAGATTCAATCCCTTCCACGTTCTTTGAGAGATTGGCAATTTCGGCTCCCTTATCTTGCAGAGCTGATATTTGTTGTCGTAGATTTTTTTACCTGCCCACTGAGTTTTCAAATTTTCTATATATTCGGGGCAATAGAATAACATGATTCGTGCAGCCATAGGTGGACATCTCACTTAGGAGGCACTTAGTCCTGAGCAATTTTTGCAAACTGTTTTCTGGCAGCAATCGCACGGGTATCCGAAGAGTTTGTTATTTTCTTCCTTTAACACACAATCAATATCACACCGATAACACTGGTTCATTTTCCTAGGTTAGATTTCGTCTATTTATTTATTTCCGAATTTTAGTGTCAAACAAAAATATTGCTTCGGAATATAGAGTCCAGAACAAAGAATAGTTCTTAATTGTCAGAACTGACCATTAATTGCTAAAAAAATGTCAATAGTTTACATGATGGTCACGGATTTTCCGGTGACTACGAATTTGCGCGCACTTACATTTCAGATTTAATTTTCGAGTTATTCTAAACACACTTTTTGCTAAATATATATATGAGCATAGAGCCCAATGTCTATTAAATATTGTGCAAAAGTTTATTTTCTAAAAAGTTCGTTTGTTTTCGCGATGATTACTAATTTCCAAACAGCGACAATTTTCGCGTCAAACATAAACAATGATAATATATGTTGATTTTCAGCAGCCCGAAGTATGTCATTGAAGTTTAAATCTTTGATAGTTTTGACGACCTTACAGTATATTTTACTATATTTATTACAATATGACATAAATTTTGTGTCTTTGAAGAACTTTTTCAGGTGATTAAGTGACTAAATTTTAAGCGATAGCTGTAAGCGAGGATTTACATTTATGATTTTTGTCTTTGAGCCAAAGCTTGGGAAAAGCTCGGTAAGAGATGTCCAACAGAGTAACCTGAAAAGTGGCAAACGGTTCAGGAGATAGGGTCATACCAGGCCAATTCACGTTACATACCAAGTTATGAAAGTTTTCAAAGCTGGCTTTGTTAAAAATTCAACCCTAACTATGCTTTGCTCTGATCTTGGGCTGACTTACATTTATCAGAGAGACTTGCATTTACAACACAACATGATAAAATATCTAAATTAGAACACAAGTAGTCAATGGTGGTCACCGAGGTTTTGATCAACCCAGTTGGTGAGTTAACATGCATTACTAAACCATAGGATGTCAATAGGTTTGAAAGTAGAATAGTGTTTACTGAATTTGTATCTTAGAAGTTCATGGGAGTCTCCAGAGACAATCAGCTTACAGCCAGATGGAAGACAACATAATATCAAGTTTTGATTAGAACTTGACAATTTGACTAGAGTGGGATGATAAATACAGAGGATAAAAAGGTTTGGTTGCTTAGAAAAATAAACAGAAAATTCAAAGCAATTTTCTTCTAAGAAGTTATTAAATTTGTCAAAACATTAAATACAGTCAATGAGCTACAATATTTTTTTACACAAAATCGGGGTAGGTACCACCATGTAACAAACTATCCATACAGTAAATAGATAACGGCACATAGTCCGGTATACTATATAATATTCATTTGGCTTCAACCAATTTCTGTGATAAGAACCAAGTTGGGAAAATTTTTAAATTTTAAAAACACATGCAACTCATCGCAATGTTTCTTAAAGATAGTATCTTGATTAAAATCATAGAAAAACCAGAGTTAGTTCTGAATGCATTTGTAACATTACTTTATCATTTAAAGTACCCTCCCTAAACTGGGAGAGTTTAGTAATAAAACATTTTTTCTTTAACTACATTAGTGTTTACCTCGACAGCATTTAAATTTATGTTAGACCTTAAAGATACTAGCTTCAAATTACTATCACTGTTCCAATTTTTGTTATGGAAATCAGTCAAATAATTTTTTATAGCAAAGGAGCCAGAATTATTAAGTTAATGCGGGTATGTTCTGTTTTTAAAGTTGCTCTTGAATGAGAATAGTGCAATTCTCCTGTGTAGAGGGCAAATTTCCGTCATTATGAAGCGAGTCCAACAACGTTAATTAAACATGTTATAGGGAAATGGGTATTCCTCATTGTTTGATCTTCAAGGTTTAAAAAATATAAATACAGAGCTTATAAGTTCAGAAACACTCAAAATTTAGTGAGGAGCATTACCGAAGAAGACTAGAATTTTGTAGACACTTTTAAACAGATACAGGGTTCTTTACAACAAGAACAGGAAGTAAACGGCAAAGCGTTAGGTATTGGTCGAGCAATAACCGCCACCAAATATGAGACGTTAACCAACAAGGGTACCAGTCGGTTAATATGTGGTGTGGTATAATAGAAAGAACTATTTTAGGACCTGTTTTTATAAATCAACCATTAAAGGGTAATAGATATTTAGAGCTTCTCCAAAATCAAGTTTCTGAGTTTATTACTATTTTATACTAGGAACATAATTTGGCAGCAGGATGGTGCACCCCCACACAATGTTTTACCAGTTCGAGAGTTTCTAAATATCCTCAAGGGTGGATAGGTAATGGGGAACTATACCTTGGCCAGGGAATAGTCAGGACCTCGCCATAAGGGACTAATTTTTATTTATTTTTTATAAATTTTTTATTTATTTCAATATCAGCGAGCAAGCTCAATTACAGAAGGTATAATATGAACTTAAATTAGTAGTTTAATTAAACTAGACTATAAGTAAGCATATATTTAAAAAAAAGAGTGTAAATAAAATAAAATGTGTCATACATAGTATAATCTGTAGAATTATTCCTAGTAGATTGTTGTGGTCCAAAACAGATTTACAAAGAACAGCAAAAATTTAAGTACATTTACAATTAAAAGAAGCATACATACATTTACAGGTAAAAAACATAAATATATTTAGTACAGTTAAGGAACATAGGTGTAAAATTATTGAGTATAAGAGCGCTCATTATATAAAGCCTAGATAATATCACAGTGAAGACTTAATTCTATTAATAGAGGCATTAAACACATCAAGCTTAATCTCATTAGCAAATCTCATAGTGCAGCTCATTGAATTATGCTATCCATAGAGTGTATAATGATATTTTAGTGTAAATGTGTTTACTTCCCTTAAGATCCTTATAGGAACATTAATATTAATCCTTGCCAAAAACTCAGGACAGGCTATATAATTGTTTACTAGTTTACATTAATTAGTTGATTGTTGTTCTTTCGGCTTTCGTTAAGTGTTTTAAGATTTAAAAATTTTAAAAGCGGTGAGTATTCTATTTATTTTGATGGAATACAAAGTTTAAATCCTATGTATCTTAAAAATTTATTCTGTACATACAGAATGTGCTATTTTCTAGATGAGATCATATCAGATCAAAGATGTATACAAGGCCTTTAAAGTATATACATTTTTGAATTCTTTGGAATATCTCTTTCTAAACCCAGCATCTCCCAGTGCCTAATTGGGGATATGTCAAAAATTTAGTGTATAAAACTCTGTATTAACACTGAAGTACTAAAAATAAGAACAACAAATGCCATTGAGAAGCTAAAACAATCGCTTCACATTTTTTAAAATTTGATGCACCACGCAATTAGGATATATGAAAAATGTGTTGAAAATAATGGTGGTCATATTCTGTAGGTTTTATAGATTTGTTTTGGTATATGCAGTTTTACTGTTTGATTTATTATTAAAATTTATTTTTTACTAGCATGTTATATCTAACTGATTGTTTTAATCATAACAAGCAGGTAAACACTTTGGAAATTCTAATCTTGATCTAATATGTTTGAGCAAATATAAAAAATTATTAAATTAAATCATAACATATGGTATATTCTTAGAATCAGAATAAGATGGGTTATCTGACGGACTAAAAATGTACCTAGTGTTACATATTAAAAAATACAGGCAGGTTAGGTCCATAATTTTTTTAATGAGTGTATATTATACTTCATGTGATGCTATAAAGAAACTTGGAAAATAACCCTATAATTTGTTTTTGGCTCATTTCGGTCAGTTTAAAACTAAAAAGGTTATACAAATTTAAATAGGGATAAAATAATATGCCCAAGCAATTTTTGCCGTTGCCCAAAATATATGCCATAAGACAGACCATTAAAAACTAAGATAGGAATGTACAATCCATTTTGCTTCAAGTTGAACGATATAGATTTTACAGCATTTCAAAATCAGAAATTCACAATATTAAAACATGAATAGTTCAAAAACAATCGAATTTAGGCAGTTTTTCTAGTGGAATCGAAATATCACATGAAATATAGGGCATTCCATTTAAAAAAATGCAAGTTAGATCAATATTTTTTTTAAACGAGTGTATTTTATGTATCATGACATGTCAAACAAAACCTTGGCAAGCAACACCATAATTAGTTTTATGGCTAATTTCGATAAATTAAATAGCACTTAAGTTAAACAAGTTTAAAACAGGGATACAATAAAATGACCATATATTATACCAAAGTCCTATTATACTGCAAAATAGACAGTCCATCACGTACAAATAAATTAATTCTCGATCCCATGTATACATAAATAAATCTCTCTCAAAGTTATGATATATTTGGGATTTATTTTACTTTACATTGCAAGGGTGTCTATTTGGAGTATATGTCTTTGATTGTCCACATCTAGTGAAACATAATATGCGAAAATAAAATTACAATAAAATTGAACTTTTCAAAAAGTCAAATGTGCTTTGGTTTAATTAAAAATGCTATTGAAATTCAACGTCATAAACTGCTATAATTGTCTCTATAAAATGTTATATTCCTAGTATGACTTATCCAGAACTTTTCTCCGGGTAATAGATTCCACTACACACATAACACAGTTTTTATTTACCATATAGTTATTTGGGAGTAGCTTTATACACATTACATAAATATTAATAGAAGAAACAAAAAATCTCATGCATCCATTTTACAATTATTGATAAGTATATAATTCAAAAACAAATTTACAATTTGTGCATAAAATAAAAAACAGAAAAATATGTGGTCTAAGGACACTTCCCGGAGGCACACTTATCACAACTTCTTGCAGCTCTGAATCAAACTTTGTATTGCCTACAGACAGAACAATCTTTTGGAACTGGTTTTTGGGGTATGATGACAACCATTCAAGGGGAAATCCCCCAATTTATAGGCATTCAATTTGTCATAATATATTGTGGTATTCCATTTCAAATCAAATTAAATTACTTATTACCAGACAACTTGCAATTGCAAATACTATATTTAAAATCACATCTTGTCAGACACGTCGCATATTGAATAAAATAAGTCCTAAAAAGACATATGCATTTAAAGACAGACAAGACATTGTAAACTTAAAATAGCTAGGAATATAATAGTTGTGTAACTTAGACATGGGGAAAAAAGACAAATAAAGCATATACAGACAATATGAGGTTTAAAAGAAATGAATATAGGCCGAATTTATTATTATTATAATATATCGAGTGCAAGGATTTTGGGACAGTTGAATTTTGTTAAGAAAATCTAAGTTTAAATAATTGTAATAGTCAGTGCAACAGTAATCTAATTTTGAAATAATAAGAGATTCCACTAGCAATAACTTAACCTTTTCTGGCATGAGAAATTTAAATTGGTACAAACATTTTAATTACAGAGAATAATTTTTTGTTAACTTGCAATTCACGTTAAGAGTTATCTCAAATGTGACGCCTAAATTTATAACACATATTGCAGAGGTTAGAGAACATCCTCACCTATATGCAAAGAAACAAAGTTATCCATGTTAACTCTATTTATTATTATACTATTATAACAGGTTTAGTGCTAATAACCATTTAGTTGCTCTATTTGGCATTAAGCAATAGACCATGTCCAATAGACCACTTTAAAATAGACTTCAAGTCGCAGTTTATTTGCTGAAAAACGCAACAGGCATTTTCTGGTTTTAAAACAGCAACCAACTTGCATCACAATCAACGTCATCGGCTTAAAGAGAAGCAGAAACAAAACTGCTTTGGCAGATCTGAAGTATATATGTTAAATAACCAAGCTCCAAGAATACTTTCCTGATGTACCCCATATTGCATTATTGCAGCCTTGGATCTAGCTACATACAATTCAATTATTTGCTCTTTGGAAGCGCAGGTAAATAGCAAGCCATTGACAAATTGGTTTGGAGAAACCACAATAACGTGCTTTAGTAACCAGCATAGAGTGGGTAATTAAATCGAAGGTCTTGCTATAATCCAAGAGTATATGACAAAAGTCCATCCCTGCATCGATATTGGTTACAAGGTCTGTAGTTACTTTGGAGAGAGTAGTAACTGTATTATGGTGCCTCCAGAAAAATATTGATTTAATGTGGGAGAAAGCTTCATATTCGGATATAATCTTAAAAGAAAGGCTTCTATTATCTAGACCCTCCAGCCTATTATTATTATTATAATAGTCGAAGATTTCAACACCAACCAGAATGACCAACTGACAACTGGCAAACACCAGCAAATTGATTACTATTTTTTTTTAATTTTTTTAAAAGATTAGGAATTCCTATTTTTTTTAAATGGACATTCCATGTTTTATTTATTTTTATTTATTTGACAAATAATGTTATATATACGAAACGTGTTTACATGTCATAAAATTTAAAATGTAACATTACATTTAAAATTGAGTACATTAAAATTTAAGAGACGAGAACATTTAAACATAAGATAAATAAAATTTAAGGCCTCAAGCCGAAATCATCTGGCTTTTTCTCAAAAATTCATTGAAGTTATAAAAAGCATGTTTGACTAGATAAGCGAATATGGCTTTTTTGAATTCAAGATTTTTGACCTGTAACGGAATTTTGTTAAAACATTTGACTGCATGATATTCCGGGCCATTTCTCCCTGCCTCAAGTGCTAATGCCATGTATTAAGACGAGATCAAAGTAATTTAAAGTTTTTATTGACTCCCTGTAGTTCAGATAACATATATACTTTCTTTTCACTACTTATTGCAAAAGAAAGGTAGTTTTAATATCTAGATAGAGGTTCTTGTGTTCGATTTTACGAGTACGTTTAAATCTATTAAATGCTTTCTCCTTTAATTGAATAATTTTTTTATCGTGTTTCTAATGTATGGCTTATACTTGCGATTTATTTTGACAGTTACAGAGGGTGCGTGCCTATCAAATACGTCGGTTAGCCGCTGATTTAAAGTTTGAAGCTTTCAAGTCGGCTCATCGAATTCAAATTGTTGATTGAAAGAATGAAAATCTCTATAGGTTATCATTTTTGCGCTTCTCATTAGTCTTATTGGATAGGTAATAGATTGTTTTAAGTTAAACATACGGAACAGAGATTTTAACTGATTGCTCTCTATTGTCTCAGTTAAGAAATCAGCATTTAAGTCACCCATGAGAAGGGTATAATTAAAAGAAGGCAACAGGGAGGACAATATGTTTTCAATACAATATAATACTAAGGTTGACTGGTGGGAGTTTATAAAGAGCCCCCATTAAAATATTTTTGTTTTTCAAAGACAGTTCTGACCATAAATGTTTGACCTGACTCATTTCATCACTTGCCGAAGAGGTATCAAGGACTTTACTTTAACACAGATAATACACTCTACTAATAATAAACTCCTTGGAATTAACTTTTTTTATAGTTATCTATATTTCTTAATCTCTCATGTAGATAGTTAAAGCACTTAATTCCCGCATATACAAATGTACTTTGACTAGTCTGCTAATATGGGAGGTGCAGAAGGGAGCCTGTATGTACATGATAAGTATGTTGATCACTTCTTTGATGAAAACGGTTTGTTTTTTTAATATATCGCATTAATAAGTAAATGTATAAACTTGGTACAGTGAGCAGGCTAAAATCTTCAAAGTGTATTTACATGATTCCTGTGGTTTTAGTTTCCTCATGCACCTTATGATTTTTTTGTAAAATGAAAATTTTATATGCATCTCTTGTACCACCCCAGTGACACTCCATAACTAACTGTTGACAAAAATAATCCATTGTGTTTCACAGTAAGAGTGTCCAGACTGGCAATTTTAGTGAGAGTATTTCTCAATTATCGGAACAAAAAACAAATAGAGCTCAGCCTTTTGCATACAATAATATGTTTTTTCCAAGTTAACTTATTATCAACATAGACCCCTAAAAAGTTTGAACTTGCGGTATAGATTTCTTTTCCATCTTGAGAAGTAAACTTTTGTCCATTCATATTTTTTTTGCAAAGTTTTTCTTGACAAAAATCTTTTTTGGCTTTTTCGCAACTGAATAAAAATATTTAACTTTAAATTAATTGAAGCAAATATTTAATATAATTACATACCTCAACATGTAGACTAGTCTGTCTACGGAATGTTTCGATACATAATATAAACAATATTATTCAAGCAAGCATAAGAAATTATATCATTTACCTTAAGTTTTTATAGACACATAGTAATTGTACAAATACTTTCATCCTATCGGGACTCATCAGTGCGCCGATCGTAAGAGAAAAACATTTAAAAGTTTTTCTTGCTACTGTTGATTTGATGCAAAGTCAATTTACACCGCTCAATTATATTATTAATAGAAGCATTTTAGAGCTTAGTAACATGTTTGTTATCCACATAATTTATATTTTTCTTCAGAGGATTACAAAAGGCTGGTACCTAAGCCATTTATAAAACAACATTATAGAATACGCAAAAGCATGGTACTAAAATCATTTGTGACCTTAGTGACAAATATTACCTTATCTACTCATTGGGTGATGATCCACTGTGTCAAATACACTTCATTCATTTAGTGCTGAATAATGATTTTCTAAATGCAAAGGAATATTTAATATAAACACAAATGACTCTTAAGCTGGCCTCAGGACATAAATGGGATTATCATTCATGTTACTACAAGCTTTCGTGTTCCTTAACTGCTTAAGGGCATCAAGCATTTCATCTTCACACACATCAGAGACAAAAAAAATAACATAAGAGTTGTGATTAGATGAAGATGTTTTGTTCCTTACTCGACCTATGTTTTTATTTATAACCTGCCAAACATCTTTTAACAATTTTTAGCTGAATCAATTTTGTTCTGAAAGAAGTCTTTCTTTGCTTGATTTGCCCTTTTTGTAAATACATTTTTAGTTTTTTTATAGTAATCATGACATTTAACTGTTTTGTTAGCCAATGCAAATTATAAGTTCTTCACTTTCTTTTACAGTATGAGGTGTTACCCAGTTTTCAGATGCAACACAAGTTTTTTTCTGTATGTATGGGGCAACACGAATCCAAAAACTACAGAAAATCAGTTCATGATATATTAAAAGTTTGCTGAATATCACACCTCTCTAAAATCATTTTTGGATAAGAAAACTTTTAGTCTAAAAATATTACCCTGAGCGGTTGGTACATTATTTAAAACTGCTCTTGTAGGTTCTAAAGGCAGTACTGTATATACATATATATATATATATATATATATATATATATATATATATATATATATATGATAAAATGTCATTAAGATTCCTAAAAAAATACATTTATATCACTAAATCTGTATTCCATGATTGATAAAACCCTAAAACAGTTTAAGGGTTTTATCAATGGCATGACTGAAAATTTTGCTCAGTTAGATTGGGTGTCAACATTTTAAACCTGAGTTCTATATCGGCGCCCGGATTTTCAGAAATCTGTGGTTTATCATTCCTGATTGATGACTGTGTGGGTGTTTGTTTTCTTGTTATTTCGAATCGATTATCATTGACATGTGGTCTGTTATTATTTATTTGCTTAGGACAATTTTCAAATTTAGATTTTTAATATTGGGTTCTTTTGTTGGTTTATAAGGAGTGTTGGTTGTTAAAGTTATAATTCTTCGTGGAGGTGTCTGTCTTTTTACAGCTTCAAGTGGCTCATCCAATACACCAAGCTCAGTGAAAACACACTGCATATTCATAGATCTGTGAACATCCCTGAGATAATGTCTTCAAATGCTTATAATAAATATATTGAAGGATTTCAATTTTCTCGTTATATGAGATTACCCCAAATTAAAAGAGCCGTGAAGTTAGCCCCAAATTTTTTCCGATTTGCTTAAATTTAGTGTCATTCGTTAGTGCTTCTTAGTGCTTTATTTGGTTTCGTTAGAGCTTTCTTAGTTTAGGAAATATATATTTTTTAATTTCAAGGTCAACCTCCAAAGTTTCTCTGATCAACTCAAACTAGGTGTCGTTCGTTATGTGCCTTGTTAGTGCTTTGATTAGTTTTATTAGTGCTTCCTTATTTTTGTAAATATTCCCTCATCTTTGTTTTAGGGTCAGCCTACAAAGTTTTTCTGATCGGCCCAAACTAGGTGTCGTCAGTTAGTACTTTTTAGTGCTTCAAGTAGTTACTTATTGCTTCCTTAATTTTGGAAATATTCGTTTACTTTGTTTCAAGGCCAGCCCTCAAAGTTTTTGTGATCGTCCCAAACTAGAGGTCCTTTGTTAATGCCTCGTTAAAGCTTTTTGGTACTATGATTAGTCTCGTTAGTGTATTTTTATTTTTATAAATATTCGCTTATCTTTATAGTGTATATAATAAATCTTTATTAGGTCAGTCTCCAAAAATTTTCTGATGGGCCCAAACTAATGTTTTTTAAATTTTGAAAAACTAGGAATTATTAAACAGTTTTCACTGGTCCAGTTAGTGTTAATAAATAATTACTATAAGCAGGCCTAAATGGTAATGGATGTACTACTTGGTAGGTTCTTACATTGCTATTAATTTAAGATGGCAAATTAGCGGATTATGCGACACATGAGCGCACAAGTTCTAGGATCACAATGTAGAAGGATGGGTGGTTGGTTGCATGCCTTCAGAATATATGAATATGCGAAAAATATTATTGAATGTTTTAAATTTGTTGTATAATTTGACAATGTGGCTTAAAGACTGAATAACACATAAAATACTGATTTCTAAATTCTATTGGAATTTAAAATTGTTAGTTAGCAATTTTATATTTTACAAATGTCGCTATGGTGTGGAGTTAACTTTAAAAAAACACTAAACAAACGATGTCTAATTTGGGCCGATAACAAAAGTTTTGGGGGTGGTCTTGAAATTTAAACAAAAAATTAATATTTGTGAAACTAAGGAAACTAACAAAACCAAATAAAGCACTAATGAAGCACCAACCAATGAGACCAAATATGAACAGATCGGAAATACTTTCGGGCTGCCCTTCAAACAAAATAAAACAAATATTTTCAAAATTATGGAAGCAATAACGAAACAATTTGAAACACTAAAAAGCACTAACGAAACTAATCGAAGCACTAACAAACGATGCCTAGTTTGAATCGATCAGAGAAACTTTGGGGACTGACCTTGAAATTAATGCACTAACGAAATCAAATAAAGCACTAAGAAGCACTAACGAGTGACACTAAATTTTAGCAAACGGAAATACTTTGGGGGCTAACTTCACGGACCTTAAATTAAAAAAAGTTTATTAAAACATACTATTAAATTAATAAAAAAAATATTTTAATTATTTTTTTTCTGAACATAAATCAAAAAGAATCTGAAAGAGAAGTAAATTTTGTGAGTTAAATAAAACACAGAAATTGATATCAATAAAATCTATTAACAAAGGTTAGATGGGATTAGTATTTTTTAACAAAAATTCATGAAGTCCCGTCAATAAAGAGAAAATTTCCTTTTATAAAAAAAAATACAAAATATATCACCAATGTGTTGAATACGTTGGGCTCGTGTGGGCTACAAGGTCCCTATGTCACTATATTTGTTGTTTGGCTCTGATGCTTTGAGTCAAAAACTATAATGATTCTGTGGTTTTGAGCCTCGGCTGTAGAGTCCTAGAAAAACAAAAGTTTTCTAGTATTTTCATAATGTCTCAGAAAAATAACAAAAATATAATAAAACTAAAATAAGGGAAGTTAATTAGATTTAAAAAAAAAGTCATCTTACAAAGTTAAATTCATTTCAATAATACATTGATTTATTTTATTTTTTTATCCACAAAATAAAAATAATCAACAAATGTCAACCCCTATCCATTGAAACCATAATTAAAAGCATTTCTCAAAAAACAGAACAAAATATATTTAGTTTAGTTATATAATTAGTTATTTTCAAATCTTTATTTATATTTAAAATCTTGAACACAATAAAGTTGATTGATATCTTTTAATTTGATGAATTACTGCATTACCTAAGTCCAAATACAAAAACTAATTAAACACACTATTTAATATTTTAAATTAATTCAATTAAAATATATGTTAAAGATGTACTACTGCTACAAGAAATACGAATGTTACACCTGGATTTATTGAATCAGACTGAAAACGAAAATAAAAATTAACATACACTTTTCAAAATAAAGACTTTGGTCCCAGATGAATACCCGAAATTTAAGCGAAACGTTGAATAAAAAAATTTAACAAATTCTCAAATGCAAACTGAGATAAAAAACCAAAATATATTTAATTTCAAATTATCAATTCAATAAAATAGTAGTAGAAAAATGAAGTAGTAATTAGCATAATATTTTCATTTTTTTTTTGTGAAAATATTGTATTCGCTATAGATGTATATTGTATAAAGATAATTACATCAGGTTAAGTAGACAAATATATATAATAAATGTTATCTCGCCTAGGGCTGCCACCTTTCAAAAAGAGCAGACCCGGAATTTCGGAAAAATCGCTATTTTGGTGGTATATATCAAAGTGAGGACCTTTTTTTTTATGTTGATGTTAAACACGTAGCCGGGATATGCACTACTCAAACCCGGAGAGGTGGCAGCCCTAAGAAGTATATACGTTCAGAAATTAATTATTAATAATTATGTATAAATACTAAAGTGCGTTTGGCAATCGTCGTTATGAATTACTAATACAATTGGGGATAGTTAACGAAACGAATGACACGACGTATTGAAAATAAAGTTATTCAGATATTCCGGATTCCCGGACATTTTCATCCATGCTACGGACACCGGACAAACCTTTCAAAAACCGGATAGTCCGGATGAAAACCCTACAGGTGGCATCCCTATTATCGCCGGGTAATGTAAACATCAATGTTTTGAATTTGTCCGTTTTTAGTGTTTTTTTTTAAGAACTTATTACAAATTTGGTTGATTTTACCGCTATGGGTGTAGATTGCTAAAAATATTGTGTTCTTTTTTTTAAGTATTTTCTACATAATTTATAATTATAATCTATAATGGCCATATGCAGACAGTGTAAAAACAATTGCACTGCTTAAGACATATAATCGCCGATGAAGATGCAATTATAGCTCATAAATCAAAACTCATTGGTATTTTGAAAGAAAAAATCTATGAGAGAATCTGTTCTGGTTTTAAACAAAATATAAACACACAGTGAAACGAAAAAACAGGTAAATAATTCTGTTAAGGAAAGCTACGTTCACAAATAATGTTGGTAAAGCTAGAGCCCAGGCCAGATTTTTATACTATATACTAATAGCTTTAAGTAGAATTTCATCTAACGAAACATATTTATTATACTATGTTAAAAACTTGCATAGACAAACAACAGAAGAACTTTTGACTGAACACCTAAAAGTCAATTCGGTAGATAGCTTAGTTTGTGAAAACTTAAAAATTTAGAAATAGTAGTAAAGCTTGTTTTAAGGTTATGATAAAACCAGAAGATAAAATAAAGCTATGTCATGGTGATATCTGGCCAATAGATGTTAATGTTCGACTTTTTAAATTTGGTAATCCAGCCAAAAAGTTTATAGGCAAGAAAATTTGTATCAGAGTCAGCAACGACAATACCAATAAATCCAGGTGAGATATGGTCTCTTTCTACTTACTATCAAATTGTAAGGGGCTCAGGAGAAAATTGGATCAGCTTCTAGCAAATGTAGTCACAGCCAGATATATCAAATACCGAGCTTGGTGACAAAAACCAGATTATTTCGGGAAAAAGTAGAAGCGGTGACACACTCATTGCTGTAAACAATACATTCACTACTAAGAAATTAGTAACTCCACAAACATCAAAAAGTCATGATGACGTATTGGTTTTAGTGTTTCTCTCACTTAGACTTCTCCACAGGTGCCAGGAATTTTATATACTCCTTGTATTTGTTATCTTTCGGGAATCGCAAGCATTGTCCATTTCTTATGTATTTTAAAGATTTTATGTATATTGGGCCGCCGAAGTAATTGTCCTATTTTGTTTGTACTTCCATGGATGTAGAGAAGAACAACACTATCTAACGGTGGTTCCTTATCATTTTCCTTTCGAGGAATTTGTTTACTGTATGTTTTAATTTAATTTAACTTTTTTTTTCTGCTGGATGGTGGTAACTATTTGTATGCCACAGTTTTCTATATCCAGAATGTCCTAATGTTCCATTTTCCTTTCTTTGAACAGATGGGAATTGTTCCATTAGATACAATTTCCATTGTGAATTTAATGATGTTGATTATGTTGGTTCAGAAATATGAGGAAATTTCCTATCCATGAGGCCAAACAACAAAAGTATCATATACATATCTGAACCAGTGTTTTGGTTTTATTGGTGTAGGTGTTAAAGTAATGCATAGGTGACAGAGGAGATCCTATAGCTGCTCCTGAGGTTTGTTCATAAAAAGTTCCTTGAAAAATGAAATAAGTAGATGTAAGAGAAACTTCCACTAGGTCTATTAAGTTATTATCAAGATTAATATGTTCTATTATGTCTAATTTAAAGGAAGTTGAGTCGTTAATAGAAACATTTGTGTATAGTGATTCTACATCATATATTTTCCGAAAAATATGCAGTTTTTTAAAACAGAATCTGTTTTTCCAGTGAATGCATTAAGAAAATTGGAGAATATTTACCTAATTTGTATGTGGGCGAGTATATTTCACTGGTGATAAATCAAAGTGGTACATTGTTACTTCTAGAACCGTTAAGAATATCTACAAGCATGCCAGTAATGCATTAGTTAGAGGAAGGATTAAGGCAATACATCATAATTTAGATACAAATGTCCATAAACTACTAGAAATTCGCCTGAACTTAGCTTTTAGACTTGAAGAAACCATATTTACAACTTAAAACAACATTACCAATGAACAGATAGAACAAATCCATCAAGAAGTTACAGTTAGGTAACAAAAGAAGTTTGAAGCACTCATGAACAGAAAAAATCCAGTGAAACCTCTACAGAATACAGTTATCAACCTCTCGTCGAAGCTGTTAACCGAAACAGAACATTCCGCCCTCTCCAAAGGCCAAAATTTCGCAATAGCACCAAGAAGTGTTCCTCCGTTGAAGCCGCATTTAGAAGATTACCAATGGAGTAAGCCATTGAAGTCAGGTATAAAACAGCGAAGATCATTAAGAATTCAAAACCACCGAAGTCGAATCGCTCCGCAGCCGAAAAAACAGCGATGAAGACCTTAAATGAAAACGCAGTCGACATGAACAGAACGGAATACGTGGAAAAGGTAAATCAACTTTTAGACGACACTTATAAAGTTATACAGGCAGACCTGCATCTTTCTATTCAGAAAGACGCATCACCAAGTTGATTAACGCATCCAACCGGTCACCAGCGGAAAAGAAATCATTAAAGCCAAGCAGCTCCAAGATCCCAGGTTTTACGGTCTTCCCAAGATACACAAGAACATTGTACCACTTCGGCCTAACGTCAGTAAACTGGTTCAGATATGTAGATGATACTTTTGATGTTGTCTCATTTTATTTCTGAACCACTTTAGTCAACCACATCGTAATATTAAATTCACAAAGGAAATTGAATCTAATAGAATGATTCCCTTTCTAGATGTATTTTTTCAAAGGAAGAAAAATGGTACATTTGGACATTCTATATATAGAAAACTGTCACAAACAAATAGATACTTAAGTGGAAATTCCTACCACAATCCAGCAGAAAAGAAATCAGATATTAAGTCTAGTATTTGTAGCCATTTCGATTTCTGATCAAGATCTTCTCAGAAACATCGAAAATGACCGAAGCTCAGAGGGGGTAATAAAAATGTAGTAATCCATCTCCGCGAAAGGAGAATAACAAGAAGCCACCGTTAAGCAGTATTATTCTTCGCTACATACATGTCACTACAGACAAAACAGGACGATTACTTCGACTGTGCAACATACGTACAATGTTTACATACACATAAAAAGATTGGACAGTGCTTGCGAGCTCCGAAAGATGTACCTTTTCAAATAGAAGGAGTATATAAAATTCCTTGCTGGAGAAGTGTATGTGGGAGAAACAGGACGCTCGATATCTACTAGACTTAAGGAACATGAACGATGTATTAAAAAGAAACAAATTATTCAATATGCTGAACAACAAATTATAAATGTAAAAGAAATTAAGGTTCTATTAGACAATCTGTTGAAATTTTTAGACATACAAAAACTTTAATAGAGATACGGGTTACGGTCTATACACACGTTGAAACCGATCTTAACACAGGGTCACGGTTCGGGGAGCAAAAGTCGGATGTAAAAACCCGCCGACTCTCTTCGAGCTCATTCAGTGTTCAGATCTTGTGGAGTAAAGATCCCTGAAGATGCCTCGTGCAGTCCAAGGTAAAACGTCGGATAGTAATTTCAATTTGACACGGTCTAATCCCAAGAACCATGATTTCTTAATAGACTAAGCAATTATTTACTTGAAGTTAATTGGGACACACTTCTGTGTGGCGACGTGAATAATGATGTTCAATTTTTTTTTTAATATAATTAATAAATATTTTGGTCTGTTTATTCCCAGAAAATCTATCAGGACTAATTTTGAATTTCGCATTTGGTTTGATAGTGAGCTTAAATTAATTTTAAGTGTGGTTGATCAAGACAATATTTTTTGTTAGCTTTATTAAATTTATTGACCAAAAAAAAAAGAACTCATTTTTTATATGCGTGCCAACTTTATTTCGAAATCATATTAGAAAAACTATTAACAACAATAAATAGTGTAGTAATGTTTTATCAAAATAGGAGGCTACACACGAAGTCTAATGAGATTTGCCTTAACGTTTTATCTTGAGACTATAAAATAATACTTCTGACTGAGACGTGGCTTAATAGTGATAATTCCAACAATGAAATATTTAATAATAAATATGTAGTTTTTCGTAGAGACCGGAAATATCAAAAATTGGATTGTCACCGTGTTGAACGCCATTTCTAACTTGTTAACAGGCATTCATCATTGATACTCCCACTCATCTTCAGTACGGTGATGTTTGGGTTCTTATGAAAGTGGGTAAGATAAATATGGTACTGGATGCGTTTATTTTCCTCCTAATTCTAAATAAGAATATTATCAAACTTTCTATGATACTTAAGAAAAACAACATTTTCGGAGATTTTAACCTCCCTTTAGATGAATAGATCTATGAAGATGATACTCTGGTCCCAAAATCTTTGCCATCCTTAGCTTTTGAAACTCTTACCTCCTCAATGAGTTTTTTTTTAGTTGCAGCAAAGAAATTACTGGCACAATCACATCGGCAGAATTCTAGATTTAATATTTGTTGATGACTCTGTCAATGTGCTGATTTCATCTTCTAACTTTCATCTTGTAAATATTACCATCCAGCAATTGAAATAAATTTTAAACTTCAATATGTCCTATAAATAAAAAACTAGAATCGTGTTAGTGTATATGAGTTTCATCGGGCAAATTTCTACAATCGAATCTTTGTTATGAACAGTTCGACTGCTCGTTTTTATTATCTGAATCTGATATAAATAGGGTGGTTCAACACTTGTGTGAGGTGTTATTTGCTGGTATCGATAAGTACGTCCCTAATTATGTTGTTTCTGAATGTAAATATCCAAAATTGTTTGATCTTCCATTAAGTAAAATTTTTGAGCAAAAGAATCGCGTTTACGAGAAAGGTTCAAACAACAAGTTGTTTATTTAGCCTATCTTAATATACGAGATGACGTTAAACTTTGAACTGACTTGTGTTATCTTACATGTCACACACACTGAACTACTTATCCCTGAACATATGAAATATTCTTGCTCATTTGTTCAAAACTTCAGAAGAGATTCCAGCATACCCAATATCATGAATTATGGAATTATGAGGGTGAAGAAATTACTGGTGCAAATAAGATCGCCAATATTTTTGCTGCTCACTTTCAGTTCTGCTACTCCAGTCACCGAAACTTAGATTTAAGTAAGGTCAAGCGGATAAGGTCTACAGGAATATCACTATTCACCCATTGTCTTATAGAGGCAGAAGTCTGTAAAAAAAATAAAGGCCCTTTCCAAGAATGCTGGTCCAGATGGAATTCCGATTATTATTTTGGAAATATGTTGTTTGTTCAAGGGTTCTTTAATCTTGGTTCTTTACCAGAAGTTTTCTACCTTCAAGAACTAGAATTTTTGTGTGATAAACACTGTATCGCTCCGTTTTAAACACGTATTCTCGGTAGTTAACTTTATTAAAACATTGCGAATATTTGCACAGTAATTCATCTTTAAACCAGTGATATAATCAGATAATTTCAACTTGATTCAGGTGCATCCCTATTGTAAATTTTTAAACATTATATTTCCAGTATTAAACAGTAACAATAGGAATCCCTGCAAAAAACATTGGCTCAAGTTTCGTTTACCTGAAATTGGTTATAAGGAAAGTATCTAGTTTTACATATTCTAGGAGCTTTTCTAAATAACGGAAAATAAGAATTTTGCTGCGGAAATGCGTCATTTCCGTTCTGCACAGTTTAGTATACCTGAAATCAGTTACATGAAAACTTTGCATTGCATCTCATCCCAAACTCTTTCCCAAGCACGAAAATGTTAAAATGTGTCTGCGGAAATTTGTCATTTTCATTTTCTGCGGAAATTTTGTATAGTTTAGAATATCTAAAATCAGTTACACAAAAAAAAAACTTTGATTTACATTCTAAATTCTTCTACATTTTTTAAGTAACGAAAACGAAGGCATGATTGCGGATGGTGGCAAAATAATCGATGGCATTATTGCGGAATGCTCGTATATATTTGTTCGATTGCCTGACTCAAGAAAGGATCATCCTTCTTTGTTTATATTCCTTGAAGTTCTCAAAGATATGCAGACAGATACTTATATGAAACTTCGTGACTCAGACAAATTATTGAGATTATCTAAAAAAAGTTTCGGGCTGTCACGTATACGGGTATAAAATGTCGCTGACAATACGATGCGTTCAGCCGTTATTTTTACATTCCGCAATCGTGCCCTCACTTCATTTTGTGAAAAACTGAATACTAATGTTTCGTCCGCAATCGTGCCGCGCCCTGGAAAAGCGTTCAAAATTTCCGTGAAAAATGTTGACAAATTTCCGCAGACAAATTTTTACATTTTTATCTTGAGGAAAAAGTTTAGAATATAAATCAAAGCTTCTTTTTTATGTAACTGATTTCAGGTAAACTAAACTATACAAAATTTTGTCGGAAAATTAAACCACAAATTTCCGCAGTAACATTTTGGCATTTTGGTGCTTGGGAAAGCATTTGGGATGAGATGCCAAGCAAAGTTTTCATGTAACTGATTTCAGGTATACTAAACTGTGTATGAAAATGAAAATAACGCGTTTCTGCAATAAATATTTTTTTTCCAAATAACCCATTTCAGGTAAACAAAACTTGCCCCAAAACATTAAGGAATTTATAACAATACTGTATTCGAATCATAAACAATCTATAGTGTGTTTCACATATATAATTCATTAGTTTCAGCGTTATTCTCGGAATATATAGTCTGTTTCACTTGGTGGTACCATCAACCAAAAAATTCTGAAACTTTAACTCCAACAATGGAAAAGGTATTTAAATGTTGTGGAAATAAAGACTTTCGTAATTATTGTTGCATGTGGTGTCTAAATGTTTTTCACTCAAGTTGTATCGAGAGGAGTGATTGGGTTGATGTTAATGGCTACAGGATCTTTTGCTCTTTGGAATGCCAAAACGGAAGTATCGAAAAATGAAACAAAGGTGGCTGATTTAAATAAAGAAAATAACCAACTTAGGTGTGAGCTAGCTCAAAAAGAGGCTCTTGTTAAGAGAATGAAAAGAATGACTCAGGACTTTGAGACAGATGTTTTGAAGCTGCCAACAAAAACCTAAATATAATTAATGAACAGAAAGCAACCATTAAGGACTTACATAGGAAGCTTGGTGAGAGGATTGAACGGATTAATAATATGCAAGAGGAGTTAGATAATTATATTCAAAAATGTACTATGTTAACCAATGATAAGAAACAAAATGAGCTCCTGCAGAAAAATATGTTAGCGACCATTGATACATTGACAAAAAATAATGAAGCCTATGCTAATGAGGTAAAATCTCTTACAAATGAAAATTTTTTACTTAAACAGATAGCCGAGACTATGTTATAACAGATATTTAAAGCAAAATTTGAGCTGCTTCAAAATGAAATAGTAGGTATTAAAAAAACGTTGCTGCAAAACTCATTTGCTAATCTGCAGTCCTCTACCGATAACTTAGTAGTTTCTCAGGTTGGTCAGCAAACAGGTAGTAACAGGGGCAATAGTACTCCAGCAGTAAATATTTCAAAATCTAATAAGGAAGGAAAAAATAAAAACAAAACCAAGAAACAAAATAATAGGAATATCCCTGAAACCACCGGACCAACAATTGGACATTCGGATATCCATCCCATTACACTATCTCAGGTGAGTAGTGCGGTGGGCTCTGCTATAGCTAATACAATTCCTAGCCAAAACCAAAGTTTGTCTCATAGAGGTGAACACCCTGCAAACAACAACAATGGTAGTTCTGATATTGTAGCCTCTCAGAGGCTTTACAGGTGTCCCACAAAAGGCATGGTTTTATGTGGGACGGGTGGCCGAGCATGTGGCTATTGGCTGCATAAAAGATTATATTAATGAACACTCTGGCATTTCAAGAGAAAATATTATAATACGACAGCTCAGCACAAAGTATAAAGTGCGTTCTTTTAAAATTGGAGTCGATATGAGTCACAGTAAAATACTTGAAAATGACAAATTTTGGCCTGATAGTATAGTACACAGGAAATTTGACTTTCGTAAATCCTTGATATCGCATGGGAACTGGAATGGAAATGAAGCTGTCAGGCATAGAAACGAAAATTTTCGTCCTCATCAACGATGCCCAGGTCATCAATAGCAACAGAAATATTGGTTAAAACTAGCTGCACTCTGTACTATCAGAATGTAAATGGTCTCCGCACTAAAATGTCTGAACTCTGTGTAAACATCTCTAATCTCAATTATGATGTAATAATGCTAACAGAAACATTTTAAAACCTGATTTCAACAGTCTTGAATTGGGTTTTATGAATTATGTTGTATTTAGACAAGACCGTAATCAAGAGCTGACAGGCAAGTCTCGCAATGGTGGTGTACTGATAGCTGTCCATAAGCGTTATCAATGAAAGAAAATTCAGCTTGAAAGAACCTCCTTGCCGGAATTGGAAGAAATATGGTGTGCTGTGTTTACATTCCCCCCGCGTCAAAGGCAGAGGTGTATCAAAATTATTGCGAAACTGGAACAAGTCTTCGAATTAAATAGTTCGCATGTTTGTATTTTGGGCGATTTCAACTTGCCCAAAGTACAGTGGAGTAACGATCACATGGGAGTGCTTGTGGATGGTGTCACAGCTGCGGCCCAGCCATTGGCGGAAATGTTGCCATACCTTAATTTATTTCAGTGTAATGTGGTGCGTAATTCTTATGGTGTGATATTGGACTTGGTCTTGTGTGATATGTCCGAAATTAGTGTTAAGTGTGCGGAAGATTGTCTAGTAAAATGTGATCGTCACCATCCTGCGTTGGAAATAACCTTGCCTTGCGATGTGTCTAGTCCTGTATTGGAGTATGAACATGAGGTATATGATTTTAAGCGATCAGATTTTGTAAGTCTGGCTGCATACTTAGGTAATGTACACTGGGATTCTGTTTTTGAATCTATGAATGTAGATAAGAATGTTAGTCTGTTTTACTCAGTTTTGTATAATTTTGTAAATCTGTTTGTACATTCAATAAAAATTAAAAGCAGATTTAAATTTCCTGTGTGGTTTGATGATGAATTAAAGCTAAATATACACATAAAACTGGAAGCCCATAAAAAATACAAACAGACTGGAAACTTAAATGATTATAAGATTTTTGGTGATCTTAGAGCTAAGTGTAAGATGCAATCCAGTGCATGTTATTTAAAATACATTCAAGATATAGAGGAGGGCGTGCAGCAAGATCCAAAAAATTTCTGGAGATTTGTTCACAATAGGACAAAAGATGGTGATATTCCAGCAAGAATCATGTATGGCGATCATGTGGTGACAGAGGGGAATGACGTGGCAGATCTCTTTGCCAGGCATTTCTCTTCTGTCTACACATGTTCATCATCCCAGGGTACCACTTTTAATATGGATAGTAATGCCTATGTCTCCATTAGTTCTTGCAGTGTGACAATCTCTAGTGTGTTGGAAAAACTATATAAAATTGATGTCAGCAAAGGCGCAGGGCCTGATAATATACCTCCTCTACTTAAAAACTGTGCTTTTTCCGTAGCAAGGCCTTTATGGCTCCTGTTTAACCAGTCTTTATGTAGTGGGATTTTTCCAGATACGTGGAAAACATCATATGTTGTGCCAGTTTATAAGAACACGGGAGATAAATCGAATGTAGAAAATTATCGGCCAATCACCCTGATCTCTCAGATTCCTAAATTGTTTGAATCATTAATTAATGATCACTTAACTTTTGCTTTTAGAAATGTAATCATCAACATGTATGTAAATATCAACAAGACAACATGGGTTTTTGGGTGGTAGGTCGATAACAACAAATCTTGTATATCAGGATACAATATTGCAGGCTTTGGAGAAAGGCTATTCAGTGGATTCAATATACACTGATTTCTCGAAGGCCTTCGATAGGGTAGACCATAAGATACTGTTAAAGAAACTAGGCAATTATGGATTAGGAGGTAAGCTCATGGACTGGCTGAATTCATACTTAATCAACAGAAGGCAAATAATTAAAGTAAACAATTCATTTTTTTCCCATCCATACTTGGCTACATCTGGTGTCCCACAAGGGGCTCATCTTGCACCACTGTTATTTAATTTGTTTATTAACGATGCAGTTAACTGTTTTGAGCACAGCGAAGTATTGCTTTATGCTGACGATTTAAAGATATTTAGTTGTATAAACTGTCTAGATTCGTCACAGTGGTTGCAGGATGATCTCCTGAGATTTGAAGTATGGTGTAGGGAAAATAGAATGAGCTTAAACATTAAAAAGTGTAAGTATATCCAATTTACCAGGAGCTTGTCACCAACTGTGAACACTTACTCTTTTGATGGTAATGAAATTGAATCTGTCAAAGTAATTCGTGATCTAGGTGTCTTGTTTGACCAAAAACTGACGTATGTTGAGCATATTGATCTGTGTTGTAATAAGGCTCTTAAAATGTTAGGGTTTATTAAAAGACACACTCAAGATTTTAACAATCTGAATGCACTGAAAATGCTCTACATTGGCTTAGTTAGAAGTCACTTGGAGAGTAATGTTTGTGTTTGGTGTCCATATGTCGCAATACATGTAAACCGGATTGAGCGCGTCCAAAATAAGTTCCTACGATATATAGCTTTTAAACTTAAGATTCCACTTGAAAATGTCAATTATGAAGATCTTCGAACGCTAACAGGATTAACTACTTTGTCGCACCGTAGGAATAATTTTGACAAACTCTTTGTTTACAAAGTCATAACTGGTGTGATAAATAGTCCGGAATTGCTTGCGAGGTTTGGAATTCACGTTCCTGCTCGCTCGTTAAGATGCACCACTACTTTGGCCCTGGAACGTCATCGTACTTTGTATGGTCAGAATTCCAGTGTGAATAGGATGAAGGCCAATGCAAATAGCATTGAGCTAGATATATTTAATTGTTCTTTGTATTGTTTAAAACGGACGTTGTAATATTTTTAATTTGTAAAAGTGCAGTCATTGTGTATGTTTAGTGTTTTTAAGTATTTTAGTCTCTTGACATGGTTATTCTAATACATACATGTTTTTTAAATAACTGATAGTTCAATGTTATTGAATTATATATAGTTCTGTTTTGACATTGTTTATAATATTTTGTATTTTTTTTTAGTAATGTATAACGAAAATATGATTGGGCAAGTCCCGTAATAAATAAATAAATAAATAAATAAAAAACTACAGAAGTATTTCTTTCCTTTCGCACATACCAAAGTTGTTCGAGGGAATTATCACCCACGAAATTTTTGAATCGCTTAAACATTATATCTCGGGGGCAACATGGCTAATAATTAGGTTGTTGTAACATAGGGTGTCCCTGAAGGCTCGCATATCGTTTCAATTCTTTATCTACTTTTTATAAAAGACATAGTGTCTTGTTTTAAAGTGTTTAAATGTCTTTTATATGTATACAACGTAAAATGTTTTTCACCAGTTTCCTCTGGATCCAATCAACTGCAGTCTGACTTGTCTAAGGGTACAGTACCAATTACCTGCGTCTTAACATTACAATAAAGTGTAAGTACTTTATGAACAACGTGTCTCGAAGTTGTTAGTTGTTGTTAATTCTTTCAACGATCCTATCAGGAGAACAAGACAATCGCAGGTACTTTTGAAGGTATCGCCATACAAATTATGGGTTTAGTGCATTTGTTGACCGACTGGTGTACAAATTCAGCACTATGCAATTAAAAAGGCAGTTAAACGGATTAGTTATCTGATTATCTTGTGTTTATATACCTTTATTCTTATATTTGTTTTTACTTATATAATGGTGTCATTGTGTCATTATTTTTCTGTCTTTTACGAATTCGTGCCAGTGCTTAGTATTCTGTAGTTTCAGAAGGGCCACTTGTATGATGCTTACAGCAAATAGATTCACCAGCTTTATTAGTTGTTGTTATATGTTGATGTTTTTTCATTGCCATATTTGATGTTAGTTGTGATATGTATCTAGGTTAAGATGTCTTTTAAAATTTATATTACTTTATACTTACAATGTATTAAATTTATTTTTTTTGAAAAGTCCGTTAATAAATAATTTATTTATTTAGTTATTTATACTATGATTTAAGTGTATGCTCAAAATGCAGTTGTAAAAAAACACTATATAACAGGTTTGAAAATCATTTTTTACACTCATTGTCACTCATGTCAAAAATCCGGATACCGGTTCCGATGGCATCATTATTTTTGTATGTAAATATTGATTGTGATATCAAATATTCTTAATCACTAAGTGGTTTATTGTTTTAGGACCTGTTAATAAATCACATAGATATTTCAGTATCGGAGTCTGAAAAACGTAACAATGGCGCCTTAAATCTGAGAGAATATTATACTGTATATTTGATTGAAACCAAGTGAGTACAACATCAGATAAAATATCGAATTAATTTTGTACTTTTATCAGGTATGTTTTAATACAATTTTGAATATAATTATTAACAGTAAGGAATATATATATATATATATATATATATATATATATATATATATATATATATATATATATATATATATATATATATATATATATATATATATATATATATATATATCCATATATTTTTAGATTAAATAATACACTATTTGAAAGTAAATTACGTATACATTCCATGATATGGAGAAGGTACACTGAATTTGAACAATTACGATGCTATTTAGAAGTTAGCTACCCATATATTGTACTGCCACCACTACCAGAAAAGCGGGTTATGTTTGCATGGCAAAAAATTTCCAATGACACTTTTGATCCTACTTTCATTGATCGCAGAAGGGCTGGCTTGGAAAATTTCTTGTTAAGGGTTGCTTCTCACCCTGTATTAAGTTGGGACCAACATTTTTTAGAATTTTTGCAAGATGAGGAAGGGTGGCGGGAATCATATAAGGAAAACGGTGAGTAATAGTGCAGGAAGTAAGACACAGACATTAAGATGCCTAATAAGTTATTTCTGGACATGGTTTTTAGAGTTGTTGATAATATCTTAAGTTGATGAAATACGAAAATGTGTAAGACATTAATTTGTTTATGGGTTTGGAGTTGGCTTGGGATCTTTATTGATCCTTTTTCCAAGAAGTGGGAACAAGTACAGTATAAAAATAAAAATTACTAAATGTATTATATAAAAAAAAATACCTGTATTTTTAATGTTGTTAACTATTGTTTTATTAATTTAATTATAAGTTACGGGGACAAAAAAAAGGGTTTTTTTTGACAGATGTCAAACTATTTTGTTTTTCCAATTAATTACGCCACAGCAATTTCAATGGAATTGTGAAACCCGTATTTAAAAATTGTATGTACTTAGTTTAGAAGTTATGGGAAAAAAACACTTTTTTGACAGATGTCAAAATATTTTTTTCAAATAAATTACGTCACTAGAAGTTAAATTAAACTGTGAAAATCCTATTTAAAAATTTTAAGTAGTTCAGACTTTACCGGAAAAAGACAGTTTTTTTTAACAGATGTTTACATATTTTTTTCAAATAAATAACACCACTAAAAGTTACATGGAACTATGAAAACCATATTTAAAATTTAAATTAGTTCAAAACCACCGAAAAAAAACAATGTCTTTTTTATACTGTCTAGATGTTTTTTAATAAATTACGCCACAAGAAATATCCTATTACCGAAAACTCTAAATCTATACTTTGAATCCTATAAGAGTTTCAGTTAAAAAAAAATTGGAAAATTCACGGCTGCGAAAACAAAATGTTGGCTACTTATTACTTAAAAATTAAGTATCTAGGCCAATGACTTCCACTATTTTTCAATATTAGAACATTTACCACAACTATTTCTGTTTTCAATTTGACTATTATTGGTTTTGCGTTCTCAAAATATGAATTTTTTACGCTTTTATACCCCTTAAAAGAATCAAAGATCTACTCCCATGACAGCCAAAATCTAATTCCCTGAGACACTGACCTAGTCTATTTTTGGTGCAAATTTGAAACCAATCAGTTTGGTCGTTCTCGAGTTATTGTTGGCCCAAATTTTCTTTACATATACACATCCGTATGGACATATTTTTTTTTTAAATGTGTTTTTCGTAACCTAAATTTTCGGGATTTCGAAAGTCGGCAAAAAAGTAATGGGATAGCACTTGTATCAAAGGAATATCGACATTTACCATATATTGAAAATAACAGCTAATGTTCTTAACGATATTTTACAAAATTGGGGACAGTATTGCACCTTAAATTGCGGCTACATTCCTAAAAACATTCAAATTTTAATCTGCCAATACACAAAGAATCGTTTTTGAGGTCTTAAAATTAAATCAAAATTATCTAAATATATACTCATTTAATTCTGAAAGCGGTTTTACCCACGCTTTACTCTGGTTTTGTCAAAGGCAACTTCATATCTTTACAAGTTTTCAATTGATAGAAGTTTCAAAAAACTACATTTTACCCAATTTCTTGACCTGGAATAAAAAAATGTAAATGTCAGTCTTGTAGAAAAAATATGGAGCTTTCGTTCTGCCCATTTGTTTTTGCCCCAGGTGGTACCGGTACCCTCCTACGAAGACTAAAGGCCAACCTGTGCATGCAACAGTTCAAAAATTTTCTCAAAAATCAGCTATATCACCCATCGGGCTGAGTGTGGTACCAATCTCTAGAGAAAATACACGTTTATTCGATGTATTTACTAACTTCGCCTAGGGTAAACCTTTTAAATGCTACAGACCCGGGCGTGAAATACTGGTCGAGAACATGGCAGAAAATTCAAATTTTAATTTTAAATGGCTCATCCTGTATAAATCAAAGCGTAATTCTCTCGATATGTTTTTTTTTGACTCTTCGGAGGTACTTCTGGGCTCAGTAAACTTTTCTCCCTCAGAAACTTTGTTTTTCAAAAATACAGTGAAATATGCGAAAAATGAATGGACAAAAAATTTTTTTAGTTTTTTTTGGATCCCGACAGCTTTTGATTTCTAATCTCCTATCGAACCTCGTCTCACCTTCACTAAGTAGATGTAGTTTCGGCCCCGCAAAGTGCCCCCAAACTTGTGCCTATTTATCCTTTACTATGGACCCCATAGAAACGTTTCCCCCCGACGCGATGTATCATTATCGAGCGACAGCGTGCCGATTTCGTCTATGAAAATTAGATATTTTTCAGTTTTACGGCTTTTGCAAAAAATGTTTCAAGTTTGATTTTATAATATTTTGATACCTCGTGGAAGCAAGTAGTAAATTGGAAAGTTGTAGAAAATATTTTAAAGTGTTTGAATCCGCTTTGCTTTTGTGTGCAAAAAAAGTAAAAACTTCGGCTATATTCGGCTTTAAACTAAGGGCACCGTTGGTGGTTAGCTCAATTTTCAAAACATTTTTTTAATTTATATCCGATTCTGTGGATATTTTGGCAGGACCTCGAGGCTGATTTATAGTAAAAATGTATATTCGTGAGTGGCGGACGAATACGCAAGTAGTTTTTCTCCTGTAGTGTTTAGCTGCAAACTTGAAGCGCAGTTTTGTATCTTTTTGCCTCCTCATTAATTTTGCCTCAATGGCAATTTTCAATAAAACTAATTTTTAGCTAGCGACAACAAAAAATCCATGCTCTTTCGGAATATTTTTTGTTATTGTCGAAAACTTGAACCGTTTCGCCACCAGAGGGCGTTTAATAGACTCTTGTTTTTGAGCGAAAAACGAGCTTTTACAATAAAACAAGAATTCTTCTCAAACTTCGATCTTGCCTATTTTCAATAGGCTTCATGAGACCGTAAAAAGGAACGTTTCTTATAAGTTTTAAATCGATATTTATATTTTTTCGACAGTTATCGTGTATCGTGCAAAATTCTACAAAACTCGTAGAAACATATACAACACGAAGATTTGTTTTGTACCGTTCGAAATCCCCAAGTGTCCTTTAAAAACGTACCAAATTTCAAAAGTTTATTTGGAAGCGTTTCCGATATATAGCTGTATCAAAAGTACGTTCTGACACGCCACGGACGAGCACACTATGAATTTCAAGGTTGGAAAATATATGAAAATTGAACTGGACAAAATCATAAAGCCGATGGTACAATTTGTAAATTCTAAATTTGCTAATATAAAGTTTGGCACACGAATCTGAGTCTATGAAAAAAATGTTAGTAACTATGGTAACGGTGCATTGATCATTCGCGGTTGGCTACAATTCTGTAGATCCATGGAAACGGCCTGCTTTTTACATACCCTTTCGTCGATGATTTAGATCTGTGTACTTTAATTTTTAGTACTTACTGAATTCTCATTAGTACTTCCTAGGATTCTCATTGCAGAACTCTTTGTAGTTCGCAGCCAGGCCTGCCTTACTATTTGTATGCCATTTACCCGTGCTTACCACTCACTACACAAATCTTATTACATCCGAATTCACAAAAAAAAAACACAACGATGCAAACCTCTAAACTAAGTGTCTCCGTTTTAAAAACATTGGTAAAGTAAACGGTCATGAACTGATGAATTTCACAGGGCATAAAATAAGAGCAGAAAAATATGCTATTATACCGGTTCGGGCTGTCTCTCTCGGAAAACTTTCGAACCGAACGTACAGTCACTTCCACCGAGTTCGGCCTTAAACAAACAACATAGGGGGCGAAAACTCAAAAGCGAGATGATAAATTTATTTGCTGTAGAACAGATATTTCACCATTCGTTTTTATTCAATAGGCAACAAAGAGAGACATATCAACGGGTAAGAAATATAATATGCCATGTAGTGTTTTGGAATTCTTGTCGATACATGTAAGTTATTTGCTTAGGATGGAGGGGATTTCGCAATGTTTCGTCATAAATAATCGTTATCCGAAATATTTGAATTTTTCCTTTAAAAGTGAAATTATATATTTGTATAGTAAATTATACATATTATGTAATATTTGTACATAAGTATGTTATAATAATATTAAATATTGAACGTGCTAAAATATTTATGTGGTCTATTTTGGAAAAAAATAAAAAATAATCAGAAATCAACATTGATACGACATCTACAGGTAACGCTTGACTTATTAGTTATAGTTATAGAGTGGATTTTCGGACTTAATACATTGACGGTCTTAATTTTTTGCCAGTAAGTACTCAAATACACTGTTCACCCTCTGAAGTAGAACGATTTAATATTTGAATATTTACGATTTCATTTATTTCAATTTTAATAAAGCAATATAATGTGGCTTTGAGTATTTTTTTGTTGTGCTAGACCTTTGTCCCTCATGGTAATTCATGTAAGGGTTCTCCAAATACAATAAATAAACTAATTCTTATAAAGATACTTTTATTTTTCAACAAAATATTTCTGCTATATTTTTTTATATCCTCAAAAATCGTGTATAATATTACAATGGTGTGTTCAATTTGTGTTCAGACATAATTCAATCTATACCTTTGAAACAGTTGATTGTACGAAAAAAAGTCTAAGAATAGCGGATTTTGTTGTCTCGTTTCCTATCGCTCAAACGTAAAAGACACCTATTACAAGAGTAAAAACATCTTTATTTTTAATAATTAAAAAATATATTTTGCTTTAATGCGCTAACTAATTGGGCCCTAAGAAGTTTCGTTCACCTAACCTAATCCTGTTTATTACAATTTCCATTTTATTCCAAGGGTTATTCTAATAATGGAATGTCTTCTATCTCGTCATTGTTATCATTATCAGAGAAGGTTGCAACATTTAAGACCGATTGACCGTAGCAGTAGCCACAACCAGTTTTAGCCCTTTTTTGCACCCACAATTTCCACCCCAACATTTACAAAAAATGGTATTCACATTTCAGGGGGCTGGTGGTAACTGTGTTGGAATCGGCTCTAGCATGTCATTTTTTCTTATCCATCCACATGGGTTAAGGTAATTTTCCTTCCAAGTTTGCGCTTTATAAGTTGTGCCGCTGAAGTTGTTGGCGGAAGTGAAGTTAATTTTACAGCAGTTGCTAGTTTTGTTGATTTAGCAATTGTTAAATAATTATAGTGGTCTAATGAAGTTTCTGTAGAGGGAACACCTTATATGGCCAGAATTAGTCAGGTTCTATTTTGAATTAGTTCCTCCAATGAGCAATTTTCTTGAAGGAAGATTTGTGCTGCTTAGTATAGGTCCACTCGTTTCTCAAACAATTTGAATTCTTTGATTTCCTTTTGGTGAATAAGGCGGAAGTTGTATCTCACCCTGTCAGCGTGTAAAACCAAGATATTTTGTTGGCAATTTGGATATTTGTCGAGGCTTTTAACCTTGCCTTTTCCAGGTTTCCTGAAAGTGATGTTATGCTGAGAACTTGTACGTCGAAATAAAATTACCAACAAATCAACGTCTCCCTCAACAATTACGACGCTGTTTTGCATTGATCGATCAATCGATATCTCAACAATGAGGGCGTCAGCATCATCCCGAGCTTGTTTGACCTGGTTCTTGACTTCCTCTAATTTTTGCATAAGTATATCTATTAACTGTTTTTTATTGGAGTGGTTGACCAGGAACATCTAACTAATTATAACGGTAAAACTTTCTTAGAACGCTTTAATTTAATCTGATCAAAGTTAGTTCCTACAATGTTCTGCAATGACTGGAGCCAACAGCTTTTGCAATGTAGCAGTTTACTTTAACATCTCATATTATTTCAGTTTATAATGACACAAAGTCACTTGTTATGGATTGTGTTCTGTAAATCAATCGACAAGTCTTCCGAGGCCTTTTTCACCTCGTCTGATGCGCGAGAGTCTTTGGCGTCATGGTGCTGTTCTGAAGTACCCATGTCGAACTTGCAAAATGTTTCAATTCCTTCGCAAAATTCATTGGCTCTCAACACTTTCAATTGTGCTTCGTCCTCCCGAATGGCCCTCGAACTTGTTTTATCACTTTTATCTGGCTTTGCTCAATGACCATATCTGTGCAAGTCCGACTATTGAATTTCTCCTTATGTTTAACCGTGAAGAAACCGTCTCGAAACTGCTGAAATGTCCCGCCTTGGCATAAAGAAAATGACCGGACGCGTGGAAATATGGCAGCATTTTCGTGACAACTACAAGAGTTCATTCCAATTACCTATTGACACCATATCAATGTATTCTACCCACAACTGCGCCGAAGGACCCCGATCTTTCAGTTCGTTTATACGATCGTGAAATATATTGTCTTACGCATCGAACATATCACTTGCTACCAAAGTTTCATGATATTGTCGGCCTAACATAATATCCTCAATACAACAGGTCCAATAATTGTCAGATTCTCCGCAAAGTACAATGGCTGATCAAAAGTTACAATGCAGAAATTTTCACTTAATGATTTGACTTTGTATATAGTACGGTCCAATGTTGTATACACTGTGTCTATATTACTTGCTAGATTACGGATGAATGGGAGAAACAAGACGCGGGCTGTAGAGAAGGCTTTGTTGTTTTGCGATAGCTTTTCAAGAAATCCGTTCCAACCGGGCATACTAGCAACACCCCTTAACTTTCCGTAGATCCACAATAAATCAACTAAATTGCACATCTTGTTGGTCATTGAGTCCCTATACTGTACTAATTGTTTGGCACTGATCTTCGTGGTGCACCTTTCTATGCGTTGGGCGTAACTACTTGTATCATTCCCATTACGTGAAATATGTTATGCCCGTCAAGAGTGTGTACATTGATGTCGACATTATCGGAAACATATTGCACGAGTGCTTCCATGATGTGAGGCTGCGGGTGATATACGGTGGACACTTCATAAGCAACAGTCTCAGGATATCTTGCGGCAAATCCCAAACTAGATATAATTTGTCAAAGTCGCAGTCGTCTAGAAACAAATCGTCTGTGAAAAAATAAAGACAGCCCGATCAGTAAGTGTGATTTGAACGAACGTGGACGCTTAGCAGTCATCATGGCATGACAAAGGGCGATACATTTACGTTTCAAATGCTCGACTCACTTTTCTTGTTTTTTAATATTACTTTCTTCATAAAATGCAATAAACTATTTAGAACTTCTCAATTAAAATCTGTAAACATCTCATGTGCAGGTGAAGAAGAGCCAGTATTTGTAATGACGGAACACATATCTATAGAAATAATGTCTGCTGCGGCAACAATAATTCGCAAACGTTCCTCTGCCTCTGCATGCGTTCACTAAAATAGTTGCCTGAACTTCGCCGAAACTGATAATGGTCAATAACCTTTGGCTTCGCTGTAATTATCACTCTTTTGTCATAGTTTCCAGCTAATTTGGATAATAATACTAACCCTACTAATCCGGTTTTGTGTGTCCCTGCTATTTTTACAATCTGTTTTAATTCTGCATTTCCTACGTAAGAAATTTTGCGTCTTTCCTGTGTTCTTTTTGACTTAGATTTCTCACCCGCTTCTGTACGTCTTTTCACCAAATCAAAAGTTTTTTTCCGTGTATAGTTCAAATGACATCAGGAATACATAGTAACACTTTTAACTTCGACTGTAAATCGTTTGAATTGTTGAATCGTTGTTGATAAACAGAAGTGTCATTATATCATAGAATACTAGATAATGACGTATTAAAGCAAAATATATTGTTTGGGTGTTTTTCACGTTAGAGCCATAGGGAGCGAGAAAACAAAATCTGCTATATTTGACTTCCAATATCTCGCGAAGCTAACGAGCGTCGATGGCGTAACTTTCTGGCGTACATCAATACATCCTAATAAACAGTTTAGGTAATTTTTAAATACATTCTTTGTCATTAGCAATTTGGAGGGCAACCGGTAAAACTAATTTGGCCAGGTTTAGACATTTTATCTTTTCTTTTTAATCTTAAAGTAGTTAAATAAAACAGGTTAGTAATAAACTATTCGGAGCTCACGTTAAGGTGCGTACTCACTTAGCGAACCTATACGGCCGCACGGTGAAAACCGTATGCGGTCGCCTAGTGTGGACGTGGATATCGAACTTTTGCGTTTGATCACGGAAACGCCCGTTCGCTCGTCTGTTCTTCTGCCGCGTACTCACTTGGCGAACGAGTACGGCCGTACGACGAGGACGTATGCGTTCGCTTAGTGTGGACGTAAATAATATGACGACGAACGTATGCGTTGGCTTGCGGACAGGTTCACTCGTTTGTCGGTACATCAAAGAGAAAACTCGTTGCACGTTGTCAATTGTGTCGTATTTTCACATATTTGGTCGGACGCTCAAGGAGGCAGTGGCTTATTATCCTATTTATTATTAAAAAATACGTAGCAAATGGCCATTACAAGAAAGTTTATGACTAAATTGAAGAATTTCTGTGCATCAAATAAATTTAGTTGTAGGTCGATTAATTAGTGATTAATTTAGGAATGAAGCGAATGACGGATGGATAATTTGGATGCGAAAAATAGCAACTTATAGCAATAAGTAAACCTTTGTAAATGTATCTAAAAATGAAACCAATCTAAAAGAAAATTAAAAATTATCATTTAGTAGCTGACATATAATACATAAAACACATTCTGCATTTACTAAATACTATATTTATTTTCCCCTTACTTTTTTATTTTTAGCCAATCACTTCTCTGCAGAATATATATTAATATATATATATATATATATATATATATATATATATATATATATATATATATATATATATATATATATATATATATATATATATATATATATATAATATAGAATATTGTTGGTAAATTTAAAAATTTGAAGAAAATTTATTTTTGAGTTTGACCAAATGGGATGACTTTTCATAAAAATTAATGGAGAATTTCTTAGGCTGTTCGTGGTTTTTATGGGCTTAAGTGCTGATTTTCTATGCATATGCTACTATGCCTAGGGTCTCTCCTCAAAATTGGCCACTCTCAATATTGGTTTTAATTGAAGACAAATTTATTGAATGTAAAAGTGCGAGAGTTTAGTACGTAGTTGTGAACTAATTATTATTTATATAAACAGGATATCTTAAAAATGTGTAGCAAATCCAACAAATATATATTTTTAATAGAACATCATTATATCAAATGGGTCGTATCTCGCTGGTTATAAATTTACTGTATTTGATACCTTTATCTTTAAAAAATCCGTACAAATTTGACCAAAATCTTCTTGCGGCAGCGATTGTCTCTCTCAAATTTCTCTGGAGTTTTTAAAGATAAAAAATGTTTTTAAAGCCCAGTATATTTATAATAAGCAAGAAAAGGTTAATTTTATTGGCATGTAACACGCTGTTATGTTTTTTTAATGGATCATTGTTAGAATATAATTTTCTATTAACTATGTAATAAATCCTGCAACGTATACAAATAACAATTTTTCTTTCTTTTAAAATTAAGATAATATTAAGGGCAGCGAATTAAGAGCAAAGATCCAATACATCGATTTCACTGGGAAGATTTGGCCAAATAGCATGATATTTTTCAAGAAGTATTTAGGATAGTGCTGCGGTCATCTTATAGCGAGCAGATTTTAAAAATATAAAAATTGGGTAATGGCGCCATTTTGATTTTTTTTTTCGTGCAAGAAAGTTGAATGTTTTAATATAAATTTAAATTTGATACATAAATTGTAACTAACCCAAAAAAGTAAAGAGGTGCATCCTCTGAGCTATGGGGGTACAAACTTTCTTCTGATCATGCTAATTTGGTAGTATTAATTAATAATTAGGTAAATCTTATCAAAACATATTTGTTGTGTCAGGAAGTGGAAAGGAGGGATGAACCAAAATTTTGCATTTCATATAGTTTCTGGAGTTTTTAGGGGCACCAAGTTCATTTCTAATTCTATTAATTATTTTAGTGTTTAACAATTTGTATTATTGATTTTCTATTTAGACGGCTTTTTATAATTATAATATCGTTGTTTGATTATTCAAGCAACGATAATATTACTTATCGTCATTCTAGCCAAATTTTAAGTGTAATAGATTGTTACCACCGAGACTCGGTAGTAACGAATAGTCCCGAGTACCTGTTCTAGTTATTAGGTACGTATAACCTTTTAACCTAGGGTTAACCCTCGAAAACTTTCAGCATGATATTTTTAGTTAAACTTCTTATAAATAAAACTAAAAAGAGAGAAATAATATTTTATAGTTGGTATTATAGGTCTGTGTTGGGCGTGGACTTCATGAAAGAACATTTCCGAGATAATTAAATAAAATATCATGTTTTATTTTTTAATATATTCTTTTCAAGTTGGTTTTCTGCTGTCACTGGAAGTTATTTTACAATTTTTTCTTAAATGTTTTATATAAGGGAGTGGTTTAAGGTTTGATAAAATAAGCAGTTTTGTTTATTTTTTTAGTAAATTCATAACACTTGTGTGATGGTTTCTTCTGTAAAAATAGGATTACTGTTTTTATTATATTATTTGTATTACAATTTTTAATACACTATCTATTTTATGTCCATCAATGAAATAAATGTCTAAACACATTTCAGAGAATACAAATAGTTTTTTGTATAAAAAATCTGACTCAGCGTTTGCAAATCATCTGTTACTAGGACAACATTCATTTATTCATAAGTTTGAAATTCTACATATCGAAAATAAGGGCATGCAATTAAAATGCTTAAATTTCTGGAAATAAACAAATTAAAATAGGATTGACCCTTTGCTAAATGACCAATTAGAATTAAATAGCTCTCCTTTGTTAAATTTATTTCACAAAACCGTCCTTTTGTCGTAGATATTTAAGTCATAATTTTAAGTTTTTTTCATTTATTGTAACACCACCTTTTTTGGGTCTTTCCGTATTTTTGTTACCTGTTGTTTACCTTTTGCATGTTAACATCGTAGTATTTTAGTTGTACCTCAACATCAGAAGAAGCTATTGTATATGCGAAACATGTGACATGTGAATCTTTAAAAGTATTTTTTGTTTTTTCTAAAATTTTATTCACGGGTTTTTATCATGTAACCGCCAACAGTATTCAATTTTATATGGATTATATGCCATGCACCACTTGCAGCGCCCATAGGCATTTAGTTCCGAGGTCTATACCCCTAGATCTGCTTTTAAATATAGATGCCATCTACCAACGGCCTTTTCTTTTCACTTCCTCATTAAGAATTACAAACGATGCACTTGCAATGAAAAGCATTGGTTTAATATTCGTTTTAATGGCTACATTGACCGAACGTATGCGTATGCCCGCTTTCCGAACGCACATTTTCACCGAATGCGGTAGACGTAGACGTAAATCAAAAGGTCTCATGGAAAAATAAAATAAAAACATTTTTGAAAAAGACATGGAACTATTTTGGTCGAAACGTCAAATTAAATTAAATATGACAAATAATTAAAAAATCGTTTTAATTTTATGAACACGCATCCCAAGAAAAGAAGTACCTAATTACAATATATATTTGAAGGTTCAAGAAAAATATTTGCGAAACTATATATATATATATATATATATATATATATATATATATATATATATATATATACATATATATATACATATATATATATACATATATATATACATATATATATATATATATATATATATATATATATATACATATATATATATATATATATATATATATATATATATATATATATATATATATATATATATATATATATATATATATATATATATATATATATATATATATATATATATATATATATATATATATATATATATATATATATATATATATATATATATATATATATATATATATATATATATATATATATATATATATATATATATATATATATATATATAGTTCGTTTGTTAAAGAGACGCGCTAAAACTGTGTCTTCAGTACTACTGCCGCCTGCCGCTATGGATATTGCAGTTTTACGTTCAGATCAGATGATTCGAGGTATTTTGAGATCACAATGCAAAAATTACTGACCTGTGATGGAAAAGTTTATTTTTGTTTGCCTTGTATAGCCGTTTTATAAAAATTTCCGTTTATTTTGTTTCGCTGATTGCTTTTTATTTTATAATACATTTTAGGATATTTGCAACTAGTTGAAAATAAACTGAGGACCATTAGTGCTTCTATAAGATTAAAAAGAACCCATGCCCGTTTTGAAGCGGTTAAAGATTATAGTGTAGATCTTCAGGCTATATTACATGCTCTTTTAAAGGCGCGGTGTAAAGTCACCGAAAGAGAATATACAGTGTACAAGTTGCATGCTAATTATGGTCGAGTTTTCAGCGAATGGAGTGCTTCTGAGAAAGAAATGGGAGATGTGCTTCAAAAAACTGGACATTATTTGGATTCATTGGCTTCTTGTATAGACGCAGCTTTAGAGGATGAGGAATTGTTAGCTGATCAGCTTAAAGAGTATTTATTTTTCACCAATTCATTACAAGCTGTATGTAAAAATCGAGAACTTTTACAGCTAAAATTAGAAGATTCTGAAGAAAATATCGCTAATAAGAACTTAGAACGTACCAAAATCCAACAGGGAAAATCTGGTCTAATATCGAGGTTATTTGGTGCTGTTGACACAGATGAAGTAAGAGAATTAAAAGTCAGTGAATTAGATCAGCAAATTCAGGAAGGAATTAATGTTGTTAATGATTACAATGATAATTTAAAGTAAGTAACGTAATTACTTATAGTACTATGAATTAGATATTAAATTACCCTATTAAATAGGGTATATAACCATTTTTTAAATATAATTTAAATCGATCGTGAATAAGTATGAAAAAATAATTTGAACATTTGTTTTTGCTTATTTAAAAAGATTTTGGCCTTTTATTTCTAACCTTTGGTGTTACAAACTTCTAATTAGAGTAAACTTAGCAGCATGTTAAATTTTATCAGAATTTGAAAGATTATAGTCCTCAGGTGATTTTAACTTATAAAAGTAGTATAAGTAAAATGGTCTATTTTTAAGAAAGTTGAGTTTTAATAATAAATTCATCATAAAGGCATCTACTTTGGGCAAATTTCATTATTTGTGGGATGTTAGGACTACGTTTCGACAAATGTCAGCCGACAGGTAAAACACAAACACGACAGTATAAACCAATTTTAGTTTTTTTTACATGTCGGTGACGTCAGTGCCGTTTTTAATAGCGTGTTCAAAAACTTGTTTGAACAATTAAATTATAACAAACCGAACTATATTTTTTCAATTTCAGATAGTGCAAAGTTGTTGAAATGTAGCTCAGATACAAAAGTTTGTATTGTATTTAAAAAAATCTTATTAGCTTTAAATTGATCCCTAGAATAATATAATTCATACAAAAAGCAATTAATATTCAGGACATATAGAGTACCAAAGGTTTCTTTAACGACGTGTTAGGGAAGGGACCTTTGAAAGTGTCACTCGACGTATTCGGATACCTTGGGTAATGTGCAAGTTGTAGGTAACATTTAGCACTGGTAGGCAACACTGAAATATTTATCACTTATAATATGCACCATCAGGAAAATAAAGCTTTATTTAACTTTATCATGCATTGTGTAGAAACAATTAAACTATCGAATTAAAAAAAAATTATAACAGTACAATATCAATTGATATCAGATTTTTAATTACATAGTATCTGCTAGTTCAGAAAATTTCTGAGCGGTTGTTTAAGAGCATATCTTATAAAAGTCGAATAACATTTACAGAATTTGCAGGTCGTTGCTTTAACTCAATGGGTTCAGATATCTACTAAAAATAAAATCAATAGATCCTTATAAAAATTGGTTTGTTATAAAACATGCAAGCTGTTAAAGTTTTAATTATGTTTCAATTTTTAAATGTTTCATCATTAACTCTTACAGCAGTTTATTTGAAACTTATACTGAACCTATAAATAGTAACTACCGTTATGAGTTAGTAAATTATGAATCATTCTAAGTAAAATTCATTTCTCAGGCTTGCATTATCTTATCAAGTGCAAACTCTTAACACCTTGATAACGATTAGAGGTGGATCGCTGATCGAAACGTTATAAATAATTTAAAGTGAAGACAAGTTCGACAAGTGGATTTTACTCAATATGCAGCACTAGTTTTAATTTTTAGCTGTAATTGGACATTCATCTTTTAAACAGTGGCGGATTTATAGGCCTATTGTTGACTTTTTCTGTAAAAAAAAGGTTGCTGTTGATTTTTTTCTTATTTAACAAGTTATAACGTTCAGCGAGTCTAAAAAATGTTCCTCATGTATAATGGAAATATTTCAATTTTATTTAAAACTACACTTTAACTAGAAAATTTCAATTTCTGCCGTTTGCCGTCGGTTCGATGATAGGAGATAGTCATTATTAAGTATCGTCGAGTGCGGCTAGTACTACTAGGCTGCTAACAATAGGGCAATAGGCAATGGTTGTAGCAGTTGCAGTAATACCGCGTTCTCTGAATGTGGTACTATGAAGTGCGAATGCATGTTTCGGTGTTTGGAAAACGTCTACAAAAACTCGCGACTTCGCGCCATGTATCGTATAAAGCAACAGTACATTATAAGGCCTAAGGCCTTCGTGGTCTGTCCAAACAAGAAAAAAACATACTGATAGAATAATTCCTTTTTGAACCACGTCAGGAATAAGATATTTTCCACACATTAATAGTCAAACGTAGAGTAGCGAAATGTAGCTGTTTGTTTTGAGGCAGGTTGTATCATGGACGCAACAACTATCTGATTTGGAAACAACATTAATTATTATTATGATTGTATAATAAATAGTAAAAAATAATGCACACAAATATTTTTTTAAGACCTAACATCTGATTAAGCCACAGTGCTGGCGAATCAATTGTTATTTATTTTTTATTTTTTGTAAAATAAAGTAAGTGAAAGTTTAAGCAAGTGTTTTCGTTTACTTGGTTAAAATGGATTTCCAGCAAGTAACGGCTAGTTCTGTTCAATATTTATTAGTCATGTTTCAGTTTATTGGACGCGCAACGATGAATACAAATTTTGGTCGTGGGCTCCAGGACTATACGTCACGCATACTCCTGGCTTTACCGCGAAAACTATCAAGTATATATCGCATTTCCATATCCGTCTATACGACAGCATATGTTAGACGAGACGAGTCATGATTAGTCGTCACTACTAGAGAAGAACGCAAAGCTCAACAAAATAAGATCATGTATGTTTGCTTTGAATACAAATATTTCATAAATTCAATTCAAATATTTGTTTGAGCTAAGTAGCAATGATTAGTGTTGTTACATATATTACTAAGACAAAAAAAGTGTAGGAACAGCCTTAATTATTAATTTTATTAGACTCTGACGCCAATTCTTCTCTTGTTGCTTCTGAAGACATGAACATTTTAAAGAAATTAAAAATTCCACTTAAAAACTACAATATTTGTACTGCTGATCATACACAACAAAACGTTTTTGGCGTTTCACACTTGCCTATTTTCATTAATGACTGTTGTCAAATAATTAAAGTTCTTGTTGTGCCTTCTGTAACACATGCATTTATTGTTGGAATGGTTTTTGCTAAATGTTTTAAATTAGTTAGGATTTTAAAAATAATAACTGGAATATTCAAAACTTTGTTCATTAGGTGATTCATCTCTTCAACAGCAAATCATGTACCAAAATGTTACTGATTATTTTAAAGAAATAGATAGTAAAGGTAGACTAGGTAGGACAAATAAAATTGACTCTAGATATTGGTGAACACAAACCTTTTAAAAAGAAACAAAATGCAAAAAATTTTAAATAAAGAATTACATTTCCATGATTAATTTGGGTGTTGTCGAAGAATTGGTCGTGGCCAATTTCAATTTAGTTCCCTTTGGTCTGTGAAATGCAGCATGAATTCAACAACAAACTTGTCGATTCTATTTTTAGTCACAAGTATGAACATTACATCTATTTGGATGTTATTTTATCCGAAAATAACTGTGGTAGTTATTCTCGGATTTTACTATATTCCTCTACTTATTGGAAATATTTCTCTTGTTACTTATCCATCCAAAGTCGAGTCCATGACAAACTATCCTCGTCCACGTACCTCTACAGAAGTAAAACGGTTCATAGGAATGTGTTCTTGGTACCGTAGATTTATACAATTTTTCTTCCCTTGTCAGCCCTATAAATGCTTTTCGTAAAGGTAAAAAGAAAAAGGAACCAATTAAGAGGAATGACGGAGCAAAAACTGCGTTATTGTCTATTAAGCAAAGATTGGTTAATAAACCTGTGTTAGCCCAGCCTGATTTTACTCAAAAGTGTTTTGTTCAGTCTGATGCCTCTGCTCCTAAATAACATTATTAGGCTACATTTTCAACCCCGGATCCAGTTTGTTGCTATAAATTAAGTCACTAACAAATCGGAAGCAGTTAATAAGATGCAACTAACAATGTTGCCAATTCCCCTTTCTAAAATCTCATAAGTAGCATAAGTTGCCATCAGTACATTTCTTTAAACATTCTTATTTTTTATACTTCATGACTTGCCTGAAAAATTAAATAAACAAATGTACAAGGGAAAACCTTGGGGTCTTCTTCTGGTGGTGGAGAGATGTGAAAACGACGCGATGCTTTTTTAATTAATTATTTTTTAAAAAATGTATAAACATTTTTAAACTAATTATTGATCGCATCAATGCACGTTTAATTGACTGCTATGGCAGTAGTTTATTTTGCCTCTGTGGCAATATAATGTTCCAGAGAAGCTAGTTGCATATACTTTTAACTTAGGGCCCTATTTTCCGTTGTCAATATTCTTTACATTTTTCTGGTTTTGAAGAAAATACATAGTTAACAAAATCTATCTTTTTTACCAATTATGCTTTAATGCCTTAAAATTATAGCCTAGTTTGTATTTTTTACGCTTACAGTGATTTTACCGTGAAGGCTCTTGACGATATCGAGAGATTTCAAAATCAGACAGTTTCAGATTTGAGAGAAACACTAGCAAATTATGCATTCTTGCATTTGAAGACTGCTAAAAAGGTAATATAGGTAACTAATATAATTTCTCTAAATTAATATCATTAAGATATCTTTGCTATTTTTAGAAATATTTTTGTACTCATTACCAATTTGTACTAAGATAATTGTGTTGAGAAATAATGTCTAAAAACCTAGGTAGAAAAATAACGGCGGTTTTAGTTGTAATCAGTATGTTTTTTAGGGTTTGCAAACCTGGACACAAATTCGAGATTGCCTTCAAAACATACAATAGCTCAGTTGAAAGTTAATCTAGTCTGGTATTTTTATGGGCAGTTACAGAAGAAAACATTACATTACTCACAACTTGGACCTCTGGAGCCTGATCGTTATCAATCGTACTTTTTTATTAAAGTTCTTTTTTTTTTAAACCTGAAAATACAGAACTTATTATTTATGTTTTGCGCATTGCTATTCTACCATACTTTTAAGTAATAATATTTTGTCGCTAATATCCAAAGATCAAAAATTAATATCGTAATGGCCAGTGGCGTATATAGAATGTCATTATTTTTCATACACAACAAGCCTAACACCCATGAAAATCAGAGCGACTAAAAAATAATCCCACTTGTAAAATTGTGGTATAATAATTTTTAGCGTCAAACATTTTGCTTCAGTTAATAGCTCTGGGGGGCATTTGTCCCCTTTGCCCCCCCCTCTAAATACGCCACTGGTAATGGTTTATAATTGACCTAGTTTTTACAGATTGATAGGTATAGCGCTAGCGTGGCCATTTTTAATATTCCTATATTTGAAAAGCTAACTTTCTTGTAAAAAAAGCAAATACCTTTTCGGTTTACTAATCCAGTTTTGTTCGCCACCATCAAGTGAGGACTAAAAGTCATTGAACTAAAAAAAATTCGACGGACGGATAGTATATTTTATTACTGATTTAGCACACTATACACTTTGATTTAGTAGTGTCGGAGTATTTTAAATTAAGATTTTTACGCTACAAGCTTCTTCAAACAATAGTTAAGTACTTATCGCATTTATTCCAGTACAACCCTGTATATCAGTCCTAATCTAAATCTGGTTTCATCTCGAAACCTTTTCCTTCCTGGCGTTTTACAGGGCAGCTATCTTGGGCCGCTCTTTTTTATTCTGTATTTAAATAATTTATCTCGGTGTTTTAAGCATTGTTCATTCCTGTTGTATGCAGCCGATTTAAAAATGTATCATACAATTCAAAACCGAAATAATTGCTTGCTATTGCAACATTTTAATCGATTCGTTGTTTATTGGGAGACGAGAAGTTTCTTTTTAAATTTGAACAAATGTTACACATTTTCATACACTATAAATAAAAATATTATTAATTTCAACTATGAAGTTCACAGCATAGCTTTGAAAAAGGTTTCTGATATTAGGGATTTGAGGGTGATACTAGACTCTAAGCTGTTGTTCAGGTCTCATATCGAGAAGGTAATTAATGAGTTAAATCGTCTGTTAAGATTTATAAAAAGGAATACTAAACATTTTAATAATCCAAAAGTCTTGATTAACCTTACATATACATATATAGCAAACTTTGTTTTGCATCAGTAGTTTTGAACTCGCAATATCAG
>JAUTXW010003173.1:140000-534595 GCA_030620095.1 Kuschelorhynchus macadamiae
AATCTCCACACACATTTGTTCTACTACATAATCTCAGAATAAACCTCGCTTACATTAGGCTATTAGAAAATGAAGCTAAGACCAAAAAAATCAGTCACACAGTTGTATTTCATTGCCGTATATTAGGTAGAAATTTGAACCAAAATTTGATACCACATAAAAATGTGTTTTATGGATTGATTCAGGAGCCCTCAGCAGGCCGAGGTTTCGAGCCCTTTATGAAACAAATGATAACTATAAATAAGATCATCAAACCTTAAGTATTTTGAGACCTTCTTGTATGCCCCCAGCTGCATCTAATAATAATAAATCACCACAAAATAATAAGCAGAACACGCTTTGTGAGTACACTTGTTTGTATATACATTTTTTTGACCACCATATTTTAAAATCTGTAATTTAAATCTGAAATAATACAAGAGCCCATGACATTACCTATACAGTGTTTTGGCGAACTACCCCCCAGCAGTATTTTTGTTTTGCTTTTTGCATTGATATAAAGGCACTTTTAAAATGTTGTCATTTTCAAATATCCTCTGTATCTTGGTATATAATTAGGATAGAAAACATCTTAAATTGAAAATGGTATATAGTTTTACATACAGTGATGCAACATTTTATTTATCTTTTATATTTCGAAGATCTGACTGAACGGTGTTCTTAAAATGAGACATGCTTTATATTTTTTCAGAATTTCTAATTAATTTGCCTTTTTGCCAATGCCAAACACGTAATGCAGGTATTATTCAATATTTTACCTTTTTCTAACAATACTATAAAAAACGTAAATAGATTATTTATAATTATATATTAAATAATAATTAATTGAAATAAGAAAATTTTATTTTTTTCCTAAAAATTAACAAGCTAAGTAACTAAATAAAATACTAATGCAAATTTTTGTTAACGCATTAGTGAAAAATAAAATTCCGCATACGAAAATCTATTGTAGGTTTAAGAATGTTACTTTGAATGTCGAAAAGATAGTGTCGCTGCGTGCAATTTGTATTTTGAGAGACAACGAGACATCATCGTAATATTCATTTCACGGAATGTTAAAGTGGAATTTAGAAATATGTTATAGTTTGTTTACTAAAATTTGATGCAAAAGTTATTACAAAGAAAATCGGAAGTTAGACGCCATTAATACACTTGTATATGTGTCGAAATTAATAATAAACAAAAAAAATAAGAAATATTACTGGAATGCATAGCAAGAAATATAAAGCCACATTCAAAAACTATAATTTCCCACAGTACAAGAAAGTCCTAAATTCCGCTTTAACTTTCTAATTAAGAAATATCTGGTTGGTTTCGTTTGAAATGTCTCTTAAAATACAAATTAAATGCAACAACACTATTTTTTGATATTCAGAGTAACATTCTTACATATTTCACTTCAATAAATTATCGTACGCCGTAGCAAAATTTTTTTATCTACTAATTTTCAGCGCTAATAAATTTCCATAAAATAGTTGATAAATAATTATGTTATATAAAAAACTTTTATTTGGTAGCGGATTTTAATTAGGTACTTGTTTTAATTATTTAATAAAGAAAATTTTGAGATTATCTGTTTAATAAATGATAATAAATTAATCACTTATCGATTTTTACTTTTTATTAGTTGCGAAAAAGTCAAAAAATTAATGTTGTTTGAAGTTCTTTTCTATAACCGAGATACAGAAGCATTTGAAAAATGCCCGGTATATCATTTATCACAACCTACAATTATTTGCTAATAACTTACTCGAATCCTATATATGGTAATTTATTTCATTCTTTATTTAATTTTTATTTTATTTATTATTGTTATTATTATTTTTCTTCATAAAAAGTTTTATTCCAGGAAACGGAGTTTTATCGAATATTTTAATTTATTAGGCCGACATTTTTTTTGCCATAATAGCTTTACACAAATATTTTATCACATTATCCGATAATTATGCATGTAATAAACTTTTTATAGCCCTGTCACTAAAAACAACTTTAGAGGCTGTCACAGAACTAATATTATACAGTCAATATACCTTCCAAATTTTGCAGATACTGTAATATAGATAGAGATAAAGCAGATTTGTTTAATGAAAAAATGTAAAGCAGATAATTACCTGAATTTATGTTTTATTCTGCAGGTCCCATAGTTTTTACAAAACTGGAGTATAAAAAATGTATTTGCAGTTACGTTAACGTTGTATGTAGCGACAGATGTTTTTTACACATTAATTTTGCAGTTTAAATAAAAAATAATCGAAATAAAATTCAATTCCTACTTAGAAAAAAATGGATAGGAAAATCAATGATGACTTTAAGTTAATTTGCCATTAAAACTTGTTCGTAAATACTGCTCTGCCCCAAATATTTTGGAGAACAATTTTGTGCTTTTTGCAATATTTTGGAATTATTAGGTAAGAACAGCACTCTTGTCTTTTGGCTATTTTTTTTTTGTACACCACACGGCCAATGTGTGAGTTCTCTATCCATTCTTAAACAGATACAATTTGCAAAAAAAATACTGTGGTATTTGCCTGTCCCCAAACCCCTGATTACTGTACAAATTTCGAAGTTCATCTAATAAATAGTTTCTTAAGAATGATTAGATAGATAACATGAATTTTAATAAGTATTCCATCCCCATATGATCCTTGATTTTTAATCCAAATTGGTAAAGTAGTTTTTGAGCAATGCCGCTTACATGCAGAATGATAGACTAACGGCGTTAAAACGCAAAGATTTGCAAAAATCCCAAAGTGAGATTTTTTCACAGTTACAATAATTTCCTCTTATGAATGAAGTAAAAGTTAAAAAAATGCAAATAGACAATTTAATTTAAAAAAATTAATAATAATATTAATTAATTATAAACGAAATGGAAAATTTAGCATTAACAGTTTGTGTCAAAACATTTTCCATGAATTATTTTACTTTCAATTTAACATAAATAGGTTTGAACTATTTAATGCATGATATTTTTTTTAGATTTAAAAAGTTAACATATTGTACCTCATTACTTATTATCGTACCACGCACCCAATAAAGACAATCAAGAAATAAAAAATAGAAAAAAACTATACCTATACAATTTTATATAATAGAATAAAACCGCTGCCACTGGTATCATTACGTCCACATCAATATATAAAACGACATATTACTCAATTTTTTAAATACATTTTTGTTTTCACCTCACTCTGCTTTACCCCTACAACTTATTTTCCACAAAAATATCAAGCCTCTGTTATAATTAAATCCTGAATGTCCAAAAACCATATATATAAATATCTATATATATATATATATATATATATATATATATATATATATATATATATATATATATATATATATATATATATATATATATATATATATATATATATATATATATATATATATATATATATATATATATATATATATATATATATATATATATATATATATATATATATATATATATATATATATATATATATATATATATATATATATATATATATATATATATATATATATATATATATATATATATATATATATATATATATATATATATATATATATATATATATATATATATATATATATATATATATATATATATATATATATATATATATATTATGTACGTATATATATATATATATATATATATAGATATATATATATAAATATAAAATATTTTTAAAAATTATTTAAAAATCTATCGTTAAACATACGGACTGCTAGATGAAAATTTCTTCCAGCTTCTCCAAAAATCGAAACTGCTTCAAATTTATCGTGTAAACTGCGAGCCATGGTCACACTTTTCATAAAATAATTAAGATGCTCAACGGACTATTTGACAGTTAGTTATCAAGATGTTACCGCGACAACGATTTTGTTTCCAACGCAAACTTGATCGTATTTTTGATTGAATTTGAAATGACCAAAATGTCAATTTTCAAACGTCATTATTTCGAAAGCAATTACATTTAGGAATAAAGTGTATTGGAGAAAAATGTTAAGAATAATGAGCAGATTTTGAAAATGGAATAATATGCGGGGTGTTGTATTCAAAATATTAATTCAAGATGGCGCGTAGCCGCCATTTTATAACTTTTAGCTATCATTTTTTCATAAAAAAATAGCTTTTCATCTCCTATTTAAGCCCTCCAAATTTCGTTGCGATATACGAGTTGGCTCAAAAATTATAGTGGGGACATATATATATATATATATATATATATATATATATATATATATATATATATATATATATATATATATATATATATATATGTATATAAATATATATATATATATATATATATATATATATATATATATATATATATATATATATATATATATATATATATATATATATATATATATATATATATATATATATATATATATATATATATATATATATATATATATATATATATATATATATATATATATATATATATATATATATATATATATATATATATATATATATATATATATATATATATATATATATATATATATATATATATATATATATATATATATATATATATATATATATATATATATATATATATATATATATATATATATATATATATATATATATATATATATATATATATATATATATATATATATATATATATATATATATATATATATATATATATATATATATATATATATATATATATATATATATGATAGTATGTTTTCATTCCACGTACACCAACGTCATAACAAGAAAATGATCCTTGTTTGGAACATGTTCTGCATCACAGGAGACACAATGATCCATTTTAGTCAAACGACGATCGCGATTTCGCTCTTATTAGAGCTCATCGGGCCGCCATAGACTAGCGAGCCCCGTGTAGGGCAAAGGCACAAAATGGAATCACAAAAACAACTACTCCGCTGGCTAATACCACGACCGACATTGAATTACATTGTGACTCCTGGCTTTCGTTGGGAGCATTAAATGATATTGTCTGTTTTGATATATATATATATATATATATATATATATATATATATATATAAATATGTCTATCTGAACCATATTCCCAAGAAAATAACCCTACTATATATAAATATATATATATGTATGTATGTATATATATATATATATAATATATATATATATATATATATATATATATATATATATATATATATATATATATATATATATATATATATATATATATATATATATATATATATATATATATATATATATATATATACATATATATATATTAAAGAGAAGTAGTCTTGGCCGACTAGTTGAACAACAAGTAACCTAGTTATTGGGGTATCGGTCCTAATTTAGGGCTAGATTTAAATTGCTTTTAAGCTACGCCAAGCTTTCGGTAATGATTATTACCTTCTTTAGGGCTGCAATATGAGAAGAAATTTGTTTTTTATCTCTGTATGCACATTAATTAGAATTTGAGGATTTTTAGAAGAAAAAAAAATAGAAAATTGTACTCACTGCTTTGCAATTAGTATCGATAACTTCTTGCGAAGAACAAACACACTTTGACCTTAACATTAAAATTAGATTTTACATACTGGCAGGAATTCCTGTTCTCCATATATTTTTATATTGAAATACGAAGCAAGTAAATTTCTTATGTAGGTTTTTTTTGACATGTAAAGAATGTTATAGTACGTTCTGTCAGGATGATTGAAACACAGATCTAGGATTTAGCTATGTAATCACATCGATATACATCCAGATACAAAGAAAAATCAGTAGCTGAGAAATATCTTAATCAAACCAGAACAAGTATGAATTAAAAGTCAAATTTATACCCACGACAAACTACTCGAATTGAAGAGACTGACTATAGAAAGGTATATGGATATAATACGTACAGATACTTATATTTTTTAAAAGGAAAATTCTGTGTTATTTAAACTATTATTGTTGTTCGTATAATTGTTCAGATTGAGTAAATTTGAATAAATAGAACTAAGGTCTTCGATATCAGCTCTCTTATTTAACGAATTAAGATTCAGAAATATTTCCACCATTTCCAGAAACAGTCTCTTGTTATAATTAGTTTCCTTACATAATATTTGGGTATCATTAAAGTTGAATAAGTGCCCTGATTGATTTGTGTGTTCTGAAAGTGCACAAGTATTTTTCATTAATCTACAGTCGCTTTTATGCGAAGTTATTCTGTCTTTTAGGACCCTAGAGGTTTGGCCTATGTAAAAACCCTCACACTCTGAACAAGGAATACTGTATACAATGTTTGATGTTTTTTGTATTTCATCCCTATCTTTTAATTTTGTAAAAGTGTTGCCTACTATTTTATTATGTTTAAAGGCGATTTTAATTGAAGGATCATACTTGAACAACTTAGTTATTTTTGTCGAAATTTCTTTTATGTAAGGTAACGAAAAATAGTACCTCGGTCTATTTTGAGAATCAAAGGCACTGACGTTGGGACTTATTCCATCATTTCTCTCTCCAGGGTTGATTATTGGAGCTGTGTTATATAATAGTTTTTTTAATAACTTTTGTGGATATGAATTCTTGAGGAGAATATCATACAATCTTTTTAAGTTTTTTCTAAGTAGACTAGGGTGAGAAATCCTTTCAATACGTGTTTTTAGAGCCAATACTAGCTTGATCTTTATTTTTTTGCGGTGGTTGGAATGGAAATTAAGATATCTACCAGAACTGGTAGGTTTTATGTACCAGTCTAGTAAAATCTGGTTGTTGTCATTCCTAATTAGTTTGGTGACCAAAAACGGAACACTATTGTCAGTTCCCCTTTCTACTGTAAACTGAATGTATTGGTTATAGCTATTAAACACTTGTAAGACCTCTTCTACCCCTTCTCCAGGTAGAGAAGTGATTAAATCATCCACGTATTTTTTTAAAAACGGTAGTTGAAAAGACAGTTTAGGAATGCAGTCATCCAACAAATCATCCATTACGTATTGAGAAATGATGGGAGAAAGAGTGGCCCCCATGGGGGTGCCTAAAATTTTGTTTATAATACTTTTGATTAAACATGCAATATGTACTGTCAAAAATAAATTTTAATATTTCTAAAAAGTTGTTCAACTTGAGATCTGTGTATTGGCTTATAGACTCCCAATTTTTTGTTATGCTATTTTTTGCTAATGTATAGGGAATATTACTAAAGAGAGAAATGACATCTAGGCTTATTAGGACATAATTATGTGGAATTTGTTTTTTGTTTATTAATTCTGAAAATTGAAATGAATCTGTGATATAGTATTCGTTGTTTTTATTGTATGCAATAGTTAAAATATCTGTGAGAAATTGTGCTAATTTACTATTTGGGGCATTAAGTGAAGAAATTATTGGTCTCAAAGATAATTCTGGTTTGTGAATTTTGGGAAGCCCATAAAATTTTGGGGAAGTCTGATCGTAAATTGTGAGACTTTTAGAAATTTCATCACTCAATTGCCCTTGATCTTTAAGTTTTTTTACTAGTCTGTTAGTTTTTTGTTTATTAGTTGATGTGGGATCCCTGGTGAGCTGCTTGTAGTAGGTCTGATTATCTTTTCGGATTTATTTATATATGTTAGTTTAGACATAATAACAGTGACATTTCTTTTATCTGCCCTAGTTGGATGACTGTATTCCTAAACTGTCTTTTCAACTACCGTTTATAAAAAAATACGTGGATGATTTAATCACTTCTGTACCTGTAGAAGGGGTAGAAGAGGTCTTACAAGTGTTTAATAGCTATAACCAATACATTCAGTTTACAGTAGAAAGGGAAACTGACAATAGTGTTCCGTTTTTGGACACCAAACTAATCAGGAGTGAAAACAACCAGATTTTACTAGACTGGTACATAAAACCTACCAGTTCTGGTAGATATCTTAATTTCCATTCCAACCACCCCAAAAAAATAAAGATCAATCTAGTATTGGCTCTAAAAACACGTATTGAAAGGATTTCTCACCCTAGTCTACTTAGAAAAAACTTAAAAAGATTGTATGATATTCTCCTCAAGAATTCATATCCACAAAAGTTATTAAAAAAACTATTATATAACACAGCTCCAATAATCAACCCTGGAGAGAGAAATGATGGAATAAGTCCCAACATCAGTGCCTTTGATTCTCAAAATAGACCGAGGTACTATTTTTCGTTACCTTACATAAAAGAAATTTCAACAAAAATAACTAAGTTGTTCAAGTATGATCCTTCAATTAAAATCGCCTTTAAACATAATAAAATAGTAGGCAACACTTTTACCAAATTAAAAGATAGGGATGAAATACAAAAAACATCAAACATTGTATACAGTATTCCTTGTTCAGAGTGTGAGGGTATTTACATAGGCAAAACCTCTAGGGTCCTAAAAGACAGAATAACTTCGCATAAAAGCGACTGTAGATTAATGAAAAATACTTGTACACTTTCAGAACACACAAATCAATCAGGGCACTTATTCAACTTTAATGATACCCAAATATTATGTAAGGAAACTAATTATAACAAGAGACTGTTTCTGGAAATGGTGGAAATATTTCTGAATCCTAATTCGTTAAATAAGAGAGCTGATATCGAAGACCTTAGTTCTATTTATTCAAATTTACTCAATCTGAATAATTATACGAACAACAATAATAGTTTAAATAACACAGAATTTTCCTTTTAAAAAATATAAGTATCTGTACGTATTATATCCATATACTTTTCTATAGTCAGTCTCTTCAATTCGAGTAGTTTGTCGTGGGCATAAATTCGACTTTTAATTCATACTTGTTCTGGTTTGATTAAGATATTTCTCAGCTACTGATTTTTCTTTGTATCTGGATGTATATCGATGTGATTACATAGCTAAATCCTAGATCTGTGTTTCAATCATCCTGACAGAACGTACTATAACATTCTTTACATGTCAAAAAAAACCTACATAAGAAATTTACTTGCTTCGTATTTCAATATAAAAATATATGGAGAACAGGAATTCCTGCCAGTATGTAAAATCTAATTTTAATGTTAAGGTCAAAGTGTGTTTGTTTTTCGCAAGAAGTTATCAATACTAATTGCAAAGCAGTGAGTACAATTTTCTATTTTTTTTTTCTTCTAAAAATCCTCAAATTCTAATTAATGTGCATACAGAGATAAAAAACAAATTTCTTCTCATATTGCAGCCCTGAAGAAGGTAATAATCATTACCGAAAGTTTGGCGTAGCTTAAAAGCAATTTAAATCTAGCCCTAAATTAGGACCGATACCCCAATAATTAGGTTACTTGTTTTTGATGATGCCATTTAGATAAAAATTTCAAATTTTGGGAATAAGGTAAGGTCAAGGGGTACTTCCTTTTTCAAATATTTTCAACTTCCTGTCACTTCCGGTTTAACCGGAAGTTGGTATCAACTTGCTTATTTTAAATGGAACACCCTGTATTTTATGATATTTTTGGATTCTACGGAGAATTCTAATGCTATTTTGTGTAACATGTCCTATACCTAGGTTCAAGCGTTCTTAAGATACTTGACCTTGAACCAAAAATGAGCCTTCAGGGTACCAAATTTTAAAATCTTATATTTTTGTAAGTTTTGAAGATATAATCTTCATATTTTGCAGACGATCGGTAAATAATCTTAGGTTTCTACTTTTTTTATTGAATTTGTCTATTTTTATACAGGGTGTCCTAAATTCAGCGGCAAACATTCACATTTTCAAAGGCGCTAAAGTCTGTTTTTTTAAATGGGTAACCCTATAACTTTATGCACTATCAAATGTAGAATTTCATTTTCTATCGAACTGTATTAAGGTTCCCTATACCTATTCGTAACCATTTTCGAAATAATTAGGTTTTATAAAAATATCGTATGTATTTGCTCAAATGTTTACATGTTCCAATGGTGAGCCATGGAAAAACAATTGTTGTGCTTTTCTATTCAACATGACAGCTGATTTGAAACTTTCAAATTAAAATAAAATAACACTCAAAAGCTGATATTCTCAATTTATTTTATATTCGCGGAGAATGTTACAAAATGTTAGAGAGAACGTCCATGTTTTTAATGAAAAACATCCTCATTTATCGTCAATGAACAAGAGAAAATTGAAGAGGATTGAAACGATTTTTTCTCGTTTCGGAAAAGTTAAAGTTATAAAAAATGTAATAACTTGTTTACATTACTTTTAACCATATCTACTAAGTTCTAGACTGTTCTAAACTTGTTTTAGTGAACTTAAAAATTATAGCAATCGAACAATTAACAATAAAATAATAAAATTGAATTATAACAAATGTTCTATATGCTGTCCGTTCATTTGAAGACACATTTCAATTCTTCTTTGTACAGTTGCTGTGGCCCGTTGAATTTGTCCGTTTTCTAATTCGGCAAAAGCTGTTCGTATCCTGTCCAGTAAATCTTGTTGGTTATTTACTGGGGAAGCATAGACTTTACCTTTGATAAATCTCTATAAATAAAAGTCTAGGGGTGTTAAATCAGGCGATCGCGGGGGCCATCTCCAAGAGCCATTGGGACCAATCCAGCGATCTTCAAAAATTCGAGATAATTAGAGATAAACTGCAGCGGAAATATGTGCTGGTGCCCCATCTAATTGATACCAATAATTTTGCAGCTCACCAATAGGAATTTCTTCTATAAATTCAGAAACCGTCCCTCGTAGAATTTCCAAATACATCACTGTTTAAATTGTCTTCCTAAATACAGTACCGCACCTGACCATTTAATACTATACCGAAAACATTGAAGCTAAACCTCTCTTGAGAACGCGTTTCGCGTAAAGCGTGCGGATTTTCTGCTGCCCAGAAATGTTCGTTTCTTCTATTTGTTATTCTTTCTCTAGAAAATTTCGCTTCATCGGTCCAAAATATTTTTGAAAGGAATTGAGGGTCCTTTTGAATTTTCAAAAACAAGAATTCGCTAAATTCTACTCATCGGACGTCATCACCAGGTCTCAAGGCTTGCACGTTTTGGAAGGAATAAGGGTGCATATGATGTTCGGTCAAGATTCTTTAAACAGATGAAGAAGAAATTCCCAAATCGTTTTCTGCAGACGGTATTGAACTTTGGGGGTTTGCGTCGAGATAAGCTAATGTGTTTATTACGTTATCCTCGGAATTTGTTACTGGTTTCGGAACATTTTTTGTAACTTTAACCTTGCCAAAACGTAAAAAGTTCGTTTCAATCCCCTTGAATTTTGACTTGTTCATTGGCGGCAAATCAGGTTGGCATTTTCTAACATTCTCCATGAATATAAAATAGATGGAGAATATCAGCGTGTGAGTATTCTTCCATTTCGATTTAGAAGACTTAGTTTATCACTGACAGCTTTCTATAAATATCGCATACTGATCATCTGTCATATTGGATATTGAATCTCAATTGTTTTTCCATGGCTCACCATTGGAACATGTAAACATTTGAGCAAATACATACGATATTTTTATAAAACCTAATTATTTCGAAAATGGTTACGAATAGGTATAGGGAACCTTAATACAGTTCGATAGAAAATGAAATTCTACATTTGATAGTGCATAAAGTTATAGGGTGTCCCATTTAAAAAATCTGACTTTAGCGGCTTTGAAAATGTGAATGTTTGCCGTTGAATTTAGGACACCCCGTATAAAAATAGACAAATTCAATAAAAAAAAACAGAAACCTAAGATTATTTACCGATCGTCTGCAAAATATGAAGATTATCTCTTCAAAACTTACAAAAATATGAGATTTTAAAATTTGGTACCCCGAAGGCTCATTTTCGGTTCAAGGTCAAATATATTAAGAACGCTTGAACCTAGGTATAGGACATGCCAGGGTGTTCCATTTAAAATAAGCAAGTTGATACCAACTTCCGGTTAAAGCGGAAGTGACAGGAAGTTGAAAATATTTCAAAAAAGAAGTACCCCTTGACCTTACCATAATCCCAAAATTTGAAATTTTTATCTAAATGGCATCATCAAAAACTTTTAATGAACGGGTTGCGTGAATAACCCTGTATATATATATATATATATATATATATATATATATATATATATATATATATATATATATATATATATATATATATATATATATATATATATATATATATATATATATATATATATATATATATATATATATATATATATATATATATATATATATATATATATATATATATATATATATATATATATATATATATATATATATATATATATATATATATATATATATATATATATATATATATATATATATATATATATATATATATATATATATATATATATATATATATATATATATATATATATATATATATATATATATATATATATATATATATATATATATATATATATATATATATATATATATATATATATATATATATATATATATATATATATATATATATATATATATATATATATATATATATATATACTGGGTGGTGCAACCAAGATGGAGTGGACGATTGTGGACAAACGGAGAGGAATTTGAAAAAAAATATTGGGATATGATTGATAGTCAAGAACGCTGTGTTTTAAAATTATACCCATTATACAGAGTGGTCTAAAAAGTTCGTGGTGAACCAAACTTGTGTTTTTTTAATACCCGGTATATTATTATTTTAGTTGATTCTCCTATTCGTTGCGATCATTTTGATATAAGGTTGATAATGGGACGAGGTTAAAGTGAAAAAAAGGGTTATACTCCGGCCATTTTTTGAAAACAATTGAAGCAGGTATGGAAAAACTAAATATTCTATAAAATGTATTGTATCTAGGATTACAATAATCGCTTGTAAGTCGTTCAAAATTATTCACTGTTATACAGGGTGGTCAAGTTTTGCAAATTTACCTTGGATTGAATTTTTTTAAATAGAACACCCTGTATATTTTACTTTCCTGTTAAAGATAACATTACTAGCTTTCAGAAAATACCATATTTGATACCTTTCTGACCAACAGTTTTTCAGTAAATTAGCTGTGAAATCAAAATTTCTTCATTTTAATACTAATTACTCTGAATTCACTTTGTTAAAATTGACAATTTAATATTAGGAGGCCATGATATCATCATAAATTGAACAAAAGATTGACAGTCCGGTCAAAACAGCAAAGTGTCAGAATATTGTCATCAGTAAATAAATAAATATTGTTCTTTGATGATGCGATGCCGAAATAAAAACAAGATAGAAGCTTTTGCAAGTTTATCATAGAGATTTCAAGAAACAGGAAATGTTGCTTTCAAAAAAACGTAAAGTAATTAATAAACCAGTTACCAATGAAGATAATGCTTTGATAGTATTAATAACATTATTAATTATTTTTTACAAAAAAAAAATTTAATATAAATCAACAAAGACAATGTAATTAAAACTTATAAAAGGTGTTCAACTAAACCACCGTTTTGCTGAAGGCACATTTCGAGTCTATCCATAAATGAAAGTTTCACTTTTCTCAAAGTCAGGTCTGAAATGTTGCGAAAACTGCTTATTATTCTCAACTTCATATCTTCCACTGTGGTTGGAACCTCTTTATAAACTTCTTCTTTAACATGTCCCCATAAAAAGAAAGTGGCGTTAAATCGGGTGACCTCGCAGGCCACTTAACTGGTCCGCCTCGCCCAATCCAATGCTCTCCTTTCCAATTATTGAGAAAATGTCTTACATGCCTATGGTAATGCGGGGGTGCTCCATCATGTTGGAACCATAAGGAATTTCTTAACATTAAAGGTAAGTCTTCGAGCAATACGGGCAACTCATTTCTCAAAAAATTTAAATAGACTTCTCCCGTTAAATGCTCTTCAAAGAAATATGGTCCTATAACAGCCAATTACACCTCCCCAAACATTACTTGACCATTTATTTTGATGGTCCACCTGACGAATCCAATGTGGATTTTCGGTTGAATAATAGTGCATATTATGTTTGTTAACCAAGCCGTTGCTTTTAAAAGTTGCTTCATCTGAAAACAGCACCCTATCTACAAAACCTGGATTATCCCAAATTGTATTTAAAAACCAAATTGAAAACTCTTGTCGTTGGACGTAATCGCGATCATACAGTTCTTTGTGTAATTCAATGTGGTAGGCATGATATTTATGTTGTTTCAGAATCCGTTTAATACTAGTGCGTTCAATATCAGTAGCTCTCTCAATTTCCCTGGTACTTGTGTGTGGATTTTCTTGCACTATTAATAACACTGTCAAAGCATTATCTTCATTGGTAACTGGTTTATTAATTACTTTACGTTTCTTAAAAGCAACATTGCCTGTTTCTTGAAACCTCTCTAATAAACTTGCAAAAGCTTCAGGTCTTGGTTTTTTTTCGGCATCGGGATATCGTACCGCATAAACCCTGCTTGCTAGTAAAGGGTTTTTTTGACACTCGCCCAACATAAAAGTCTTGTTTATCAACTCTGGAGTACTCAAACTCATTGTTACTTAACAATTTCTCGGCTTATCGTCAAAAAACGATGGTAATTGATGCCAATTCTCTGACACTTTGCGGTTTTGACAAGAATGTCAATCTTTCTTTTCATTTATGGTTATATCATGGCCTCCTTATATTATAGGTAGTCAATTTAAGCAACGTAAAAAAAAACCGTTTCTGTTAGAATGAGTAAATTTTGGTTTCACGGTTAATTTACTAAAAAACTGTTGGTTAGAAAGATATCAAATAGCGTATTTTCTGAAAGCTGGCGATGTTATCTTTAATATGACAGTAAAATATATGGGGTGTTCCATTTAAAAAAATTCAATCCAAGGTAAATTTGCAAAACTTGACCACCCTGTATAACAGTGAATAATTTTGAACGACTTACAAGCGATTATTGTAATCCTAGATACAATACATTTTATAGAATATTTGGTTTTTCCCTACCTGCTTCAATTGTTTCCAGAAATGGCCGGAGTATAACCCTTTTTTCCACTTTAACCTCGTCCCATTCCCTTGGTCTAAATTTTAGACCCAACAAACCTCATATCAAAATTATCGTAACGAATAGGAGAATCAACTAAAATAATAATATACCGGGTGTCCCATTTAAAAAAACACAAGTTTGGTTCACCACGAACTTTTCAGACCACCCTGTATAATGGGTATAATTTTAAAACACAGCGTTCTTGACTATCAATCATATCCCAAAAATGTTTTTTCAAATTCCTCTCCGTTTGCCCACAATCGTCCACCCCATCTTGGTTGCACCACCCTGTATGTATATATATATATATATATATATATATATATATATATATATATATATATATATATATATATATATATATATATATATATATATATATATATATATATGTATATATATATATATATATATATATATATATATATATATATATATATATGTATATATATATATATATATATATATATATATATATATATATATATATATATATATATATATATATATATATATATATATATATATATAGAAGAAGGTGATAGGGACTTCAAATGGAATCAAAATAACCCCATATTGGGCCATGCAAAAAGCCAGAAAATTATGGTTAAAAAATTTATTTAAAAAAAAAACTATAAACCCTGTTGAGATAAGTTAAATTTTATTTATTAGCCAATACATTGATAATTTAATATTAATAACATTTGTAGTAATAAACCTAAATTCTAATAAATCACAATCAAAAGTTTGCATCGAAAATAACAATAAAATTTGCTTACTTCAATTTTAAGACGTTTTCTTGAAGAAAATTGTTAATACATGAAGCGTACAAATTGAAACGAAAACATCCTCATTTATTTAACTTTACAACCAGATATAAGAGTTATGAAAATACAGTACAAGAACTCACTAGAAATTGATAATTATGAAAAACTCACTATGATACAAAACGATAAAGCTAATAATTAATTGTTAAAATCAGAATGAAAAGTCGACATAAGCCGGGTTTATAATTAAAGATTTCCTTCAAATTGTGCCCCTCTGCTTCTAATGCAGGCTCGAACACGTTTTCTTACTTCACTCTTTGTAATTCTCGAAGAAAAATTGGTTCTAATTTGCTGGGCCGCACCGATAATCCTTTGCCGTAACACTTGAAGCGAAGGTACGGGGAAGCATAAACTAATGCTTTGATATGGCCCCAAATATCGAAATCTAATGGTGTGAGGTCAGGAGACCTCGGTGGCCAAGGCATAGGCCCGCCTCTTCCAATCCAGCGATTTGGAAACTGATGGTTTAACCACTACTGTTAAGCGGTAGTGAGCGGGGCAGCCGTCATGCTGAAATATCATATCTCGTCGAGTTGCTAGTGGTAAGTCTTCCAACAGAACCATTAAGTCATTTCGCAAAAAAGCTTCATAATGGACTGCATTAAGGTTATCCGGCAAAAAATATGGACCAATCACAAAGTTGTCAATTACCCCCATCCAAACATTCAGCGAAAAACGCCTTTTAGACGATGTGGGTCTAATTTGGCATGGATTCTTTTCTATCTTGGGTGCCCAATAATGTAAATTGTGGTAATTAACCACTCCGTCCTGACTAAATTTGGATTCGTCAGTCCATAATATTTTATTCAAGAAGTTCGCATCTTCCGCATCGGTGTTTAGCATAAAACGGCAGAACTCCATTTTTCTTCGAGGATCGTCTTCCTCCAGCACTTGTATAGGAGTATAGTGATAGGGATAAAGTCCAGATTTATTAACGGTAGACCAGACTTTATAGCCTGAAACATCAAAGAGGCGCCCAACTTCTTTTGTAGAGGCTTCAGGATACGCACGAAAATGTTCTAGGATGAGTTCGTCTACTTCTACAGAGTATGTATGTGGCCTTCCACTTTCGTTTCGAGGCTTGTGCACACTAACCGTTTCACAAAGTCGTCGATATACATCGTTGAACATACGGACATGTGGAAGTCTTCTGTTTGGAAAACGACGTTGATATTCTCGACATGCCTCCGCCGAATTACCGTCGCAAAAACCGTAACAATAAACGATGTCTGCGTATTCGGAATTACTAAAAGATGCCATAATAACGTAAAAGCAGAAAAAACTTAGAAATGGACGGAATTTTTTAACAAAAAAAAATCAAGTACACACTTCTATATATGTATATATATATATATATATATATATATATATATATATATATATATATATATATATATATATATATATATATATATATATATATATATATATATATATATATATATATATATATATATGTATATATATGTATACATATATATATATAAATATATATATATATATATATATATATATATATATATATATATATATATATATGTATATATATATACATATATATATATATATATATATATATATATATATATATATATATATATATATATCCAGTTCATATATATATATATATATATATATATATAAAGGCTTTTAAACTTAATTTAACTTCCCACCAAACAGCCGTCGGATCGGTATTAACTATGGTCCCAGGAGAGAAAGGCTTCAGTTCGCTCAAGATCATATAAACGGGCTAGAAGGTAAATGGACAGAATTTCATTTTTAGTCTACCATGTTCGCCTAAGTCCATTTTATTGAATCTAATTTTCTGTTTATGCAGGAAATTGCGCGCCTTCGTCAAGGCCGCCCGCAGAGGGAGGCAAGGGGGCGCTTGCGTTCTACTCCATAAAAATTATTATTAAAAAAATCTTAAAAAAGCACTAAAAAGAAAAAATAATATTCCATCTGGAAAATGTAACTTTATGAAGTCGGCGCCAAACCAATAAAGACAGACAGACAGACATACTCGTGGTATACAGCGTGGTCCATTAAGTTTGGTATGGAAAACTTTCTCATTTGTAATTTCCCAGAAAATGTTCTGTTCTTCACAAAAGTTGTCCATGACGTGGAACCTAATTTCCATTTATTAGATTTTAGCAGTAACTTCCCAACTAGCAAAAGCATTCTTGGTGAAGAGTAAAGAAACCTTATTTTGTGACATACAAATATATAGTTTCTATGAAAAAGTTATTTTTTTTGTTTTCTTCAGATATTGTATTTGTTTGACATATGAATATTTGATTATTTTCCAGAATTTTGACTTCATTTCTCCAAGTGTAACTGAAAATGAAATTTACATTGTTTATTATTTTCCTCCATAAAAAGAAGGTGGAATAGAATTTTACCGAATGCTTAAACATTTTATTAGGCAGCCATTTTGTTTAGCCGTTTAGAAATCGCGCTAAAATTTTCTAGTTTATCACCTGTTTCATAATTGATTTTTGTGCAAAATTTCAAGTCAATGAATACGTAGTTTTTTCGTACTGAATTTTTAAACATTTTATTAGGCGGCGATTTTGTTTTTCGACAATGAGTTTACACCAAAATTTTACCAATTTATCACTATATTACACTTGGTTTTCATGCCAAATTTGTCCATTTGATAAGGAGTTTATAATGTTTTTTTTTTGCATTTTGTGAGGCCGTCATTATATTCCTCCATATTGAATGTTTACAAAAATGTTACCATGCAATCCCCATATGACCCTTGATTTTTTTTGCGAAAATTTGAAGTTAAATTAAATAAGTAGTTTTTGAGCTTAGCGCTGCACCCAAGTCCATCAATTGACTATTTTTATGTCAATTTGAAAAAGTGGAAAATATACAAAACCTTTAACTTCCTCCCTTCATTCCTGAATATTGTTTAAAAGTGTCGAAACCATAGATATATAACCAAGAACAACACATTTTTTTTGTCTAAAATAAATAATCTGAATTTGGGAATATATATAAAAATCAACAAAAGGCATTAAATATCTTTTATTATATTATATATTTAATGATGGATTTATGGATGCTTGGCTATATTTATAACTTTTTGTATTGTAATCACTTAGTTTATAGTGTGTGTTTATTTATCTTATTTTTCCAATGATTAGGCCCTAGTATTTTTATTTTTATAGAGCTTACTTTGTTGACAAGGACTATACGCTCTTTTAATAGAGTATATTTGAGAGTGAATGTATCCCCCCATATTTTGTAATTTTAAATCTATGTTAAGTAGCTCTTAAAAAGTTATATTTTTGTCTTGCCTAAATATTGAAAATTGTCGTCCTCCAAATTTGCCGCCCCGGGCAAAAGTCCAGCTTACTAGAGCAGGCTCTGCTACAACTGCCTAAACTAACATGGAAATTTAGAAATCCTTAAAATATTTGCAAAATATTTCACACAATAATTATATCTAGGTCTTGGACCACGCCAATAGTTTTGAAATGTATTAGCGATTTTTGGGCTAGCTTTCTATTATATTGTGTGTGTCAATTTTTAATAAAATCTAGTAAATCCATATATTTAAAATGTTTTTTTCCTTTTTACAGTGCCATTTATACTTCTAATTCAAACAAAAACAAGATACTTGAGTGTTTTTTTATGGCTTAATAACTGAAAATCGTGCAAATAACTTACTTATAGGACTTGCATTGTTTGTATTGTGGCTTTCTTCATAATGTTGCGACTAGTGTAGTATCTCTAATTCTTATTAAGCCCAAACAGTTTAATAACTGCCGTAAAGTTCGTATCATATGTTTTCTTAAATAAGTGAAGTCAAGAAAAAAAAGTTATTCAAGTGATTTATTTGATCTGTCAAATTTGGCATTTTTTTCAGGTAATGGCAAAGTTCTTCCAGTGTTCACAAGTTATTCTAAAATTAAACTATTCCTTAAATTATTATGTTTTCTACAAAAACGAAACTGATAAAACACTTATTTTCATTTCTATATCATCTTTTCTCAAAATAAATAAAGCCTAAATTATAAAGTAGCCTATGAAAATCACTGAATACATTTTTCATGAAACGATTTTACTTATAAAAATACAGTGAACATTTAGTTCAGCTTTGCTTATATTTGGTTACACAAGTGAAAACATTTATTTAGTTGCAAAAATTAGAAGAATTTGAAGTCAACTGGTAGAGTTGAAATTTGATATACCGGGAGACCGTGAAACCATGTCGTGTTCTTTTTTTAATTTTTAGAGTTATCGATTTGAAAATTGGTATACTTATATGGTTAGATAGAGAGATAGTAAGAGTCGAACATTTTTTTGTCCCTAACTGTGTTACTTTTAATGTAACTTAAGTCTGGGTTATAGATCGAAAACGTTTGAGTTTTGCGTCGCCGTTTGCGCTGTCCTTGAAGTTTAATTAACGTAAGGCGGTTATATTTTTGCCGCCATCCGTTTGAGTTTTTACTAGCCGTCGAAAAGATCTAACTTTGACGCAAACGGCTAGCGTAAATCGACGTTGGCGTTAAGCTGGAGCCAATAAAATTGCTGGATTTTAAAGGGCCTTTCAAAACTTTCGATCTTCCTAATAAATTTAACATTAGCATATACACATAACATCCTCATCCATTTAAAAAAATTGCTTGGGTCATTGTCTTTAATTCTAAGAAAATACTGGTTGGAATTTTAAGTATTTCTACCCCAATTAATAGGTTGAATCCGCCACCTTATTTGCCGCTTTCTCTTCAACAACTTTACAGGACACATTAATATGTCCACGCGTCTTGTCACTAGTCGTTACTAGGATTTTGATTATAAATCTCAGTAAATTTAAAAAACGCACAGAAACTTTAAAACAAGCAAGACAAAATTGTATTACACAAAAAGGCGATACATATAAATATAAAAATAAGGTTAGTTCTACAGGCGACGCAAAGCGCAAACGTTTTCAATCTATAAGACTGGCTAAGGACCAGCGTAAACGCTTAGCTGAAAAGGACGACGCAAGACGCAAACTTTTCAATCTATAGCCCAGGCTTTATATTTAAAAACTATCGTATTCTGCGTTAAATTCCTTTTCACTGTTATTACCACAAGTTTGCTTTTGTTTTCAAAGTGGCAAAAAACAAAGATTTTACTTACAAACAAAATGGCTACATTACAGCGCTAATAAGGGTATCTATCAAAAAACTTCTAATAATCCTAAATATTAGGGTGTATCCTTCTCGTTTTTAAGTTGGTCATGCATCGCATTTGTAAAAGCAAAATGTCGAGTTTTAATTTTTTTCAAAAAAAATTTTAAACCAACTCTTCTCGATAAGTTTAAATTAAAGGCCTACGTTTTAATACACCTAGGACATAATTTAAGGCTAATACCTTCTATTTCATATATTATCGAAAGAATTTTATTTCGTACTGAATTAAAAATAACAGGCTGCAGCCAGTAAAATCAATTGAAGAAAATTCGCCAAGCTGTATAAGCTGCGTACAAAACTGTTTATTGAACACTGACTTATAAACAAATATAAATTATTTACTTTTTGATATTGTAGCATTATTGAAACAGTATTGTAATTTCAGTTAAGTTTTAATAATAATATGTCAATTTACACGCTAGAGCATAAACTTGATACAATCATGAATAGGTACGCTAATCGAAATCTTCTTGCGTCAGATTATTTCATTAGGCTTGAACAAGATCATATGTTCAATTTGACCCAACATTGTGTGTTCATCAGTCAGTCAGTTTTTTTAAACGTACCGGTTTCTTTTTTCCTTACTGATTTCGTTTATTAAATTGAGAAAATTTTTACAAAATTATGCTATGCGGGCATATGTATTAAATGAAATTATTTGAATGCATTCTGAAGCCATTACACGTTTGCTAAAAAAATACCATCGCCTTCATACCAAGTGCACGTTATTACAAATACAGTGTGTATCAGCCATAGTGTGTATCAGCCAAATGGAATAACTTCGATAATAAATATTTATTTTCTATCCGTTCGAAAAAACGGTCGGACTCGTCGATTGGAATTTTTAGTTGCGCATTTTTTTCAACAAAAACCTTATACAGGGTTTGTCATGTAACAGTGGCCAATACAAACTTTCTTATTTTAAATACAACACCCTGTATATTATTCAATTTTTGGATTCTTCGAAAAATTCTAGACATATTTCATGTACAATGTCCTCTACCTATCTTCAGTTGTTTCAGAAATTGTAAGTGTTTTCAGATTTATTGCAAAAATTAACATTAAAAAAATAAAATTATTTGATTACATAAATTCGCTAAACACACTCAAAGAATAATAAGTAATACTGTTTATTTCTTGATAATGTAAAAAACAAAAAAAAGTCAATTTAGGAATCGTTGAATATGCTTGCCGCGAACGTCTTGGCAACATCCTAATATTAAACAGCAATTTCTTCTAACGTTACTCAACATCTCAGGCGTGACCGATCTAATCGCAAGCGTTTTTCGCCTTCTTAAGTCAACTAAGTCGGAGGGTTTAGTTTGGTATATAATATTTTTGATATAGCCCCATAAGTCAAATGGCGTCAGATCAGGATATCGTGCTGGCCATTCCATCGATCCTCGCCTTCCGATTTGGAAATATTCCGTAGAGGTACTGCGGGACATTGATTTGGACCTCCATCTTGTTGAAACCATATATTGGCTGGAACTTGTGGGTTTGCTGGATCAGGATATAAGTTTCTCAAAGTTGTCACGACATTATTTTGGAGCAGTACTAAATAATTATCGCCATTCAAAATGCCATCAATGAAAAAGAGACCTATGATATGATCTCCAACAATTCCTGCCCAAACATTAACCTTTTCAGGATATTGCGTATGTTCTTCTCTCATCCAGTGAGGATTTTCCCTAGACCAATAGAGGCAATTTTGACGACTAGCATGACCGTGAAGTGTAAAGGTGCACTTATCGGAAAACAAACATGTTCTAATTGAATCACACTGTTATCTAAGATTGGCATCGTTTGTTCACAAAAATACATTCTATCAAAATCGTCTTCCATGAGCTCCTCATTTTATACGGACGCATTTTATTTTCTTCGAACATCGAACACTGGGGCTGCTTGTTGACTAGAATTATGTGGGTTTTCCTCAAACTCGAGCATAATATTCAATTTGGTATCATTACTTATTGCATTGACAGCCACTTTTTTTTCTATCTTACATGTCCAAGCTCTCCAAACTGATTTTTCTATTTTTACTAATTGTCCCCCCCAAATTTGGAAATTTTTCATGAAATAAACGACAACTTCCATTTGTGTTCGTGTGTTATCTCCATAACCAGTCATCTGTAGAATTGTTATTTTGTTTAAGACCAGACAATTTGCTAAGACCAGGGGTGCGATTTTGGAGATAACGATAAAGAACCCTAAATCACGTGATTTCTAACAGTCATTTCTTAAATGGAAAATTACATGCATATTTTGACATGAAGTTAGCTATGTTTTGCACCCAATTTGACAATTACTTTTAACCTTAAATTATTTTGTTGACGTTGATGAAAACACACAAAACCAGTGCTGTGAAATACTTCGTGTGGGTAGCAGCGTTTTCGTTCTCTACGTTTCTAGAGTTATCCGACATAAGGGCCTTCTAATCACACGTTGTGTGACGTTCAACCGGTAAGTTGAGCATCATTTGTCTTTTGTTCCTCATATCATCTGCTTTTTCTCATATCTGTTATAGTTTGATTTAAACAATGGGTGATACAGGGGGGGGGAGACCCCCCCTTGCCATGTCTCAGTCTAAAAATTTAGTAAACAACCAGCCGACAAAAAACGGCATTCCTAAGTTTCCTACAAAAAACGACATTTTTTACTTACCTGCAGATAAAGGTCCGTTTGTAGTTTAGATTGAATCTACTGATAAAGTAGGTTTCAGTATTGGTAAAAGCAATAATATAAAAATAGCCAGAGATATTTTTAATTTAAACTTAGCAGATGTCCTAAAAGTTTCTAATAAGGGGTTAAACAGAATTGCAGTTCAATTTATATCACATGCTGCTACAAATTCCTTTGTAAATAACAATACTATCTTAGAAAAAGGATATAAAATTTTCATTCCGTATAATTTTGTGACCTCTAAAGGCATTGCGAGAAGGGTTGATTTAGATTTATCCGACAAAGAATTATTAGATCACTGTAGTTCTAAAGGTAATATCGAAATCTTAAATGTCAAAAGAATGAATAGGAAAATTATCAAAGACGGGGTAATAACTTATACTCCTACAGGAACGGTCTTATTCACCTTCCAAGGCCTTGTAATACCAAAATCTGTAAGCTTTTATTTTCTTGAATTCCCTATAAATATTTACATAGCAACTGTTACTCAATGTTTTCGATGCCTTCGTTATGGGCACACGAGAAACAACTGTAAAGGCAAAGAAAAGTGCTTTAACTGCTTTGCAGATAAACACAATGACGGAGAAAATGAGTCTTCATGCGAAACGTGCTGTTTCTATTGTAAAAACAATCATAAATCGTCCGACAAAAATTGTCCTGAACACATCAGACAAAAAAACATTAAACAATTAATGGTTTTGGAAAATCTGACTTTTTTCGAGGCTAACGAATTATGTAAGAAAAATTACATTTCTAGAGGTGAATATATTTATAACCCTAGTGATTTTCGTAATTTAAAAAAATCTGATGAACTTAATTTTTCCAAAAAAAACTCTGAAGTGGTAATTCCACAGACAGAAAGGAGAACCCAACATTTTAGGAATAACGCCACTAAGAGATCTTTTCAGCAAGCGCTTTTGTCTGACACCAATAAAAAACGAATTATTCAAAAAAGTTACGACCGTAGGGCACATGAGGAAAATCTTTATTTTCCCAATTCGAGACCACAAATGTCACCACATTCTACGCTTAAACCCCTATCTCAAGATACATCAAATGTAACGAAAAATAACATGCCTTCTTGCAGTGCATTTTCCTAAATTCCTTGTGAATCTCAAAATTATAATTATGATTTAAATTCAGTCGTAAATTATTTGCGTAACACTTCAGAGATTAACAAGAAGGTATGTAGGCAGTTACTGCTCTCCGAGCTGCTTCCGGGATCATACATGGACTTGGATCAGGACTCGGATTTGTAGTGGGGTCTCCATGCTATTTTCTTTTTACCTTTAATTCACTGCCGTAACATTTTCACTTATATATAAAAAAAAAACAAAAAATGAACAATAAAACAAAATTAAAAATTATGCAATGGAACATTCGAAGCATTCGGTCAAACTTAGATAATCTCAATTATTTAGTTACGGAGGGAAAACCTGATGTCATTCTTCTTAACGAAACTTTTCTGTTACCTAACCGTACATTTACTCTTAAATCATACAATATAATTAGGCAAGATAGGCCTGACGGATATGGGGGTGTGGCAACATGCATTAAAAATAACTTGATGTTTCAAGTATTAAAAAAAGTTTGTACAGCTAATATCCAATATATTCTGGTTAAAGTAGGGGTGTTAAATATTATTAATATTTATAGCAATTCAAACTTGGTCATAGATCAAACGATGTTAGATTCTCTTATAGAAAGTGTTAAGGACCAAAAAATAATTATCATGGGAGATCTTAATTGTCACCATCCCTTATGGGATAAAATGCCAATAAACAGTGGAGGGAAAAATATTAGTGATTTTCTTATAAATAATGACTCGTAGTTTTAAATGATGGATCTGCTACTCTGTTCAATAATTCTGGAAATAAAATAAGTGCTGCTGATCTAACGATAGTTAGTAATCATATAGCACTTTTTAGCCACTGGAGAATCATAAAAGACTGCGGGAATAGCGATCGCTTCCTCACTCTATTGATTTATAATAATAATGAGGTAGATATTAAAAATTCAGTAATTAACACTTATCAATTAAAAAATTTTAAATAAGCTAACTGGGAAAGTTATTATGACAAAATCTTGACTTATTTAACCATATCTAATAGCAATAACTTAAAATATAAAGATTTAATAGAGATAATGGATTTAGCAGCAGAAGAAACTATACCGAAAAAATCTTGTGGAGTAGTATACAAAAAGGTTAATCCATGGTGGGATGAAGAGTGTTCTTTATGGATTCAAGAAAGGAGGAGAAGCTTAGAAATATTTAACAATATCCCTTCTATAGAAAATTACATACAGGTTAAAAGAATTATAGCTATTACAAAAAAGAAATTAAAAAATAAAGAAAAAGGAAAAATTTGCCAACTTCTGCCACACCTTAAATAGAAATTCTAACATTTTATACATTTGGAATAAAATTAAAAATTTTTCAAATAATGGTAGTAGTAATAATAAAGAAATGGTAATCAATAATGATATTAAAAATAATATTTTAAAAAGAATGGCTACAACCAACATTGACCCAACTTTTCTAATGTTTCCACCTAATGACAATTGTAAAATTGCCCCTTTTAATATTTCAGAGTTAAATCTTGCTCCCCAAAATAAAAAATATTCAACTCCAGGCATGGATGATTTAGGTTATATGATGTTTAAACAACTCCCGCTGAAAGGAAAACTAATGTTACTTAATATTTACAATAATATACTTTTGGGTAATCCAATTCCGCCTTCATGGAAAAAGTATAATTTTATTTGCCTCCTCAAGCCCAATAAAGACCCTAAATTAGCAGAAAATTATAGGCCCATTGTCCTAGCTTCATGTGGTTGTAAAATTTTGGATATTATGATAAAATATCGTTTGTATTGGTTTTTAGAACACAATCTTTTGTCAGAACAACAACTAAGATTTCGTAAAGGCAAAGTGATATATGATAACACTGTATATTTGTCATCTTATATATTTAATGCATTTCTGACCTCAGAATCAGTATTGGCGGTTTTTTTGGGTATTAAAACAGCTTATGATAATGTAAATATTTATAAATTATATAAAAAAAATAACTTAAAAATACCTACAGAATTAAATAATCTCATTCATAAATTATTACGCAATAGATTGTTGTATACAAGAAGGCCCAGTCCTAGCAACAAATCGTTTACCACAAGGGTCACCCTTGAGTACGATTCTGTTTAACATTTATTTGGCAGAATTGTTCAAGTTGGACCTGGGGGAAGTCAAAATTATAGGATATGCTGATGATTTAGTGCTCTTTGTAAAGGGAAAATACATTAATAATATGGTTACATTAATTAATAATGGCCTGATTCAGGCTAATGAATTTCTGAAAAATAATGACTTGTGTTTAGCCCCAAACAAATGCAAGGCGGTTTGGTTTACCAAGGGAGTTAGAAAGGTACGACCCCCACCAATTATGATCAATGATGAAATTATAGAATATAAAACTTCAGTTAAATACTTAGGCATAACTTTTCAAAAACATCTTAAATGGGATATGCATATAGACAACATCTCCATAAAAGCAAGAAAGGCCCTTAATGTTTTGAAGGCTATTTGTAGAGTATGGTGGGGCTCTGATCCTTCCACCCTATTAATGATATTTCAGGCACTAATTATATCTCACTTAGATTTTGGAGTTATTCTTTTAAGGCCGGCTAATCAAAACAAACTCGACCAATTAAATAAAATTTTTTATGAAGGTCTTCGTATATGTTTAGGTTGTATGCGATCTACCCCAAAAGCAGCCCTTTTGGCAGAAGCCTCTATCGTAGACTTGGAACAGAGAAGGAAAAACTTTACCATCAGTTTTCTCAAAAAGATTATTGGTATTCAGAAACATCCTATTCTAAATATTATATTGGAAAGCCGTAGGTTTTTATTATGTAAAATGGGTTCCATTGCTGATTTTAAGGTTACTTACTTTATTCAAATGCTTCAAAATTTTTTACCATATATAGATAAAATTTATAAATCTAGGATCTTACCATGTTATGAAATAGATTTTGAAAACCTAATTTCTCCTATTAAAACAATTAATTGTAATTTAAAAAAGAATGAAAATATGACTAAAACAAAGTTTTACGCAGCCACCGAAAAATATAAAAATATTTTTAGTTTTGTATATACTGACGCATCAAAAAAAGATAATAAGGTGGGGTATGGTATCGCTATTCTGGAGCTAAAATTCAAATTTTCAGCAAGACTTAACGACCTGCTTTGCATTTGCAAAGCTGAAATGGTGGCGATACACGAAGCCGTTATAACCATTATCAAAAAAAAATTTGAAAAAGCTATCATATTCTCAGACTCAAGTAGTGCCATCCAAAAAATTAATAACAATTTACTCAATATAAGAGCAGATTATTGGACCCTAAGAACTAAACGTATAATTCTCATAGCCAATAAAAACGGTTTTGATGTTAGATTGGGATGGATCCCGGGACATTCTGGTATCCCTGGAAATATGGGAGCGGACACACTTGCGAACATTGGTAGGATCTTAAATGTTCCTAAAACTATGGATATTGATTCTTTTGAGATATATAATAAAATTAAAACAAATCTTACTGAACAGTTTAAGCAAAGATGGAGTAAGCTTGGGCTAAATAAAAAATACCTATATAGGAAAGTCCAAGACACCTTTCCAGCAAAAAAGTGGTTTTCCTTAGTCCCCTTTATAGATCGTAGACATATTACTACTATTCTAAGAATGCGAACTGGACATTGTTTAACAGGTGAAATGTTACACAAGTTTAAAATTAAAGAATCTCCACTATGTGAATGTGGTCAAATTGAAACTCTTAATCACATCTTTTTCGAGTGCCCGATTAATGAGGTTAGAGGTCTAGACTTATATGGAGAGTTCATTAAATTACAATTTACTCCACCCATTTCAATTAATATGATATTAGCAAAACCCTCCAGTGAATCAATCAAATGCATAATTCATTTTCTTAAATTTAATAAAATAAAACTGTGATGCTCAATTTATAATAATCCAAATATCCTGTTCCTAGGTGTGTATGTCTACAGTTTGTTTCCAAGATTCCTGTGTTGTATTGTCTTAATAACAGTAGCCCTATCTACAGCTTTATATGAAAAGGAAATTACTATATTTAATGCCTCGTGTTCACAGCACTTCATATTAAAGCTTCAGGAAATATAGCTGGTCACGAGATGGTTTAGAGCCAGGCACGACGTGATCGTCACCTAATGGAGCTGGCGATTGCCTAGAAGCAAAGCCATAAACCAGCAAGCAAGCAAAACACGAAGAAAGTTTACTAGTTTCTGTTTATTAACATACACATATTTTATTATTCTGGAACTAATGAAAAGATGTTGAAGAATCAAGCAGTTGCAGCTTTTAGGTCTGTCTGAAAAACCACAAACTTGTATTATACTACACTTGAACACTTTTAAAAGAGAAGATAAAGCGTCATTGCTAGTACGAGTTGGCCAGAGTTGGTGATCGAATAATTATTGTACCTAATATCTACTATTTCTGTAATCCAGAAGAACCATAAATAATTGAGGATTCTAAATTTAAATGTTTACAAGTGAGTGCAGTGAGAAATGGTGAAAATTATAGTGGATTTGATTTCATAAAATCTACTTCTTCAGTACCAGGCTTAAATGATATTTTAGAGACATCAGAAAATATATTTAAAAAAATATTTTTAAAAACACTAGCAGGTATTTGGAGCTGCCTATTTCAAGGTAAAACTTTTTTAAATAAACAAAGAACTCAAGTTATTTACTTAATTATCCAAAAAATTAATTTATTTTATTAATTTTAGGTGTATTAGCCGAAAATTTGTTTTATTTATTTTGAATTAAATTATGCTTTACATTTTAACTGTATTTTCATATCTATGACATATATGTTATCTATATTTATCTACTGAATTGGTAAGTAATCAATATATATATATATATATATATATATATATATATATATATATATATATATATATATATATATATATATATATACTGCCCTCATAAAGAAGAACGCGGTATGTCAGAGAAACATAAAACTGAGAAAACACGATTTTTGTGTTTTCTCTCAGCCTTTACTTATGTGTTATAAAAGTTAACTTTTTTGGGTGAATAATTTTTTTTGTGATAGTAGTTTATTACTTAAATAGCTAAAATTTGAAAAAATACTGTATTTTTCTCAAGATTCCACATACCGCAAAATTATTTATTAAATTATAGTAAGATTCTAAGGATAAACGCGGTAAGTATTGGTTTCCTATTTTACCGCGTTTATCCTTTGCACGGACGGTTATAATTTAGTGTATTTTACAGTAGTATGTGCATTAAATTAAAATGTTTAAATGGACATAAATATATTAACCGAATTTAAAAGAAAAATTAAAAAAAAAAATTTGAAAAAGTTTTATAACATTCATTTGGATCAAACGAGTTTTTGTATTTTAGGAGAAATGATCCACGGCTTGCTTTTAGCTGTTTTATATTTGCCAGAAGCGGTCGGTTGCTGTCCTGTTTTACTTTTTGTTTAGATGTTAAATCTTTCCATAAATAAAAATCAGTAAAATTCACAATTTTAACTTCTGGTTTGTTTTTCATTCTACGGTCACTAACTGCTTTAACAAAATCATTAAAGTCATATATTTTCCCTTGTCTCTTTAAGGATAGTTCTATTTGTTGATGGAAGCTATCAGCGGCCATAAAACTGTGACCGGGCTCAAAATAGTTCACCAGAATTTCACTGGCTGATATGCCTAGAGAATTAATTATTCTAACCAAAAACGTCATAAAACACCAGTTCTTGTTCTGACTTGAACAATTATCTAACCAAAATACGAGGCAATTAACATCTCTTTGACTTAACATAAAAGCAAAAAAAGCGCTAATTATATCTTCCTTATTTCGTCCGAAAGTGGATTCTTTTCAGAGGACTGCAAATGGTGGTAGTCTCTTTGTACAGCCAAGAGCAACAAAACTTTCGTTATATATTTACTAAACCAAATGTTTTAATTAAAAAAATGAAAAAACTTCCAAAATATTTGTTGGGTATTAAGATTTTAATATTTTATTATAAATATTGAATAAAAATCTGGGGCTGTTTAGGCTAACCTTATTATTGTAACTATATTTACTAAACCAAACCTAGTTTAACCTAACTTCTTCTATTTTAACCCAAATATTGTTAGTTTAGAGCCAAGGCAGGCCGAAGCAAACCTTAGCTAACAACAATATTAAACGTATATTCCGTATATATACCTAACTTAAGTAAATAAAATAAATAATTTAAAATATTGTTTTCATCATACTATTGAATTAATCAAAACTACCAGCATTTTATACGTTAAAAAATAATAAATAATCTTCCTTCTCTGTTAAAATTATACACATCAATTTACCTTCTTTTATTAGGTGTTTCTGTAGTTTTCTATACTAATAATATCTAAGTCTCGCTCTACATTATCGTTAAAGTTAGTAAAGAAAGATAGGATGACAAACAACGAGCCAACTGATTGACAGATGTACGTTTGACTAAATATGAAAATTGTTTAAAATAATTGAACATAATAATGTAGTCAATACACCAACAGATTCTTGTTAAGAATAACAAAAAAATAAGTTTACATATATATATATATATATATATATATATATATATATATATATATATATATATATAGATAGATAATCGTATATGGCATAATTACCAAATTTTGTACAAATTAAAAAAATAGGTGTAAAAAATTAAATGTACTTTATCTGTCTATTTTTCCAAATATTCAGGAGGAAGAAAAGTGAAAAAAAAAATAAAAACCATTAACCCCGTATTTTCAAAATTCTTAAAATTATAATGTGCTTTAATCTAATTTTTTTTAACAATTGGTAAAACACAGAGATTTAGCCATTAGGTGAAGTGAAAGTCTAATATGCAATCATGAAAATGCATTTTGACATGACCTTCTGCTCTGTCGATATCACCGACTCTCGGACTAAACTCTATACGTCGGCCGAGCTAAAAAGTTGGCAGGTCTATCTCAAATTTTAAAGCCAAATTGATTTTGCCGCTTCTCTCTGGTTGCTCTTTTCGGGTTTTATAACCACCTAATACATATTTTAGAGGGCATTTAAAAATAAAAAGCCACACTATTCACATTAATCATAGAGGAAATTTGAGGGTTATTCCTAACAGAAATATTCCCGAAGACAAGTAAAAAATACGTGCATAATAGAGCCTATTCACTTTTGAATAAAATGAAATACAGAAAATAAGTCACGCGGTATTTTTTGCATGCTAAGGAAGTCCGCGGTATCTTAAGGCGCGAATTGTCTTCATACCGCGTTCATTCATAGCATTGCAAATATACCGCGTTTATCCCTAGAAACTACGGGTGATTTGGTACATACGGCACAAATCGCATATCGAAATTACAAGAAAATAATAATGATACGGCAATTTTAGTTATTACACGATTAAACAGATGTGTAACAAACATATCATGTCCTTAACTGAAATTTGAAAAATGTTGAACATACCGCGTTCTTCCTTATGAGGGCAGTATATATATATATATATATATATATATATATATATATATATATATATATATATATATATATATTTACGTATCTGTTTAGGATTTCAATTTCAAGTAGGTCCTATTCTGTGTTAAAACAAAATTATTAAAATATCTGGCAAGTTTTGTTAGGTACTTCCTTTTCCTAAAACTATCATTAAGTAAAAAAACAAATTAAAAATTAATACTGAACTATTTATTAGGTTTAACATATTTAATTGTAGGTTTTCCAATAAGAACCACCTGCTTTTAAACCAGTTTTTGTAAAATTTTTTTAATTACAACATGGAGCCAGTGCCCTGGAAAATGTTTACTAAGTAGTCTATTTGTAACTGATACATTTGGAATTTGTCCTGAAATAATATGACCATTTATAGATAGGTATGAATTTCAATTTATTTTAAGAACTCTATAAGTCAGTTCCCATTTATACAGGCACATAGCCAAAAATTCAGTTCAGGGGGTCCAGAGCAGAAACTCATTATAGGGAGAGGGGGTCCAAACGGTCAAATTTCAGGAAAATTAGTAAAAAAACTATACCAAGATATTTTCAAAGTTTCGGGGGGAGGTCCAGACCCCCAGAACCCCCCCCTGGCTACGTGCCGGTATCTATATGACATATGTATTTTAGAGCATCCGAAATGCAGTTTTTTTTTCTAGTTTTTCTTATGTGTAAAAAATATATAGACCATTCAATTAAAAAAATATATATTTTGTCAGCCTCAGTATATGTTGAAAGATACTGAAAATTACCATACAATTGATTACAATAAAAATATTGAAATTACTGTATTAAATTCTAGACATGTCTAGAATAATTATTTTGGACTTACAAATAAATCAAATTTGACCCTTTGGAAATTTTCCATAGGTACCAAGAGAAACAGTTGGAAATAATAGTTCCACTTTCATCTCTTAACTTTTGGAAATATGCTTAATGATTTATAAATAAAATTTAACTTGGTAGAGAGATCATTAATCTTCAACTCTGTATATCTCTCAGCAGTGGCATATATAGGTATTGCTTCTGGGGGGATTTTGAGACGATACAAATTTTCAACAACCAAAATAAAGAAAAAAAGTTTTCCCTTCTTGTTGTTTACACCAATCTAGCGTAAATAATATGATACAAATAAAACATTACATAATTTTATAAAACTGGCTGTAGGGGTTTTACCCTCCAATTTCTAAAAAAAGATCATCACTTTTTACTATTTATATCATTTTAGCTCAAATAAAAGTGGCTCTGGGATAGGGGAGGGTTTTAACACCAACCCCCTCCCCGTTATACGACACTGTCTGTCAGTATATCTACTCAGTGTAGTCACAAATCTTTCAAGATATAAATGAAATAGTTATTCATTTTGATTGTCTTATACTTAAGTAAGTCAAAAATTTTAGTTGGATGTATTAGTTTTTAAAGCTCTTAAAAAAAGTTATTTATTTTCTAGATAAAAAAATACTACTAAGATTTAAAATAATTTATTGTTCGAGTAATTACAAGCTGAAATATAGTTTCCAATGCTGCTGATTTCTGATGATATGTAAGGTGGTGCCATTTTTTTTACAAGGGACCAAAGGACTTGACTCAGCTTGAAATACCTAAAAATAGAAACACAAAATGTAATATAAGAAAAACTACTTTTCTAAGAATCACCCGCAATGTATAAAAATTATCTCTGTTAATAAACAAACTTCACTATTATTATTTTTATTATATCTGTTACTATTATTTTGCTTAAAAGATGACAAATTACTACTTCAAAAACCTATACATTTTAAAGCCATAATAAACTTAATTGTCCTCTTAGTTGACCGAAATAATATTGTATTCTTGCATTATTATTTATTGCATGAACAAACAGACAATTAAATATCCCAAAGGATAGAAAAATTTTAAATTTATGTTCTAGACCTATTTTATAAAAAAAATGTATACAATTAATCATTAAACCTAAATATACCATAATAAATGGATCTATTAAAAAAAAAACCTGAAGCTGCAATTTGTACGATTTTCGGATATCCTGTATAAATTAAAAAATTGATTGAAATTGAAAATGGCAAATAAAGTAAAGTTAACTGACTAAAGTGTACAAAAATAAGGTTTCTCAATATGAAAAGTATATTTGTTTAAGAAAAATCATATTTATGAATAATAATTAAATTTTTGGTCGTACTATCAAATATACTTGAGATTAATATCTAGAAAAGTATATTTTACCCAACCCAAAAGAGCCAAAACTCATCCCAACCGAATCTTGTTGGTATGAGTTTCAAATTAATATTTTATGTATCCGTCAAGCCAGCTCCTTGTAGCCAGCAACAAGGAGCAAGCAATAAAATTTTACAGCGGACCAGATAAACTTTGCCATAATATAAATATACCAGAAAGATATTTCCAAGATGGAACCTGTCATTTGCCATCCCAGGAAAGGACAATATATTAAGGGTATATTACTTAATCTGTCTGCAAAATTTCATTAAATTTGGGGTATTAATAAAAGAAATACTGGATTTTTAATAAAAAATTAATTTTTTACTTTGCTACTGTCGTTTGGAAAATACTATATATTAAGTATATATTACTATATCTGCCTGCAGAACTTCGTTTAATTTCAAGCTAAGGTAAGAAAAGCATTACATTTTTAAAAATAAATAAATTTTTTATTCTGCCCCTGTCTTTGCCCCGCACCTAGGAAAAAACCATATATTAAAAGTATATTACTCCATCAGCTTGCAGAATTTCGTTTAATTTCAAGTTAAGCTAAGAAAGACATTGCAATTGTAAAAATACATTAATTTTTTACTCCGCCCCTGTCGTTTGCCACCCCGCCTAGGAAGAGACCATGTATTAATTGTATATTACTCCATTTGTCTGCAAAATTTTGTACAATTTGAGGTAATGATAAGAGGTATTGCTTTTTTAGAAATAGGTGATATTTTGAACATCCTGGAACTACCTTTCTTGTATATTTATATTATGTCAAAGGTTTATCTGGTCCGCTGTAAAATGTTGTTGCTGGCTCCTTGTTGCTAGCTACAAGGAGCTGGCTTAACAGATATATATTTTATCTATCTGAGTATTAAGCTTCCTAAAAGTTCAGAGGCTTATATTCTTAAAACGGCTAGTATCACTTTAATATTTCCATGATATTTCCTGTGCAAGATATAATAAACTACTATAAAACAATTAGTGAATTCACTGAAGCATGTTTTCCATAAGGGTTCCGAGTGGTCCTTTTGGTTTACCACTTCCCAATTCTGCCTTTTTCATAGGCCTTGTTTATCATGGTTTTTAATCATTACACTTATAACATGACACACACTACAAGATAACTCTATTATAAGGGGTAATTTATATTAAGAAAATTTCACATTTTTCAATTTTAAAATTAGATATATCAAATTTTACAGAAGAATTTTAAATAGAACAGAGTGTTACCATGTAAATCTAAGGAGGTATAGGTACAATGTATCTATGGATATAATTCCTATCTCAAAGTAGATATAAATTATGGGTAGCATTCTTTTAATAGTTCTATAGCTGTGCCATTGGCTTTATCTTGTATATAAAGTCTATGGCTCTGCCTAGTTTTTAACATATTTATCCTGTATTTGAAGCAGAACCTATTTACAAATAAACAAAAACATTTCATAAAAGTAATGAACATAATGAAGTTATTAAGTCAATGCAATAGTTATTTCTTAAAATATAATATTGAGGTATGAAACTTATAAAGAAATTTAAGCAAAATACTAATTAAAAACTATACATACAAAATTGCAAAAAACAGAAATCACACTATATACCTATATTTTGGCATCACTGTATCCTTTGCAAAACAGAAGGAAAAATAAAACCTAAACATAAAACAATCAGAATTAATACTTACAAAGTCAAATATCTTCCACAATTATCAAGCAAGTTCAAATGGTACTTCAGCTAATGCTGATCAATGGTTCTTCCTTTTATTGAACAAGCATATGAAAGGTAGATAAAAATCTACGCATCATTTCCATATTATTCCCTTTTCAGTGTCGGCAAAAGCTTTAACTAAAAATATTGCTCTCATAACTAAAAATATACTGTGCAACATGATACTAATTATATCCCTTGTAGTACTAATGACAAACTAAGATTAATTGACCTTGCTTCTCAACATCGAAAATGTATTTATCAGTATGTATAAGACACAGATATGCAATTTTTAGCAAGTATTATTCTATTTGCTTAGAAATAAATAATTTCATGCCTACCTGAAAAAGTTACACATAGATATCATTCATATATATTGAATCAGGAATTGGCCTTATTGTTCTTCAGTATTTTCATAAATAGATAATGTTTTCTTTGTACTAATATACTATTGCAATTAATGTCCAACTTTGCAGTTTTTAAATATACAATTCTTTTATTTCTTTCGTGTGAATAATATATGTTTTCGCTTTATGCATTGAGAACTACAACATAAACAAATTGAATTGTTAGATTGTTGGCGCGGATACTAGTCCATTTGCCAGATTGCTCTCCGTCCGGCCCAAAGCTCTTTTATATTTCCTCTTTAAATTTTGAAATGCATCTTGGCTTCCACTAGATGCCCTTTGAGAGTACTACTGATATCACGAGATGACCCTTTCTTTCAAGCTATCCCCTTACCCCTCCCATTCCCGCCACATAGCGGCCATTACGCTAATATTCTATGTAGAACTGCGGCAGACGAACGGGATAGAATACAGGAACAACTAGGCCTCACACGTTCACAGCGTCTGCTCCCTTTCTAGCGGGGTCGTTAGTTTCCACACTGAGCGGTTGAATCTCCCGTTTCCCCCTGAAATAAAGCAGCAAAACCGAACACGTGGCACCACTTATGTTAACAACACAGAGGTCTGCGTTCGACGAGACGAACCGGAAGACTGACAACATAAACAAAGGTAAATTTTAGTTAGACAAGAGTTAGGTTAGGTTATAGTGATGTGCAACTTTGATAAAATATTCGATATTTTGTATCGGTATTTGGAATAATCGAAGTAAGATATAATATGGCATGTTATACACAGTACAGTACTTTTACTAATATGTCCGTAATTTCTCGTTTCATAAAAAAAATTCATATTCATATTATTATAAATTATGTATCTATAATATCTTACATAAAAAAAGCCCTCACTTTTATACATATTGCCTAAAACAATTAACAATTATACAACCCATTAAGGAATTCTTTTTGAATTGTTTACAAAACGTAACGCAAGTATCTGTTGTAAAAATAATAATAAGGATATCCCTAGCGAGAGGAAAAAATTAATTTTGTACTCCCGTTTTTTTAAAACATAAGTGTTTGCCTGGTTGCATACTTGTTACCGTGATGGTATTGAATTCGGAAGTATAAACAAGCTTTTTTTTACAAAATAAAATATGTTATAGAAATAGAGGTATCTACCAAACCATTTACAAATAAATAGCTTCCACAATATTTAAAGATTATTTTTATAACTTTGTAAGACATTCCTATAAAAGGTTAATTCAATAGGTGTAGTAAATTAGGCGATCTAAAACACGTGACCTGTCAAATCAAATATGGCCGGCTTAGGACATACATTTGCCAGCTGATGTTTATTTTTTTATGAAAGTTCAGGGTTATAACAGCAGTTGTGTCTCGATATTATTGCTTAATTTATATATTTTAAAGTGATTTAGTTATTAAGTGGTTTAAGAAAGGCCACTAATATATTCATAGGTACCTGTTTGTGATTTGGAATGTTTTACGGCCTAGAAAGGTCGATTGCGTTTAGCTACCTGGCTACCTGTACCTGGTCATGAAATTAGTTGATATTGGGAGCAAGCAGATGTACTTTTAGTTTAGTTCGTGTTAATTAAGAAGAGTGATAAGTGCACATTTAAAAGACTTTCTTAGTGACCTAGTAGATAAAGTGATAAAAAATTAACATGGATTTATCACAGTCTGAAAAGAGTGACTACCTTGTCCAGCTAGAGAGTGAAAAACCTGACGTTGCTCAAAGGTATAAGAACAAGATTCGTCTTATAAATTCCATTGATCCTTTTAAAATCATGGATGAAGACCTTGATAAAGACTTTGCATCCCTACCAGCTGTTCAAGCCTTTGATGTAATGACGTATTTAGTGCTAACTCATAGTTTTTACACAAAAGAGCAAATGAAAGCTTATAAAAGTCTCAGTGGCTACAAGTATTTTGAGGCTGGTTTTGTTCATCTGCGTGGCATGAAAAAGGTCAATGAGCTTTCCGTTATACTTGCAAAGGTTCGACAAAGTCAGCGTGCTAGGGAACCCCCTCTAAATGTGTGGGTCCTGACACAAGATAATGGAAGTATTAACACTGGCCACTGTACTTGTATGGCTGGTTTATCTGAAGTCTGTAGCCATGTTGCTGCTGTTCTATATGCAACAGAATATATTTACAACTCTCTGCTCGCTTACTTCTACTTCATCGACTGATATGTTAGCTCAGTGGGTTGCTCCTTCTACAAAAGATGTACCCATTGTAAGATTATGTGACCTTAAGCTCAAAACAAAAAAAGCTAAAACAGTTGTCTCAGACTCTTCAAGTTTATTTAGTCCGATACCTGCCATTGAAGGCGAAGAACTTATTGAACTGTTGACAGCTTGTGAAAATGTTGGCGACGAAACAGCTCTTGCAAGAGTTATTGAACCTTTTGCATCAAGAATAGGATCAAGTATTTGTCAACCAAAACTTAAAGTGATTTATAATATTTACCAGGAGTATTATGAGTCACTCTCTTATCAGCAGTTGTGCTCAATTGGAGAGAAAATTGACCAGTCATTATCTTTTGATGATTGCCAAAAGATCTGTAAAGCCACAGTTAAGCAAACTCATTCCGAAGAATGGTTTAGGCAAAGAACTGGACGCATCACTGGTTCAAATTTTAAAAGAGCATGCAGGACATCACTTTCAAAACCATCTGTCATTAATTAAGAGTGTTTGTTATCCTCTAAAGTTTCTGTTCAAAACCAAAGCAACTCAGTGGGGAACAAACAATGAAAAGCTTGCTCTTCAAAATTATTTATCGTCAAATACACTTGAACACGTAAATTTAAAACTTGAAAATTGTGGTTTATTACTCAATCCAGCCTTCCCATCGTTTGGAGCTACCCCAGATAGTTTAGTGTCATGCGATTGTTGTGGAGAAGGTTGTATAGAAGTCAAGTGCCCATATGTTCTTAAAAATATGGAATGGTCAAAATACATAAACTCTAAGAACTCGTGTCTAATATATGATGGTGATGACTTTGCTTTAAACCGAGATCATTCGTATTATTATCAAGTTCAGATACAGTTGAAACTATCTGGTCTAAAGTATTGTGATTTTATAGTTTGGTCTCCAAAGAAATTCTTCCAAAAAAGAATATATTTGGATGAAGATTTTTGGAGTGTCGAATTTCCAAAAGCCCTGGATTTTCATAAAAACATAATTATTCCTGAACTCCTAGGAAAATATTTTGCGCTAGGAAGGCACATGGCACAGACTTGGTGTACATGTAATCAACTCGAAGAAGATCGTCAATGATCCAATGTGAAAACGATAATTGTAGTACCCAGTGGTTTCATTTAGGATGTGTTGGTCTCTCAGAGGTTTCAGAAACTTTGTGGACATGCGTTCAATGCAGTGAAGAAGTTCCTGGAACTTTATCAGCTGCCGTATAGATTGTATATTAAAAAATATTTGACCATAAAATTTTTGTTTGGTTCTAATTTTAGTGTGTATATATTTTTTTATCAGTTCTCTGACGTTTCTGCATGTATCTTGACATATTTTTAAAACTTTGTATTATATTTTAATTATTGTAAATGTTATACTATTTGAAAGGATAAAAAAACGCAAACCATAATTTTATTGCCACTTTTCTGCTCTGTAAGTTGGTCTAATCAGATTTTGAATACGATGTTTCGTCTTTCGAGACCCACCATTCACTTTATTTTTTAAAATATGGATTTTTTATTTCATTTTTGGAAAGCTTTCAACTTCCCTAAACCAACAATGTACCACACTTATAAAGTAATTTATTTTTTCATTATGACTTCAGTTAATTATTGTTTTCCATCTCTACCTTATTGCTAAGGTCGATCGCTTTAAAGAATGAAATAAAAGATCAAGGGCTTTATTTAAAAAAATTAAATTGCTATTGTGATGTCTTGTAGAGCAGAAAAAGTTGCATTAAAATATTATTTTGGTTTTTTAAAATCTTTTTAAATAAAGTCAGTTCTTTTTTCTAATTTAACCTACACCATATTTCTTCTGATTTTTAATTTTTAGTTAGTCTTTGTAATTAGCTCTAAGTTTCTTGTATATGATGCTAAATCATTCAATTGTCATGTTTACTATGTGATGTAAAATTTTTTGATGAGATCCATGTAGTATCCTGGACGTGTATGTTTATTTTCATTTGTATTTTTATGTATTGACAAAGATTTTCTATTATACGAACCTTATTGTACGTCAAAATGTTTTTTTTTCAAATATGCTTTGCGATTAATGTAATGCCATTTTTGGATTTATTATAAAACCATTTTGTTTTGGGTATGGTAACTCTATTTTTTAATCTTTTTTATTTCTAGATAAGTATGCAATGTATTATGGTTTTGGTTTATATTATATCGTAGATTACTTGAACTTTTGTCCAATTATTGTATTATGTGTACTTTTTAATTTAATAAATAAAAGTTTTATCATTATTATATATATTTTTTAATAAAAATAAAATGTATTTTTTAATTGATTTTTTTTCTTTTAATCCCCTTAGTTAAAGAAGTAGACTACGCAAATAGCATAAAAAATATGAAAAAAAAATTGTGGAAATTCTATAATAGAAGTGCATTGAAAAATAAGACGTTTCTCAATAGTTTATAATTCTTAAATATTTAAAGAGAGTTCTTTAAACTATTTTAATCTTTTTTCAAGTACCTACATAATAGGTTAGTTAGTTTATGCTTTATGTGTTAAAAATTTAAATTTTTTAAATAAAAATTAAAGTACAAATTTATTTTAACAAAATCTTTTGGCTTTTTCACATGTTATGTGATTTAAAAGAAATAAAACTCGTAAAAGTTAATCATATACAGTTATTTTTATTAAAGTAGGTTTTTTACAAATTAACTATTGGGGGATTTAAATTGATCAGGGCACAACACACTACCATCACTTTATCTAGGATTGGGTCATCATCTCCAACACACAAAAAAGTTATTGGCATTTCATCTGCTAATATACGAAATTTTTGTCTAATGTAGCCAATCACTCTTTCCACATGTATTCTCACGTGAGCAATTGCTCTGGTCTCTTCAATTTCATAAGGATGCAGTTGGTTCTGTCCTTTTGTGAAAGCGGGGGTCTTTATATTGGCATTTAGCAAATTGACATAATCTTTTACAAGGAATCCTCTGTCACCCAGAATCAAGTCACCTAAAAAGTAAAACAATATTTAGTTTGTTTAGAAGTAAAAAAAACTATCTATTGCTAACTTATACAAGTAGAGCGATGCTTTACGAGAGTCAAAATATTAGATAGCTACTAGAAAAATAACAATATAGTAGGTACTAAAAACACACTATCCCGAGCACAGTTCTGTTAATGACTATTTATACCTGTTAATAGAAATTCAGAACTATGCCTTAGAAGGACAAAAATGATTTTGCTCAATTGTCGATTGCATTCTGCAACTTAAAATTAGAAGGTTCTTGCAAATTTATTTATATATTTTTATTTTCATACATAATACCACAAGAGAAAAAAATTTCGACTGATTTTGCGAATAACATTTTTGACAAAATAACAAGCCGCCAGGCCATTGATTACATCAAAAATTTCTTGAGCGAAATTACCAAAAGGCAACAAATTTGAACTATTTTTACGAGAGTAGAAATTAACAACTTCAATCAAATTCATTCAACAGCTCTTTCTTTTGCAAGGGAAGCTGATAAGTTGCCTTTTATTCCATTTATCTACTTATTTCGATGTATTTTTTTTTTGGTATTTATAAATCTTTATTTTGGAATAATAAATGTGTTTATTATTATTATTAAAAGAAACAGAATAAAGATTAATAGGCGTGTTAAAAAAAAATGTCTTGGCAATACCATGTCTATGATGTTGGTTTTGTCAAAGTAGAAATATTTTAAGGGACTACAGATTTTATTGCTGGTGTAATAGACTCTAGTGAAATAATCATAAAAAACATTGTAGGTATAAGTCAAGGTAAACAATAAACATAAAGCAATAAGCAAATACAATGATGTTCATATTACCTGAACCAATTTTGTCCAAAAATTTTGAATTCATCGTTACATGCTTGTCGGAGGCACGTCCACCCCAAGCTTCACTAATAAAACAAATAGTTCCTTGTGGTGTTATTCCTATCAAATATTTGAGGGTGTACGAATGTTTATAATTTGACCAACATTGTGCTGCCTTTTGTAGATTGCTTGGTTTTTCAATATACAACTCGAAACAGTCAATAATGACTGTCACTTTTGTCCCAAAACTTTCTTTAAAACACGAAGGGGTAGTTTTCTGTAAAACGTCTCTTTCTGGCCACACAATACACTTTTGAAATCGTGAATACAGCACATTTATAACCGATCGGAAATATGTTGATGCTGTGCTCGGGTGAATATTAAATCTAAACCCGAGGTCTCTAAAATCCAGATTTAGCCTCAGTTTAAATAATGTCAACAAAATTTGATTTGATGCGTCCAAGAGTGTATTACTATGAACAGTAATGAATGGTTCACAACACTTCACTATTAGGTCAAGTTTCTTGAATGAATTAAAGCCTGTATAGTATTTTGTTTTTTTGTCATCGTTCATCAGTGATCTATACGTAATCTCAGAAGAACAAGTATGTCCCAGAGGTCGCCCCGAACTTAGTGAAACAACCATGTCTGAAAACTCAGTTGCTGAAATGTCCGTTTGACAACTTTTATTATTTTTAAATGCATCTGGAGCATTTTGATCCTCCTCAACAGGAGTTATAGCTGAAGTTGAAGCTGGGGAAGGGGAACTCTGTTCAAATTTTGAATCAGCTAGTTTTGCTCTCTTTACAGCTCTACCATAGCGATCTTGAGCGCCAGTCGAAGGCTTATTTGATACTTCATATCCCATATGGAGTGATGGGACCCAATCTGGATTTTGGATGTCAGACAGGTTGGATGGTCTTCCTGAAACCAAAGATTTAGTAAGATTTATTTCAGTACTTCAATAATAATGTCTTTCCTTTTACAAGAAATCTTAGCTAATCCTATTTAGCCAGAAAAAGGTATAATGATATTTGACAATTAGACAAACATGTACAGATTAAATTAACTTAGCTTAGCCAACATTTCCTCTAAAAGGATAACCACTAATATCTGAGAATAAAACAAATTTGGCAAAATCAAACAGACAGAATTTTTTTTTTGTTTTAGTGCACCTAATGTTTTTGCTACTTACCACTCAAGAAATGTTTGCTGCAAACTGATGCATATTTTAATTTAGTTTCAGTCCAATCCTCCCTTTTTATAGCTGATAACCATTTGTGTCGTCTATCTTTTGAAAGTTTGTTCAGGTCTGGTTTGTGTGGAAAATGTAGTTCCGCTGGAATACGGAAAAATCCTACTTTATCGCGATCACCCCCTACTTCCACACTTTACAACACAGCAAAACGAAGGCATATTTAAGTCTCTATTAGAAAAATCTAACTTAAATTACGAAATATATTGCATAATTAGCTTCTCTCTAATGCAAACCATACGGTAAACAAAACTTTGTCCTAAGGCGGCCATATTGGATTTTGTTTGACAGCTTCTTAGATTGCCTTTTTTCCTCATCCTTACCTACTACAAAATGAGCTAAATCAGGAAATAATTCACTAAATTTGGATTGATAATTGTGCAGTGAATAAAACATACAGGTTTCGCAATAAGTTTACATAGTTTTTAAGCAGGTTAGCTTACTTTGTTTAATTTGTTGGACCTTTTACGAGTTTCCTAACTATTCTGCTGCTTTGGATGTTCCATGTTTTCATAATGTTTTGAATATTTTGCCATCTGTCGATTATTTACTGTGTGTATGTATATATATTATTGTATAGCACTCAGGTAACAAGTATCGAAAAGTATTTTATATTCCACCAAATCAAATTAAATGACAATTTAAAATTAAATACCTATTAACATGAATTTGAACTGACAGATACAGAAAAAATGGCGACTTTTCGTAGTAGGATGGTCTTTTACGATTCAAGATCGGAAAATCCGAATATAATGCCCGAGCGACACCCGAATGAGTTATCGTTCGTTAAGTTAACGAACGTTATCTCCCAAAATCGCACCCCTGGCGTTTTAAAGAAAAGTAAACCAAACTATTTATAGCTTTTTTTTTTATTAGTAAAAAGGAACGCTGAAATGGTTTTTGCGTCTTTCTATTATCAAGCCCTAAATGGGAAATAAGTATTGAGTATGTTGTAGTGAATTTCTCTAATTAAATAATTTTATTTTTTTAGTGTTAATGTTTGCAATAAATCTGAAAACACTTAATATTTCCGAATCAGTTGAAGATATGTATAGATCATTGTATATGAAACATGTCTAGAATTTTTTGAAGAATCCAAAAATTGAATAATATACAGGGTTTTGCATTTATAATAAGAAAGTTGGTAATGGCCACTGTTACATGACACACCCAGTATAAAAAAGTTTGTTGAAAAAAATGCGCAACTAAAAATACCATTAGAGTTGCCCGAGCGAATTTTCGAATACTGGAAATGTGTGATAGTTCTATTCTTAATTATTTCTTGATTGATTTTTTCTCGGTGTAGTTTATAATTCTAAGAAAATATCCACAAACCTTATAGCTACAATACTTTATATTAGGTTTTAATAGTTATACACTTCGAAAAACGAAACAAAGTAGTCATAATTAGAACAAAATTTACTGTCCTTCATACATATCAAACCTGTTCTTTTGATCTTCTTGGTCACTTCCATAATTTTTATTATAAGTTATTAGTACTTCTAGTAAAATATTTCTATTTTAAAAACACATTTTTGCAACAAATATAAACAAGACGATATTTTGGAATAATTAATGAACTGTTAACATTTCTTTAGGCAGATGGTAACGCTAGGGCCAATAGTTTAAACTGCAGTGCTGTTGAAGGGCTACTATTTTATTAATCCAGACGTGATACGATTTGGTTTCATCATCTCTAAAAGAAAATATCAAGTATGTAATTAAAAGAAAGCTATTAAGGTATAAGGTAAAACAGCCTGATAATAAATGTTACATTTGTAGTACTCCCCAATATTTTCTAGCGGGAATTGATGTTAATAGCCATTAAAATACATTTGTTATAAACTCTCGACTCGACGAGGGTTTATTATGTCCGTGCCAGGATTCAAAAAGTCTGTTCGTCCACGGCGTGTCAGAACGTACATTTGATGCATTTTTACCTTTCGGTCGCTATATCTCGAAAACGCTTTCAGATAAACTTTTGAAATTTGATAGATACGTTTTTAGAACACATTTGGAGGTCTGGAACGCTACCAAACGGAATCTCGTATCGTTTTTGGTTTTTCGTCTATGAAAAACACATTTTAAAGAGGTTTAAAGTTAGACCAGGTTTAACTTGACAGCTATAGGTTAAGGATGACACATTCAACAATGAAATAAATAATTTTTCAAAATGTCACAATTACAAAACATGACAGTGACATAAGCAAAACTTAGCTAGCGAACTAAGAGTTTTAACTGCCATGACAACTAGATCAGGGGTGCGATTTTGCACTTATCATTTCGTTAGTTAACGAAAATTTTCTCCGTTCGGAGAGCTGTTCGGCATGACAATCGGATTTTCCGATTCTGGTTCGTTAAACAACAACCTACTACTAAAGCCGCCATTTTCCGAATCTGTCAGTTCTTGAGTTTTTGATAATATCTAAATTTACTACCTTGGAGTTTCATTTCGTAAGATAAAAAGTAGTTTTGATTACCTGAAAGCTAAGCCATGATATATTAGCATATGCATCATACCGTAAATATTCAGCAGATGCCAAAATATTCAAGAAAATCATGAAAACATGGAACCTCCAAATAGGCAGCGAAGATACGAAACTCGTAAATCCTTCAAATTAAACAAGGTAAGCTACTCTGTTTAAAAAATATTATCTATGTCATATTATTACGAAACCTGTATATTTTAATTATTAATGAATCATTATTTTTAATTCAGTGAATTCTTTTTTCTTGATCATTTTGTTAGAAGTACGGGAAAACATAAAACGCTATCCTCAAAATGTACTTCTTTTGAAGAAATATTTAACAAAGTTGTGAATATTCTGTTTAAATGTTAATTACATTATTTGCTATATGGTGCAAAATTCTATATTACGTATTTTATTGTTAAAAGAAAAGGGACCTATGTTAATATGTATTCCATCTATTCTAATCCAGCACCGCGGCTGTTATGCAACCACATAAACATCATTTATTTATCCCCCTTTGAAACGGGGCGCGCCTTCCACAGAAAAATAATATAATAATATAGGCGAAATGCGTTCCTCGGGAGAACAAAGCGTTTTAAACTTAGAGTAAGAATAAAAATCTTACTCTAGGTTGTTACTGGGGAATGGCCCTCCCTATTTTAAGAATTAGGCAATCCAGACGAACTGTCAGATTTGTAAACAAAACTGACGTTGGTTGGCACACATGGCGGGTGGCCTCATAAGAAAAGTGAAGAAAACTATTGCATTTAATGCATTTGCAAACGTAGGAAGTGATTAGAAGACGTTTATCGAGCTTTGGTGTGTTTTTTTGATTATTTCTTTTCTGTTGAACCCTTTTCTTGGCATGGAGAGTGAATATTTAAAAAAGCTATTGGTTGAACATCCAGATATCGGCGAAAGGTAGGCTTAAAACTATATTTTCGTCAATAACAGCCTTTCTTTGTTACAGATATCGCACTAAACTAAAATTAATAAACGGTTTGGACCCGTTTCTCCTTAATACTCTGGACCTAAACTACAACATTGATGGAATTCCACCAATTACCAATATGGATATTGTTTCATACTTAGTTTTGTCCCATAGTTTCTACACAAAGGAACAAATGAAAGCTTTTAAAAGTTTGCAAGCTTACAAATACTTTGAGTCCGGCTTTGTTTTGAAAGTTGGAAGTAAGATAGTCAAGGATCTATACATTTTAGTTGGAAGTGTAAGTTTTTTTAGTAATTTCTCTAATAATTGAAGAGCCAGGAGAAAAAAATGCAATTCAAATATTAACTACAATGCTATTATTTTTCCGTTTTCAATGGACTGGTATCTTGCTTTCCCCTGGATCTTCTATTGTTATCAGTTTTTGCAGTAAAACACAACTAACATTGCCATATTTTAGGTATTTCTCAAAATACGGGATACCAAAAAATAAACATTAGGCAGAATAATACAATATTGATAAGTGATGTAATGTGATAATACTAAAAACACAATAATAAGTATTGATTGTTATTTTTGAGTCGTAAAAATTTTTATTTTATGGACAACTTGTGAAATACAGAATATGACATACCTATGTTCTCGGGACACTGGGATTAGGTACTGAAACACGAAACAATCACATATATACAGGACATCTGGCAACTAGACACAACTTGAAATAACTCATGCTTAATTTATTTTAATATATTTTTTTTAATTTCAGGTAAAACATTCACAGAGGGCAAATTTAAAACCATTGGAGGTCTGGGTAATTGTCTCAAAAGACGGAAGTATATGTACGGCACACTGTACTTGTATGGCGGGGACAAGTGAGGTATGCAGCCATGTAGGAGCAGTACTTTTTGCAACAGAGTATGCTTCTTCAAAGAAGGAAGCTATGTCATGCACGGACTTTCAATCGGTGTGGCCAGTACCCAGTATGTCTACCAAAGTTTCAATTGTGCGTGTTAGGGACATGAACTGGGGAAAAACCAATATACGTCAAGAGAATTCTGCTATACCACCAATATCAAATGCAGAACTGGTGTCTATGCTAGAAAAATGTTCTGAAATGGGTCAAACTTCTACACTTATGAGGGTCGTGGAACCATTTGCCACGAGGATTTCAGAAGAAATAAATAAAGAAATACCATCAATACTGGATATATATAAAGAAGAGAACCTTGACAAAACATATGTTGAATTAATGAAAATTGCAGGAGCAATACATTTTACTATGAATAAACAACAAATTAGTCAAATTGAAACTGCAACAAGAAGACAGAGCGAAAACAGAAACTGGTACACCCAGAGGGCAGGCAGGATTACTGCTTCAAAGTTTAAACTCGTATGTCGGACAAATAAAACCAATCCTTCGCTTTCATTAATAAAATCTATATGCTACCCTACAAAGATACTCTTTACAACAAAGGCGACTTCTTGAGGTTTAAAACATGAAAATGATGGAGTAGAAGAGTATAGGCATTATATGGAAGAAGAAAACCATACAAACTTTATTATTAATGAAGTTGGGCTTTTGGTAAGCGAAAAATGGCCTCAGTTAGCTGCGACTCCTGATAGAATAGTGTATTGTGAGTGCTGCAGAGGGGGGTGCCTAGAGGTAAAATGCCCATATTTATTATTTACCAACAATGTACAGGACATGGAAGAATACCTAAAAATGGCAAGCTGCTGTTTAGTAAAACAAAATGATAAATTAACACTTGATAAGAAACATTCTTATTATTACCAGGTGCAAATGCAAATATTTGTGAGTTCCTTACAATATTGCGATTTTGTCATTTGGTCACCTGGAATCTTTTTTAAAGAAAGAATTTTGCCAGATTGGCAGTTTTGGAATGAAAATTCTGAAATAGCACTAAAATTTCATTCTGAGGTAATAATGCCAGAGCTCTTAGGAAGGTTTTTTACTAGACAGCAAGGTATGGCAAAAATTATTCATTGGTGTCAATGTAATGGCGTAGATGATGGGAGACCGATGATAAGATGCGAAGGAGATGAGTGTGAAACTCAGTGGTTTCATTTTGAATGTGTTAAGCTGGACGACTTGCCAAATTCACCATGGTTTTGTAAGAACTGCCATCCTCCACATCAAGAAGTGTAATTTTTACTGTTTGTGATAAACGAAATAAATAGTACAATAATGGTGAACATTGTTTTATTTAACAGCAGGTGAAAACTCTGGAAATAACCAAAACTTAGTTTGAAATCTTTTTCACATTTTTATGTTCCAGGTTATGTATTTGAATTTTTTTATCCATTTATATATAATCATATAAAATTATGTCTTCATATCTGCGTTTCCTATCACATAATTCACATATAAGTAATTTCTTGTTAAAAAAATAGACATTAACTAAACTTGAGTAAAGCTATCGAATATTGAGTATATCTCCTGTAAAAAATCATGCCGTGCAAAACTTGGGAAAAAAATAGCCCATAATATAATAATACTTTTGTTAAAATATATTTTTAAAAGTGGAGCTATATCACATCTGAGTAGTTTCAATGTCAAAAATGTACTCTTAGTTTAATTTTACTGAAAGCAAGCATAGGAAAGGTATTTTTAAATCTAAATGTCAAAAGTTGTAACTTAATTTTTTTTTGGCTGCACCTTTACGAGGCTGCATTTCAGAAACAAAGACTTCGTGCACCCAAATATATACAATCTCTTTGTAAAAAATAGAAATTAACTAAACTTGAGTAAAGCTAACAAATATTAAGTATATCTCGTGTAAAAAATCATGCCGTGCAAAATTTGGGAAAGAAATAGCCCATATACTCTTATACTTTGTGAAAATATATTTTTGACAGTGGTGCTATATCATATCTTCAAACTTCTAAAAAATATCTGAGTAGTTTTATGTCAAAAATGTACTCTTAGTTTAATTTCACTGAAAACAAGCATTGGAAAGGTATTTTAAAATCTAAATGTCAAAAGTCGTAACTTAATTTTTTTTGGCTGCATTTCAGAAATAAAGGCTTCGTGCACCTAAATAGATATACATACTTTTGAATGGAACAATAAATTAAACACCAAAATTATAAATTTTATATGTTTATTTCATTTGTAGATATTTAAATATATATATTTTAAAGGCTATTTAATGGACAAGACAGGTTTCATTATTTTACACTATTAATATATAGTAATAATAATTATTAACAAATAGTACAATTTTATCTAACAAGAAAAATATTTACACATGCGTTTCTTCCATGCATTATTCTTGACAATTGGTATAATCAAAAAACAATTTTATTATTCAATTGTAATTATTTAATTTACAATATAAACAATAAGCAACCCATCAAAAATGGCAGATCTACACTTAATTGTTTTTATTTTATAATGGGCGGAGAAAAATTCACTAAAGCGCAGCAAACAACTATAATTTTATCTAACATGTTAAGGCCCTCAGGGTTATTACCTTTTTTTAGCATGCTTATCGGAATGGTTATATTTATTTTTTATCATCCCGATGACTCTTTCGACATGTATTCTTACATGAGCTATTTGCCGAGTCTCTTCTATATCTAAAGGATGCAACTGTGTTTTACCCTTTGTAAATGCAGGAATATGCAATTTTGCTTGGAGGACACCCAATGTTTCTTTTATTAAAAATCCCCTATCAGCCAAAACAATATCTCCAGGTATAATATAATTACAAAAGCTGCTATTTTCAACTATGTGTTTGTCAGATGCTCTACCTCCCCAAGCATCACTTATATAACTTATGCATCCCTGTGGAGTGATTCCAATTAAAAATTTAATTGTATGGTGATGCTTGTAATTTGACCAACATTGTTGTTGGGTTAATAGCGATGGCGGCTTTTCTATAAAAACTTCAAAGCAATCTGCAATTACTGTACATTTATCATGAAATGCTTCCTTAAAACAAGATGGTACATTTTTTTGTAAAATATTACGTTCTGGCCATATAATAAAAGCTTTAAATCTTCTGAAAAGGATATCAATAATATTCTCAAAATATACAGATGCTGTAGTTTGTGAGATCTTAAAGTTGTACGCTAACAGCTTAAAGTTCAAATCTAGGCGTAGCTTTATTAAAGTTAGTAATAATTGGTTAAATGGACTTAAAGCTGTTGTGCTTAATACTGATATATATTCTACTACTAATGGAAATAAAATATAATTATGAGACTTATAATCGAAACCACAATAATACTTCCACTTTTCAACATTTGATATGTCATCCATTAATCCAAATGGTGAATTGTCCACTCTTCTTTGCAGAATTTCAATCTTTTTTGATGCAAAGCTTAGCCGTTCAAAACGCTGTGCTAGTTTGTCCATAGTTAAGTCAGTTTGGGTAGAGACACCAGTATCTACCTCTTCAGATTCGGCTTCAGGTGGGACGTCTTGATTTGAGTCACTTTGCTCCTATTAAAAGAAAAATTGTTTGAGTCTACATATAAATTAGATTAATTTATTAATTTGCATGGTGCACTAAAATCAAATTAGGTTTAGTAGGCTTTTGTTATCATTTGACATTTATCGCCTGTCATCTGTAATCCAAAAACCCAGTTTGATTCTTATATTTTAAATTTTATGTTGTTATAAAATCAGACATTTTTACATTTACAATCTCCATTTTCATGCAGCTAAATCACGATTCGATCTCAGAAATAACAGAGACCCGAAAATGGTTGTTTTAGTTTTCAATTAAAAAATCCAATTGATTTAAATACTTCTTGAAAAAGCAATTATATCAAGTGGAAAAAAAAACATGCCTACAAGAAAAGTATATTATGCGTCCAATAGGATTTCAAAAATTTATTTGCCTTACCCCTAATAGCTGTATCTTGTGTCTTTTGTCTAGCCGTTCTTTTCGGTCTCTTTATGACACTTCGTGCTGTGTGTCCCATATTTTGGGAGGGAACCCAGTCTGGATGCCCTTCGTTCTCTAAATCGGCAGGCTCACCTAAAGAATTGAACAATTTTATATAAAAAATGAAATTACATAGACATGTACACATAAAGATATTTATAGTTTGTGGGTGTACAATTTAATTTTCATTTGTTTTTAGAACTTCTATTGCTTGTAATGATATTTTTTATATTTTTTCCAATGATTATTAGATAATAAGTTTAGTCCCTAATACTCATATATAAAAATTTAAAATATGGACAAAAACTATATAATACTCTATTAGCAATAAAGCATGTTTGAGATGAGCTTGAGTATCTAAAAACTCTAATAAATATGATACATTGATACTATTCTTACCTGTAATAAAGTGCTTGCTACAGACTCTTTGGTACTTTAATTTGGATTCAGTCAAATCAGCACGCTTTATAGCAGCTATCCACAGAGCCCTACGTTTGGAAGACAATGCATTTTTCTCAGGTTTCTTTGGAAGATTTAGAACAGTAGGAATTCTAAAAAAGGAAATATTGTCCCGATGGCGACGACTTCCACAGCCAAACACAATGCAAGTTGCATTTTAGTCAGTTTTATTGAATAAAACGCTTTTGAAAAGACAACTTTATAAAAACACGCCGAAATAAACTTATGAACTCAAGAGTCAAACAGATAATTGATATTTAAAACAATATACTCATTATTTACGCATGTTTGTTTACGTTTTGTGTGCCAACCACTGTCATCCGAAAATGAATTTGACAGGTCGCTGGATTGCCTAATAGGCAGTATTTTATTTATTTTGGTCTTTCGTAACCTAACCTAACTTCTTTAGTTCACAGTAAACAAGTCGAACAGCTCAGTCTTCCGGTTCGTCTCGTCGAATGCAGACCTATGTGTTGTTAACATAAGTGGTGCCACGTGTTCGGTTTTGCTGCTTTATTTCGGGGGGAAACGGGAGACTCAACCGCTCAGGTGGAAACTTACGACCCCGCTAGAAAGGGAGCATACGCTGTGAACGTGTGAGGCCTAGTTGTTCCTGCATTCTATCCCGTTCGTCTGCCGCAGTTCTACATAGAATATTAGCGTAACGGCCGCTACGTGGCGGGAGTGGGAGGGGTAAGGGGATAGCTTGAAAGAAAGGGTCATCTCGTGATATCAGTAGTACTCTCAAGGGGCACCTAGTGGAAGCCTAGATGCATTTCAAAAATTTAAAGAGGAATTATTAAAGTATTTGAAAGATTCGGGGTATTCGGGAGCCTAGAGCTCGCCATCCGGATATCCTACCGATAACGCCTCCAAACTGGACCAAGGTGCAGGGTCGACTTCGAGGGTCGCCGATTTAACGACTCTGAGCCCCGGACGGAGGGCAATCTGGCGACTGCCTCGTAGCAAAGCCAATAAGTCCTGTTATGTAACAGGCTAAACAGGAATGAAGAAGAAGAAGAAGTCGAACAGCCAGTCTTCCGGTTCGTCTCGTCGAATGCAGACCTCTGTGTTGTAACATAAGTGGTGCCACGTGTTCGGTTTTGCTGCTTTATTTCGGGGGGAAACGGGAGACTCAACCGCTCAGGTGGAAACTAACGACCCCGCTAGAAAGGGAGCATACGCTGTGAACGTGTGAGGCCTAGTTGTTCCTGCATTCTATCCCGTTCGTCTGCCGCAGTTCTACATAGAATATTAGCGTAACGGCCGCTACGTGGCGGGAGTGGGAGGGGTAAGGGGATAGCTTGAAAGAAAGGGTCATCTCGTGATATCAGTAGTACTCTCAAGGGGCACCTAGTGGAAGCCTAGATGCATTTCAAAAATTTAAAGAGGAATTATTAAAGTATTGAAAGATTCGGGGTATTCGGGAGCCTAGAGCTCGCCATCCGGATATCCTACCGATAACGCCTCCAAACTGGACCAAGGTGCAGGGTCGACTTCGAGGGTCGCCGATTTAACGACTCTGAGCCCCGGACGGAGGGCAATCTGGCGACTGCCTCGTAGCAAAGCCAATAAGTCCTGTTATGTAACAGGCTAAACAGGAATGAAGAAGAAGAAGTCGAACAGCTGATGGATCACTTGCGGAAACATAACAGTGGTTTAATAATGGTGTATTTAAGTATTGCAAAATTGAACATAAATACCAGTAACTAGGAACCAATTTAAGAATAATATTTTCTATTGATGGAAAGACTAAAGAAGCAATAAGGGCAGTTGAATCTAGATTATCATAATACTGTTACAGGTAGGCATGAATTTGTATATTTTTAAGCAAATAGAATGTACTTGCTAAAATTATATTTTATTGTCTATGTCGAGGTCTATGTATAACTTGTAAACAAAAGTATTCCTTAATGGGTATTATCAAATAAAATTTATAGTGGAAGCTATTATTTTCTTTGTTATTATATATTTTCACTGTTGAGGGCGAAATGAAATAATCATTGTTTTTCTTTAAAGGAACTATAGTTGGAATTATATAATGTTATAATTATTAGAGTAGGGAAATAATTAGTTATATTATATTACACATTATGTGGTGTATGGCACATTTAGTGATTATAGCAATATTTTTACTTTTTTGCAGAAAATGACCCTAAAAAGAAGGGAATGATACAAGAAATGATGTCAAGTATTTGATACAGTATTTTCATTTACCTTTCACATACTTAATCAATATAAGGAAGAACAATCACCGAAGCACAATTACAAATTCCTCGATAAACTATTTTGTTGATTCAAATTTGAACTCGACAATTTTGATTGTAGAAGATATATACCTGTGTAAGTATTAATTGTGATTATTTTTTTTTATAAAGAAACTTACTATAATATTAGACTTAAACAGATTAGGCTAGTATAGTTCATAAGCTTATGTTTAGCAAAGTCTACTGCAAAACATAACTATGAGTTCATTATTATAACAAATTATCAGTTAACAGTATCAAACATAATTTAAAACTTGAAACCTTGTTTAATTTGACTAATTGTTTTTGCACTGATATTCTGTCGGAAAACAGCAGCAAGATAATGCATAGCAACTCAACTGATGAATGGTGCACTTATTTTTTTATTATGTCATCCATTAAACTTTGTGCTAGACACCTCATTATGTTTTATATGTTTGTTTAATTTCTTACAGTGTGATACAAATATGTTTGAAGTGTTTGTTTTTCCTTGGGTTTTGCTAATTGCAATTTTTAATGTATATTTTTAAATTAATTTTTTGTTCAAATCTATGAATCGCTTTTGAAGTTTCACATCACAATAAAAATATTCTATTTAAAAAAATAACTATTATATGACTTAATAAGTTCATTATGTTTAATGGAATTTATTTGTTTATTCCTATGTAAAATTGTACAGGGTGCCTGATTATATTTTAAATGGTACGTACCCTAGAGGCCTTATGCTATGAGTTATCAAAAAACTTTAAATACAAATGTTTTTGGGTTTGAACAAAATCATCATTCATTAATCATTCTTGCCGATTATAAATATACTAGGTTTAAACTTTATCTCTAAAGATAATAGAGAAATTTTAGAAAAACCCTGCCATAAGAGGCAATATGTAAGAGATTTGCTTCTTATGATAGGGTTTTTCTTAAATTTCTTGATTATCTTTAGAGATAAAGGTCTGAAACCTAGTCCATTATTAATAATCAGCAACAAGAGACCATTTGAGGTGTATCTATTACACAGGGTGTGCCTTTTAAAATAACGCAGTCGATGCCCATTTGCTAAATTTCCGATTATCTTTTGTTTGTTTTTCTTGTAAATTGACCAAACCTAAACACTTTTATATTTAAAGTTTTTTGATAACTCATAATAAAGTCTCTAGGGTACTGTTTAAAATATAACCAAACATCCTGTACATAAAATCTGTATAAAATATCAGATGTGTTAAAAATTAAAAAGAACTACATTAATATACATAAAGTAACAAAAGTGAACCAAACTTAATTTTAGAGAAAAAATTATACACCATATACATTATACCTATATCATGAAGACACCTTATTTTTTGTAAGTTAACTGTGTTTACCATTTTTGACCAGAAGAGGTTATTTCAAATCCATTATTATATAATTCTGGAATACCTTGTTAGGTACTGGAAGAAACTAGGTTGCTAAAAGTACATTTTGTAAGGATATATTAAATATTTATACAGGATGTCCCAAAAATGTTGTATAAGGTGCAGCTGCTGTTTTTTTATTATGGACTATTTTGTTTTATTAAAGAACAAAACGTCTGGTTTATATGCAATTTGTTAAACTGAGGTTTAATAACTTAAAAAAGACTATACATGAATTTGTAATTCGTTTTGTTTAAAATTTTATTTTTTAAACTTCAATTTACTTGAAACATCTGTTTGTTGTCTTTTTTAATAATATCAAATAAAGTATAAGTGACTTAAGTCTATGAAAATTAAGATTACTCACAGTGAAAACTGTATTTTGTAACAAGAAACATTTTTTTCTCGATTTTTTCTTCAGAATAACTTTATTTTATTAATTCAATTCTGTCTCTATTTTGTAAGGTTTGGAGGTGATCATTGTATCTATTGTTCAGAAAGTCAAGAACTACAACATACATAAAATGTAGGGAATTTCCCTCAAGCTAGTTTTATATGATTTATGTGTAGTCCTAGTAGCTACCTCGCAATTTACCCTTTCTTATAGGCTTTGTTCAGTATAATTTTTAGAATACTTAGTGGCATTGTGGATTGTGACGTATAAATGACGAACTTAAAGATGGAAATTTTTGGACAATATTCAGATCTCAATTTTTGTTCAACAAAAATTAACATATTTAGTTACGGTTTTCGACACTGTCTAGCAGGCGCGTAACTAAGGGAGGTGTAGGGGAGGTGATGTCTTTTTTTTTTGGGATATTGCATGGGCGCCCATAGGGGAGGTTTTTTTTTTGATAGCATGGGCGCAGAACCATAACTGATGAAAAAAAACCAAAAAAGGTCATGCATAGTCCATTTGGTATATAAATGTAATTTATATATGTAATATACAATATTTACATTTTCCAGGGGAGGCAAGCGTCCCCCTCCCCCCTTCCCCCCATTCAGTAACAGGAGTCTAGGGACGCCCCTACGGTCTAGCACTAAGTTTATAGCCTAGAGGATGTTAATGCAGGTCTTCAATAAGTTGTTTTACAGAGTGTTTTGTAAAACACTTGTAATAAAAAGTTTTCCTTGTTTTTTTTTAATTCTTTAGTTTTTTTTTGTACAGGTTGTTTTCAACGAAATTGTAAATTTTTTTTTAACATGTTTTTTTTTCTCAACTTTTGTATCCCTTATACTATTATTTCTTACCTCAGTTATGAATAAAGGTAATGTCTCTAAATTTATAAATGCGACTGTTGTACAGGGCTTTCATTTATATTTTGACACCTAGTTACATCTTTAATTATAGAAAATTAAAAAAAAAACTTTAATTTCAAAATTTGTAGGATTATTCCTGTATTATGGTCTAAGAATATCAAATATTTCTAAAAATTATTGAAAAGTAGAAAAAACTACATAACATGGATTTTTTAAATGTGACACCTTGAATATTATTATCTAATTAAATTAGTCTTTTCATACCGATTATAAATATATGAGTTCAGAGAGAGAGAGAGAGGACTAATATCTTTACCTCTTATGAAATGGGTTTTATCAATTTTTTGGATAATCTTTAAAGATAAAGGTACCAAACCTGATATAATTGCTAACTTCAGATTCATTTAATGTTGCATTAAATGGGGCCAGCTAAAAAAAATATAGGTTATGTAATTTCTTCTATTCAGTAATATTTTGTATTCTTAGAAGATAATAGTGAAAAAATCCTACAATTATTGTGTTTTTATTTTCTATAGTTAAAGCTGTATCTAGATGTCAAAATATAAATAAAAACATTATACTTATAAAAAACTGTTTTGCATATTTTTTACTTTGAACTAACTTCAAACTCATCATTAGAATTCATTAATATATATGTAAATTTAAATAATAACAAGACCTTTTTACCATTATTTAATAAGTTTCATGAATTTTTAAACTCTCAAATGACCTTTTGATCTGATGGTTCATGAAAGTTAGTTTAAAGTAAAAAGTTCACAATAGAATGGGGTAAGAAACAATTGTTTGATGCATACGGAAGCTGAGAAAAACAACACATCCAGAAAAATTTACATTTTGGTGAAAACACCCTTTATATAAAAAAAGTTTTTTGGTATTCGGGTGTGAATTATTGTGGGTAGAAAAGAACAATATAATATTTCGTTTTGTAATAGTCATTGTGTGTGTATAAACATTTTGTGAAAATGACAAGGGCTTAGATAATACTCTGTGTAAGAGATTTCGTGTAGCCTTTTGCATTTTCGTAGCGATAAATCCAACATATAGTGCTAGGCATTATCGAAAACCACAACTCAATATATAAATTCTGGTTGAAAATTAGTAAACTTGAATTTTGTCTACAAATTTGGACATCAGTACCTAAAATTAATTAATTAATGTAGGGGTTATGGTTATATTGAATAAAAAAAATTGGGTTGAGGTACTGTTATGTTTTAATATTTTTATTACTCGCCGAATGCCACCACTGTTATGATTTAATATTTTTATTACTCGCCGAATGCCACCACTGTTATGATTTAATAATTTTAGTATTTTGTATTAGCACTGGTAGTAAATGTAAACACTTCAACTTGTTTCAAATCTCTCTATTATCTTCTGTACAAGAGGGACACTTCTTACTTCTAACAAATCTTTACTCTTACTGTGTCTACTGACTTAATTCTACTGACAATATAGTACTGACATAATGACTGACCTGCTCTATACTGACTACCTAGAACTTATTTTTATATGAATTCCCTAATTTGAGATGCAGTGGCGTATCTGTAAAATTGATTAAAAAAGGTGTCTATAAAAGTAATTTGGGGAGTATTTGCTATGCCACTGCTTACTGTACTACAATGGTTTCTTTTAATGTTTTTATAGCTGAACCTTCCCAAGCTTTATCGACATAGTGTAAATGAGTTTATGATAGGTTTTTTCGGGTATAATAATATTTGGGGCGGAAGAACGTGCATAAAATAGAATTTGAAGTAGAATTTAAAATACATATTGTTTACTTAGAATTTCCCTTGCAATAAACGACCATTAAAGCAGCTTTTGTCGGAAGGTTCCGCCGAAATATAATGTATGTCTAAATATTGCATTTACGTGTCAAACTATCTCTAGACTAATGAATATATAATACTTAAGACTATTCACAAATAAAATGACTATAAAATAATGGGGTCACAACAGTACTATACATGCTGTTGGTTACAAATACAAGTTTAAAAAGCCATATTTATATGGATATTCTTCATGTTTTCTTAAGGGGAATATGCTTCTTAAGTATTGCTTTTAATTTTTAACGAAAATTGGAAATATACCTATTTTATCAATAACGAAGTTTTTTTAATAGCATATTTACAGCTGATTTTTCGAAAAGCAATTTTTTTACAATATTTTTTCTTCTTTTTAGGTATTTCAAGTCACAGTGTGAGTCCTTTGGACCATTTGTAAAAGAAAATGGTGTGTACTTACATATCACCAGAAATCAGCAGCAATGGAAACTAATTTCAGCTTGTAACAACTTGAACAATAAAAACATGTCCAATTGTAATATTTTTTTATTTAGTGACAAATATAGACTTGATTTTCACTATAAAATATCGCAACACTTTAAAAAAAAATTAAAGAAGTTCCAGTCAATTTCATAATAATCAAAATGGAAAATTATTTCATTTATATCTTAAAGATTTATGACTATACTTAAATCTAAAAAAATAATTATATTTAGGCGTTTTATAGATACAGATTTACAGGGATATAGAAAGTTAGAGATTGATACCATTATGAAATTAGTTACGGGTGGTATTATATATGAATCTTTTAAACAAATTTCCAAAAGTTAAGGTATGAACGTAGAAATATTTATTAGTAAATTAGTTTAAATATTAGTTATGTAAACTCTCCAAACGTCAATTTTTAGTTTTTAGACGATAAAATTACTCTTAGGTATAGGATCAACTATGCAGTAATTTTATTATTCTTAATGCAATGAAAAAAATGCAAAGTAAATTTTCTTCTTCCCAATCATATGGTAATTTTTGAAATATATAGAGAGTGACAAAATATCTATTTTTATTAAATGAATACCCTGTCTATTTTTTACACCTATGAAAAGCTAAAAAATATCTTTCCAAAAAACTTCATGCCAAATTTTCTGATATACCCACCTATGATATTTAAAAAACTAGAATTAACACCTTCCTGCAAATGGCCATATTATTTTTGAATATATAAATTTCGTAACAGTTACAAATAGAGTATTTCTTAAAAGGGCTTCTTTATACAGAGCATTCCATGTAAAAAATTACACTGTGTGTAATATTTTTTAGTACGAGAAATAATAAAAATATTAGAGAGGGACTACTTTAGATGGCAATCAATTTCCCTCGTACAGATTGTCTGCATATTCAAATAATTTATTAGGCCGTCATTTACTTTTGTCATATAAGATTCGGACTAAAATTTTACCAGTCTGTCTCTGTTTCCCACTTGAGTTTATGCAATTTTATTTCATTAGGCCGCCATTTTGTTTCGCCATATTCTATATACCAAAATGTTTCCATTCCGTTGAAAACTTAAATTCAACTGGATAAGTAGTTTTTAAGCTATGCTGTGTACAGACAGACTGACAGAAGTGGGAAAACATGGGGCCCAAGCACCCTAAAATGCAAAGTTCTGCAAAATTTTAAAGGGTTAATTTTTCATTTTTTACTCTTTTAAACTGATCTAAATGCTGGTGGTTGCCCTTCCTCAATAAGGACTTTTATTTATTTTAAATTTTATAATTAAATGGTAAAAGTATTAACTTCTATTTGTTTATTTTTCTAGTGATTTAATAAATCCTATTATGTATTTTAAAAATTTTAACACAGAATAAGTGTGTAACTTATTTTGTTAAGACCATATTACCATTTTATTAAAAATCGTCTTAAAATAAACAATACATTTGGAAAAATAAAAAACATATTCTTATTACCATTTCATTAGATAAATATAGAAAACAAATGTATTAGAAATTAAAGTTGGAAGTTTCATTTTGAAAAAATATTTAATTCAGAATAAATATAACATTTTGACTAGTACATCTAAAACTAGTCTACTCTAATAAAGATATGTATGCATTTATCACTACAGTACATTGAATTTGTAGACAAAGAAAAAAAACTTAAGCTCTATCTCAAAATATGGCTTACTAAAGTATTCAACAATTGTCTGTTAAAATTATTAGAGTTTAGTTTAATGTTGATTCTTTAGCAAATGTTTGCTTAGTGTCCTATTTATTCAAAGAGGTGTTATGTATCTTAAAATAGTTATTTCCTACTTCGAAATACCTGACAGTGTCTTTAAGAATATCATATTCTCTAATGTCTCTAAAATATCTGGAAATACAAGTGCAAAAATATTATATTACGCCTTTATAATAAGGTATAATAACATTAAAATCTGTTCTGGAAAAGCACAATATAATATCCACTAAAATGTTCACTTTTTTCACTGCACTCACATGTAGCGATTAATTAAAGTCAAATTTAGGTCTCTTGAAATCACCACTTATTTGTTAACTTCTGTTTTATTAGAATATTAGTAGGTATTAGGTAAAATATTATTCACCATCACCAATTGTTGCCAACAATGCTGCTGTATCTTCCATTTTAGAAGTATAACAAACACAAATATTAAGGATCTCCAGGCAGACCTTAGTAGCTTCAGATTTTTAACTCTTCATCACCTATTTCCAAAATAATAAAGTATACTTAATTAATTAGGCCAAACAAATGTGTCGTGTTTTGCTCAACGTCAACAAAATAATTTTAAGGTTAACAGTAATTGTCAAATCGTAATGAAAAACTGGCCTACTTGACGGCAAAAAATACATGCAATTTTCCATTTAAGAAATGGATGCTACTTCCAACCTTTGTCAGTTGTTTCGCTAAATCACGTGATTTAGCGATTCGTTAACTAACGAAATGATAAGTGCAAAATCGCACCCCTGGTCTGCCGCTTAAACCTTTTTAGTGAATACGAGGGTTAATGTTTATTTCCATTTGATGGTATTCGTCCGCCAATGACCAATATTAATTTTTATTGTAAATCTGTAAAATCCCTGACGTTCTAGGGTATTTTTTTTCTAAAAGCACATCGAGATTGTGCCAAAATATCGACTCTATCGGATATAAATTAAGAAAAAGTTACAATTTTTCTAAAATTGACCTAACTAACAACTCTAAACCCGAATATAGCCGAAGTTTTTATTTTTTTCCAAAGAGGATTCAAAACTTTAAAATATTTTCTACAACTTCCCAAATTTCTTATTATTTGGTTACACGAGGTAGCAAAATATTATAAAATCCAACTTTTGATTTTTTAACAAAAATTTGATGAAAATCGGAAACTGAAAAATATCCAATTTTCATAGCCAAAATCGGCACGCTGACGCTCAGTAATGGTACGTCGGGGAAAAATGCTTCTATGGGGTCGATCGTGGAACTGATAATAAACTAAGCAGTGGCATCCGGTATGGGTACATTTTGCGAAACCACGTTGAACACACAGGTCTTGAAATTAAGTTTGTGAGATAGGACATTCACATCCAAAAAGTTCGTAAACCAGCAATATCGAAGCATGGCATTTTGCGGAATTTTAGGAAATGCGAAATCAAAACAGGGTACCTATTCGGGAAATGGCGGGAAAGCCGTCAAAATTGAAAAAACTAAAACAAAAAAAAATTTTTTCAAAACAAAATTTGGTCTCTTTCTTTATTATCTAGACGGTTTATCCTAGAGATTGGTACAACATTCAGCTTAATTAATTTTAGAAATTTTTAAACTATTGCATGCACAAGTTAGCTTCTAGTCCTGGTAGGAAGGTATCGGTACCATCTGGATCAAAAGCGAATAGGCAGAATGAAACCTCCATAATCCATATTTTTGTTCGAGGTCGAGAAAGTGGGTAAAATGGAGTTTCAAAAAAATGACACATTTTTATTTTAAAACTTTTATCAATTGAAACTCTAAACTCATCGAATAACCTTGAGAAAACCAGAGTAAAGCGTGTGTAAAGCCGCTGTTAGAATTAAATGAGTATATTTAGAGAAATTTAATTTTAGGGCCTCCAAAAAAAATTCTGAGGTATTTTTGAGATTGGTAGAATAAAATTTGAATGTTTTTAAGGAGGTGGTCACAATTTGAGGTGCAATATTTTCCTCAATTTTGTAAAATATCTTTAAGAAAATTAGCTGTTATTCCAGATATATGGAGAGTGACGATAATCGTTTGATATAGTTGCTACACTCGATTACCTTTTCTGGATGAGTTGGAGTAGATAAATGTTTGCTTGTAATTGGATAGAGCACAGATGCATTTTTCAGTATATAAGTCGGGATTTTTTGACACTGGCAGGTTTTCCGTAGTATACGGGCTCAAATTTTCTAAATTGTGTGTGCTTTTATGCTAGTACATGTTTAACATAAATATAGTAAATACGAATTTCATTATTATACTGTTCGGATAAAGTATATACTATGTTATACAGGGGTAGAAGTATAAACAGGATTGTAATCGAAAAAAATTCGAAAAATATAAATTGGGTTTTCTCGACATTTTACGTTACGAAAAACATATTTCTGAAAAAAAAATACATATAAACAACTTGAGAACGACCAAATGACTCGTTTCAAATTTTGCACCAAAAAGAGACTAGGTAACTCTCTCAGGGAATTAGATTTTGGGATCATGGGCGTAGATTTTGATTTTTTTTAAGTAGTATAAAAACGTAAAAAAGTTATCTTGAGAGCGCAAAACCGATAATAGTCAAATTAAAAACAAAAATAGTTGGGGTAAATGTTCTAACATTAAAAAATAGTGGAAGATATTGGCGTAGATATTTAATTTTTTTTCCGATTATACATATTTATAATAAAACTGAAGTAATATTTCAAAAAACTGCGAAACGCCAAATTTATTTAATTTCTTGGATACGAATAATGTTTGTCCATTATACAGGGTAGCCCAAAATGGATGAGGCATCCCCCTGAAAAATGAAAAAAATAAAAAAACAGGTTTTGCTATTTGATGAGATTTTTTTGACACTTTGGCAGGTTGTCAATATAGACTTAAAGCATATTTAATGCATACAGGAAGAATAGGTAATTTTTTTCGTTAGAAATTCTGGTTTAACAGCTGTAATTTTTTCCTAGTGAAACATTCGGTGTAAGGCATCGATTTAGGAGGTCTGGGTAATAAATAGCGGAAATTTTATTTTCGGAGCCGTGATTTTTCAATATTTTTTCCTTTAGTGAAACTATTATTATTATTAGTATTAAAAAAAAATGACATCTGCAAAGAAAAATTGTTTTTTCTCCGTGACTTGAACTGCATACAATTTTTAAAGGCAGTTTTTACAGTTCCATGTAACTTTTAGTGGGGTACTTGTCTATCATCTGTCCTTCCCGTAACTTCTAAGCTAATCAAAATGTTTAAATACGATTACATGGTACTTTTACGTTTCGTTACGTATTACTTTTACGGCGTAATTAAAAAAAAATTAGAACAGCTGTAAAAAAAATTTTTTTTCGTGGTGACTTGAACTGATTAAAATTTTTAAATACGGTTTTCATAGTTTCATGTAACTTTTACGGGCGTAATTTATTTGAAAAAAAGTATCTTAACATCTGTCAAAAAAAATTTCTTTATCCTCGTAACTTTTGAACTGCTTAAAGTTTTTAAATATTGTTTTGACAGACAATTTTTTTCATAACTTTTAAACTGCTTAACATTTTTAAATACGATTTTTACAGTTCCAATGAAATTTTAGTGATGTAATTATTAAAAAAAAACTTGCTCATTTGTCCAAGAAATTGTTTCCTTTTAAAAAACTATTTTAACAGCTGTCAAAAATATAAATATCGGTGTAAATAAGTTCATAGTCGGTTATGGCTACAAAAAAAAATTAAATAAAATAACAAAAAGATAGACAATATCGAGTTTTAAATTAAATCATAGCCGTACGGTTATGATCTACAAAAAATATAAAAAAATAACATAAAAAGGTAGACACAACCTGACAGATAGCTTGTTAAATAAGAGACTAAACTTTCTGTAATGAGGGGGGAGGGGGCGTGGCAGATATGGGGATCTGAATCTTAATAAACTTTCGGGGCCCACTTTCACTGTGTCAAAAACGTACGGCGATTTCGCGAGTAAGGCATGTTCAAAAACAAAATAATTTTGTTTTAAGCGGTAATTATCCAATTAAAATTTTTATTTAAAAAATTTATTTTAATAATGGTATTTCACCCCAAAACATATCTATGATTTTCTTATTTTCGTTCCAAAAACTTTCTTAGACAACTTTCAGAAGAAAGTGTCACCGTTATGTTATTTTCGATATAAAAAGGAGATAATCCTTGAAATCGCTTTTCCTGCATTGCTCTGTGTTATTAATTTTTATAAATGTTATTTACTTGGGAGTATCAGAAATATGAACTGAGGGTTTTATTATCTCTGTGTAATCACTTCAAAGTGCTGTCACAGCTTCCTAATAATGAGGACTCCAACTACATACTATTGCTTTATTGTTTAATGTTTTTAAATAATGCCGACGATTGGAATGATGTTTTAAAACATGTTATCGATGAAAATATGCTGAAGAAAGGAAAGCACTAACATGGTTTTACTGTTATTATAATGAAAGTGTGTTCACTTTTGCTATTTCGGAAAATTTAGCATTTTAAACATTCCGGAAACTTATTTGTGACACAAAAGTTTGGTTCACGATAACTTTAAAAAATTAAACCAAAAACTAGTTAAGTAAATCTAAATTAGATTTTTGGGTCGTGCGCATTACTTTCTAATTATTTTTGGGGATTTAAGGAAAAAATGAAAAATATATATCGTGAGAACCCGTTGTAATATTTTATTTTATTAAATGTTTTTTTAAAAAGTGAGTCTTTGAACCAGAATTTTTTAACGCTATTAGAACAAGAAAAAGGTCTAACTGATAATGGCGGATGCCATCCCTTGATGATACAAGAAAAAGACACCTCCGATGTATTTTCAGTTTGCATAAGAATCGTCTCGTATTTGTTTTTATTTTTATGTTATACGGTTCCATTTTTTAAATAGTCTTTAAAGTCCATTTTTTGATTTTTCTACCATTTATTTTTCAAATTTAATACCTTATGGTTTATTTTTTTATTTTAACAACAAAACTTTTCTCTTTATTTTTATGAACGTCTTCACATTTTATTTTTTAAATGTCAGTTACTGTGTGTGTGTGTTCAAACAACCATCGAAATTGAAGAAATAAACTTTCGGAATTTTTTTCCATCGTACCTGACGGTGATCAAATTTCAAAAATCAAGTAATTTCATAACCGCATGCGATTGTGCATATGACATGGCAACCGTGCAACAGAAGGTATTTTAATTGTAATTCACATAAAAAACAGCCTCTCAATTCATTAATTCAAGGAACTCAAAATCATACCTTAAAATAAAACAACTGTTAAAATTGTACTTTGATGATTCTATATTTTACTTCTCTTATTCACGATCTACAACGATTAAAACAACCTAATGACTCGTCCCTTACTTTTTTTAACCGCCTTCAAGTTTTAAATGATAAAACACATGCAAGCATATAGAAGTCCCCAAACTTACATTCAAAAAAAGCAAAAAGATCGGGATTATGGTCCTTAATATCTTTCTTACTAGCCTAGAACCGCACATAGGGCAACTTATTCGTACTAGTAATCTAACTTCACTCCTACAAGCACAAACAAGAATTTGAAGAGAACTTCAACTTTCTTATTTTGAGAATCAGAAAGTAAAACAACCCTTCAGAAATCCAACACTTACATACGCAGCACACAACAATTGAAATGTTCAATTTGTAGCAGAATTGGTCTTACAATATCTCAGTTGAGGAAATGTTTCCCAAAATAATAATTTTCAAAGACTGTAATAAATTTTAACTTTCAAAGGCCACAGTTACAGTACCAATCCAATTTTTCACAACAAAATAGATCAAATATTATCATCGCTAAAATTCAAACCAAACCCAATTCGAACATTAATAATTCAAAGAAACCACGATTTTTAACCAACTAGGACATATCATATAAACACATAACGAGAATGGTCCTTCCTTCATCCGAACATAATTTTTACAACCCTGATCGCGTTAGCTAAACTTTCTGGACTCTCTAAAGATGGTTCTAAGTTGTGTGGAGTGGTAAAAGGTTTTGGCGAAGTTGTATATCCAGATGTATATACATCCTCCTGTCTCTGAATCTTGCGTACGTTGCTATTTCAGAAAATCACTCCACGTTAATTTTTCTCTACGGCGCAAAACAAGGTTGCGCCATAGTCGCAGATTGTGATGTCGAACGAATACTAGAACTGATCCGAGAATCTGATCCCTGACGCTCGGATCACGTACCTGATCCCAAACTTAAAAACGAATAGGTCAAAAACTAGTACGCACACGTATTTCAAGCAGAGATTAATTTGGTTACTCGGATTCGGTTGCCATGTGTATCGTGAGTAATCGTCTCAACAAATAATACAATATCGGTTCGGCTGACGGCACTGGCCACTGATACAGGCGAATGCGCTGGAATACGACTGGTAGCAATAATTATTGGATAGGGGAAATCTCGGAAAAAAGCGTTATTAACACTGAACATATACTCCGAGATTAGATCAAATAGGGATCCGACTGACTATCTATCTGTAGGACGTCGCGGTCGGTGTGATAAAATAAAAATAAAGAGATAAATAAATATTTAGGGGATTAAAATCAGTATTCGATTTTATATGTGGCAGAAAAAAAAACCATAATCTAATTATTTAATTCTTGTTAGCATTTATACGTTTACGTTTTTTGTAAATCTCTTAATTTTTTAACGTATTTGATCGTGATAAGTAATGAGTAGCTAAAATAAAACTAGGAAATAAAAGATTAATAAAGTTTAATAATCAGGAAATCAGGTTTAATAAACAAAACAACTTAAAAAATAACAAATTCTACTTAAAAATTATTTAACTTATGTGAAAAACTGTAATTTGTAAGTATTTAAAAATAAAAGTTAACTTCATTTTTTATGAGACATGCGGTTTATGTGCTCTTGTAATAAATATTTTGAAAATATTCTTCCACAAGGAACTGAATTGGCAAGGGTACAACATTTTTGTCTTACAATCTCACTTAAATAAGGGTAGTTGTAATGGTTGCTTTTCCACCAATCGAGAGGGTTACAGTTGCGGTCTAAGATATCATTCTCCAAATTTCGCTGCATCTCGATAATTGCGCGGCTTGATGCAGATGTAGATTTAGGTTTATTTTTTATCACGTTTTCATCAATACAGTCCCAAAGAGTACGATTTTTGAACCAATGAAAACAAATAATGTAACATGACAACACTGTAAGAAGCTCAAGAATAAGCACTTTCTGCGCGCATAAATGGTAAAAGTCGAAGAACGCCCGCTTATACGTTCCATTGAACGTTAAATCAGAAATCTAATTAAAAGTATTTGTATATATACTGACTTAAAAAACCTTAAAAGGGTAATTCTAACCGACTAGTAATAGCTAATTCCTAATATTATGCTTATTCAACATTTTCGATTTTAATAAGCTTTATTCATAAGAACGAATCAATATTATTAAAGCCACAAAAACATTTAAAACTTTCGACTAAATAATTCTAGGAAAACATAATTTAACCTTCGCATATTTATAAATTTAAAATACCATTAATTTTGTTTAAGAAGTGTCAGTTGCTGATTATGTTGATTGCATTGGGAATTTGGGATTGGGATCAAGTATTTCCGAAATTGGGATCAGTTCCGAACTGATCCATAAAAAAGTCGGGATCAGCCATCACTAGTCGCAGATTAGTTTTGAGATTTAATCGCTCCTTTCTAGAAAAGAGTAAAACGATTCATTTTACTAATTCGAATTCACTCTCTGAAATGATGCAAATCACTGATTCGAATCATCGACTCATGGAATTACTGGCTGAAATATAAAATACCGATCCCCTTCGGGGTTTACAATATTTACATATTTTAAAGCCGATTTAGATATTAAAATATATAATAGCGTATGCATATGTTGAATATAAAATTTAATATTCTTTTTATATTTTAAAATAATAAGGCCACATTTTATTTATGGATATATTGCTTAGAATGATATATAATAAATATTCTAATTAATGTAATAAAAATAATACTTTTTAAGAGAATCATATATAATTAAAAAACAATAATATTTCAAAAACATATCCAAAAAACTTAATTTTTCTCATTTTTGATTCTAAGTAACATAATTTAAATATATCTAATCCGTCACTATCGTAGACCGAAACCTGATTTGCAAGATATAGACCCGAAACCTATTATCTAATCATGAACAGGTTGAAAGTTAAGTAAACACTCTCCGGCTCTTTTCGATCGATATGTATCGGAATTCATAACCCAAGAGTAATTAAATCGATAGTAAGAAATGCTTAATGCGGCAAGAACTATTTTATAGGAGAAAAAGGATTTTTTTGGGATGTCCGCTAAAGCAATAAAATTTTGCCACAGGTACCACACTATATGTTGCTCCCCGGTAATAAGAGTATCAAGTCCGGCGAAGATTTCGAATGTTCTCTTGGTAACCATAATTGCCGGCTTTACTCCTGTTGGTGATTCTGTTGTGGTTTTACGTATTAATTTTGGCGCTAGTTGTACCCGTCTCTCAACTAGTTGTCTGTACTGATGAAGACCTTAAGTCAGAAACACGTTTCTATAGTTGATCAAATTTCACTGCTTTAGCGGTCATCTCAAAAAAATTCTCTCTCTCTTTCTCTCTCTCTCTATATATATATATATATATATATATATATATATATATATATACACATACATACATACATACATACACATATATACACACATATCCCCACTGTCACACTGGACAGGTCAGATAGCGAGAAAAAATGTGGATAAAAAATCATAACCCGAGAAGAAGAAAGAAGCAAGTCATTTTAAAATTAAGATTAAAACTGAAAATAAAAACATAAATTTGAATGCATTTAGCTGGGTTCCCCGATATTAATTAAATTCGATAAAGTACATTATCCTGTACAGTTAAGTATCGTTGACGTAACATTTCTTTCTATCGACGCCACTTACTGCAGATAACATATGTGTGAATATGCTTGTGAACACTGCAGTGCTGCTAATTCGGAACGAGCGTCATCAAGACAGACAATAGACAAACACGAAATTCGTATTGAGCCGAGCACACGGCAAACGACTCTCGCAACGGCCTACTCCCACGAATTTGCTTGCAAAACTCCAGTCGATGATTCGAATTCTAAGAAAGAACATAAGAGCAAGACTCTTGGTTGAAATGTATCATGCGGAGCATATAAACCGGTTTTGTTTCTTTTTCGGTATGACTAGTATGACTTAGGACTACGATGTCTGGCTATCATGCGAGTGGATTGAGTTCAATTCGTAGGGGTGGTTGTTTTTTTTATTGTTGGCAAAAAAAAATGTTTTAAAAAGCGTATTGCGTTTAGGTTAGCCCTTAAGGTTCTTTTTTTTTTTGAATGATGTTAAAAAGCGTATCTATACAGGGTGTCCGGGAAAATGTGGGAGATCTCTCGGACTCAGATAGAACATTAAAAAATAAGATGACAAGTTCCCATAAATTTTTTTCCTAGCGGCCCTCCCTACGGAGATACGGCCCCCTAAAGGACCCCACTGGAAATCGGTTTTTCTAGAATAACTTTTAAACGACTCAATATAATTTAACGAAAATTTAATATGATAAACAGTAGTAAGGACCTCTCAAAATGCTTCCCTTAAAACATAATTAGCTTGTTTAGTTTACCAGGGACGGACTAGATTGTACATTTTAACGCTCAAATTTTTAACACCCTGTATGATAAGGAGTTAAAAAAAATAAATTTGGATACCTTGAACATTAAGCTAAAGAAAAGGTGCTCTTGTTCATTGTCGATAAAATGAACCGTTTTCGAGAAAAAAAAATAATAAAAGAATACAACTTTGGGAGTATTAAATATGTTTTGATCCTGAACAACCTAATACGCTAAATAGAAAAAAGTCAATTAAAAACTTCATAAGTGGGTTCAACATGTGCTCCGTGATTTGTGATGCACTCGCGGGCAAGACGAATAGAGGACTGCTGTACTCGCCACAACAACCCAGCATTGTTCCTTATCATATCGCAATGAAACGTGATTCTCTGTAAAAGTTCCTCCCTAGTAGCAACCGGAGAGGAATACACCAAGGTTTTGAGATGACCCCACAGGTAGAAATCCATTGGCGTTAGGTCGGGAGACCGTGGAGGCCAGGCAATGGGACCTCCTCTGCCTATCCAACGGTTTCCATAGACGTTATTTAGGTGGTCCCGTACAGCAACGCTAAAATGGGGTGGGGCTCCATCATGCATAAAATGCATCCTTTGGCGGGTTTCAAGTGGCAAATGCTCTATTGAATCTAGAAAAGCGTTCTGAAGGAACTCTAAATAAAGTTCACCATTCAATCGTGCCGGTAATACGCATGGTCCAATGAAAAAATTGCCGATTATTCCTGCCCAAACATTAATGGATTGAAACTGATGTTGATGATGATGAACGACAGTGGCATGAGGGTTTTCATCAGCCCATACGTGCGAGTTATGTAAATTTACAATACCATCTTTGGTAAATCCTGCTTCATCGGTAAAAAGAATAATGCTAATGAAGTTTGGGTTTGTTCGTTGTTGATCTAACAACCAGTTTGCGAACTGGATTCTTCGAGGAAAATCTTCAGGAAGTAGTTGATGCACTTTTTGCAGATGATAAGGGTATAACAACTGTTCTTTAAGTACTTCAGCAACTGTACTTTTTGACACATGAAGCTGCGCGGCTAATATTCGAGTGCTTATTGAGGGAGTATCAGCTACAGTATCCAAAATATCTTCCTCCAATTGCACCGTACGTACTGTTCTCCTCACACCAGCATCAGTACTCCTTTTCCCAAAACTTCCTAAAAATAATTAATGAACGTCAATAATGTTACCTTATTAATTGAGAATTGCCCACCAGTTTCTCTTAGACGTTGGTCAATTCGCTGAAATGTTTTCTCATTTGGAATATTGCGATTAGGATATCTTTCTCCATACAACCTTCTTGCTTCATAAGCATTGCAAGATGCAAGTCCGTACATAAGATGCATATCTGCATACTCACTAAATGTGTATCCCATTATCGAATTAAATTTACCAAGGTATTCAAAATTTAATAAATTAATATCGAAGTAGGTACAAAAAGATCAACGTGTCAAGAAGATTTCAAATGCACACGTCAATGCGAGATTATTTATTTCGTACCATAGTAACGTTTGTAAAAAAGTGCATTCTTTAATACTGATAAATAAACAATAATAAAACATTAATACTTTTATTATTTTTTTTCTCGAAAACGGTTCATTTTATCGACAATGAACAAGAGTACCTTTTCTTTAGCTTAATGTTCAAGGTATCCAAATTTATTTTTTTTAACTCCTTATCATACAGGGTGTTAAAAATTTGAGCGTTAAAATGTACAATCTAGTCCGTCCCTGGTAAACTAAACAAGCTAATTATGTTTTAAGGGAGTATTTTGAGAGGTCCTTACTACTGTCTATCATATTAAATTTTCGTTAAATTATATTGAGTCGTTTAAAAGTTATTCTAGAAAAACCGATTTCCAGTGGGGTTCTTTAGGGGGCCGTATCTCCCTAGGGAGGGCCGCTAGGAAAAAAATTTATGGGAACTTGTCATCTTATTTTTTAATGTTCTATTTGAGTCCGAGAGATCTCCCACATTTTCCCGGACACCCGGTATAAAAGGTGTATCTATATTAAAACAAAGATTGTCAAACGAAAGACTCGGCAAGCGGTGGGACCCATGTGGAGGTTTAAGAATAAAAAAGTTATTTCTGCAAGCGTTCTTTAACCTAATAAATAAACTCTGTTTGGGAGTCATCTACCAGCGCTGGTGACATTCACATTTTGACAATTGTGCTCATTATGTATCTACAGACAATCTCTCTTAAAGTCTAGTATCTAGGCTGTACCAGCCAGTATATATCGAAGGCATGCTCGAAGGCTCCCCGCTTAAACCTACTGTTTTTTTCTAATTTGTATCTGTGTTTAAAAATATGTAGTATGGATTGTACCTCCTTTGGAACGATCTTATTTTGACCAGTGGTATGAATTGTATTGGATTATTGGGTCTATACAGGGAGAAAAGCTATCAAAAATTGCTTCTCTGAGGCATTTTATAAATTTTCCTTTAATCCGAAAGTCTTTAAATTCCTTGTCAATAAACTTTCTCACTCTATGATTCTTACTAATTTTCCTGAAGTTTGACTGCTTGGACCCCTCCCTTGAAATGAATTTCTGATTGGTTTTTAACCGACTCGAAAAAAGGAGCAGATTATCAATTCGATCCTATGTATTTTGTATGTATGTACAGGCTGATCTCTTATGCCCCCCCACCCCCGTATCTCGGTTATTTAAGAAGATAGCAAAAAACTTTAAACACAAAAGTTATAAGTTTTTTTACAGAATTTTTGTAATATGATATCAGAAAAAACAATTGAACATAAAAAATCAGACATAGTTACCAAACTTTTGTTTTTTCTTATGAAACACCCTGTATATTATATGTTTATCAAATGGATCTTCTCTAGCTCATTATACATATACTAGGTTTGATATCTTTTTCTTTAAAAATACCCGAGAAATTTAAGAGTTAAGTTTTTCTCAAATTACTCAGGCATCTTTAGAGATAAAGGTATTAAACCTGGTATATTTATAACTAGCTAGAAGAACATATAATATACAGGGTATTCCATAAGAAAAAATAAAAGTTTGGTAAATAAGTCTTGTTGGAATTTTCGTTTAAGCTGTATCTGTACATTTCTAGAAAATTGATTCTAATTGTAATTTCTAAAAAGCTTTTGTTTTATTCGGAACTCTATACGATAGTCAAGCCCCGCACTGGTGTTTATTTTCCTCATTCCACATAATATTAACATTTATGTTATCTATTATATAGACAGTTCATCATCATTCATCAGTGATAAATAAATTCTTAGAGTAAAGTAGAGATCACAATTCATTCATAAATCATGGTTCCCCTATTTTTCACATTCTATCGACCAATGTTTACGATAAAACAAAAAGTGGGAATGGCTTATGTTCAAGCCGTGGTCATTTGTTGACGAATGCCAGTGGCGGTGCGAGTTTTCACTTTCCGCATAAGAAAATATCATTAATCGTGAAAAAATCATCGTTCCGGGTTTTTGCAGATCTTCATGTTTTTCAATATATATTAAACTTTAGTTTTTAGTTATGTATGCCTTATGTCACTGTCATTTTGTAATTGTGACATTTAGAAAAATTATTTGTTTAGTTGTTAAAAATGTCATCTTATAAACCTGTACCTATCAAGTTAGACCTTGTATAAATTTAAACCTCTTTAGTGAATACTATTAGGGTTTTAAACTATAATCAATGCTTTTAACGCTCTTTTATGGGCTTCCTACTCGTCTGATTGTATGTTTGTATGTCAGGTTCAAATCTTGTAAAGGATTTTTTACCACTTCCATTACCGATTATTCCAAATTTGACATGTATACACTTTCGGATATAAAAAATCCGATTTTTTTTAGTCAATGTTTAGAAATCCAAAATGGCGGCGCCAATACGGCCGACGAATTTTGTTACTTGTGTAGATTAAACTGAAAATTTAAGAGGGTCAGCATTTAAAAATTCAAAATATTGCCAAAATGACAATGTCAACAGGTCGGACGGATGATTTTAACATTTGTGGGGATTATTTGAGAATGCACATCAAAAATCAAAATGGTGGCGCCAATATAGCGAACGAATTTTGTCATTTGTACAGATTCGGCTGAAATATCAGTATCTAGAAGTATTTAAAAATGAGAGTTATGAAATTTTAGTCAATATTTGAGAATTAAAAATGGCGGCACCAACATAACAGACTAATTTCAAAATGTTTGCAGATTTGATTAAAATTCGGCATTTAGGGGTATTTAAGACTGCACATCATGAATTTTTGTCAACATTTTAAAAATTCAAGATTGTAATGCCAACATGGCGGCAGAATTTTAACATTTGTACAGATTTGTGAATACATATCATACATTTTTAGTAAATATTTAAAAAATGATAGTAGGAATGCCTAGATTGCGAGTGAATTTTAACATTTATACAGATTTGATTAAAAAGCGATATTAAGTGTGCAATTTATACATTTTTAGTAATAACTATTCAAAGTGGGGATGTCATCAATCCGATAAGTACTTTTTTCAGATATTTTTAAACATTTAATTAAGTCACCGTTTTGTTCCCACATTTTGAATTCGTCTCAACATTTTTAACAGTTCATACCTATATAATATTTGATTTTTCAGCAAAATTTGAACATAATCGATGCAGTAGTTTGCTGCATTGACTATAACATCTATATATATATGTCCCACCTAATTTTTCTGCAAAATTTGGATAAAATGGATAAGCAGTTTTTTAGTAATATTTTTTTTACATTTCAATAGACCGTCCAGCCATATTGGCTTTTTACCAAAATGTGAGAACATGTTTTTTTTTGCAACTAGAATAGCCAATTGTCATATGGTTTTTCCATGTTAATAGCTAAAATTTAAAAAATAAAAGATTTTTTTTTTAATTTTCAATATCCTAAATCTTAAATTCTAACCAATTTAGAATATGTTTACAAAACATTTTTACTTTAAATACCCAAAGAATCACCATTTGTATTCCTTTACCTGACAACACTTATATAAAAAATTGGCCCAACAACGCAAGTGAAAATTAAAAAAAAGCGCGAAATCATCCGAAACTTTATTATTTTTCCAGATTTTATCCAAAATCTAGTGATTTTCGAAAACGCAGTACGGATTTTTTGAGCGTGAGACGCCTTTTGACTATTTTTACTATGTAGTATAGATATATTCTATAATTATTTTAATTCTCTTATAGGAAAAACTATTGTAATAGTCAAAAAAAAAAACACCTCAGAGTCTTTCTTGCATCATTTTGCTTCTGAGGATTCTCACATGACCCCCGACGAAATAAACGTTCTATTATACTGAACCGGATTGGTCAATACGTCATGTGACCCAAAATAAGTGAATAAGGTATCTTCCATTAGACATGTCTCCTGGAAAAGGAAATCTTGCTGTTTACTTAGTGATTAAAAGAAAATTCCAAACGTAAACGGCCATTTTTTTACAAACTCACATTACCGCACCATAGTTAGGTCAACTAAAGCTCCTAGTTTCGCAATGTCCAAGATAAAGTAAATAAAACTTATTTATCAAATATTTAAAAAATCAATGTTCTTTTAATGTCACCGCACCTTTAATACGCTACTTATATAATCTTAGAATAATATATATTAGAAGATTTGAACCAAATCAACAAATACACAATAATACATTAAAGCAGTAGTGACACTAAGAAAAGCTTGGTATCTAATAAAATATTTTTTAGTAAATTAATTTCTTTAATGTTAAAACTTATTGTAGTTCCACGTCCCGCTCCAGCCACGCCGGTTACGGGAGCCTATAACAATCTTTACTGTAGACTATTATACTTTTTTACTATAAGGATCCCTTGTCAATGAAAGTGGGATGGTCTAATACGTGGAGTTGTCGATCGGGTTTGCCATATCTAACTAAAACTCTTGTTACTGGTGTAATCTGATCTGAAGCTTTGGGTATTTTAGTTTGTATTTTACTATTTCGCAATAAAAGTACTTTCTTTATACTGCTTAGAAACTAATACCGGAAACACATTACTATTCTTTATATGAAAATTTTATTGCATCATGTTTAAACATATTCACCGTAATATAAATTGGTATAAACATTGGTGTTTCTGGCTAGGGTTGGCATCGTCGTACGATCGACTTTATACTGTGAGGTAATCTTATCTAAATATGTAAATAATGAACTTTATTTTTATTCTTACTCTAAGAATAAATTAGCCACATTAATTGCTCGTGTAGCATTTTAATTAGAAGGTACGCAACGACATTTAACTAGGTGTTGCCAGAAGCATGATAGTTGTTTAGAAATATATTAGAAAAAATATTCTTTGAAGAGACAAATAAGATTGCCGGGAAATTGTGTAAAATCGATTTTTAAACGGATTTAACCAGCTGATCAATTGCAGTGCGTTGCGGACTGGCTACACTGGGCATTGAACCTCTCGGAAATGTCTCGATGGAGTCCATCTATACGGAATACAATACAAAGTTGGGATCCATTTAGGGGATATTTTATTTTAATTGGATGGGTCCGCTATTCGCAATATAATCTGTCTTTGAAAATACACACTCATTTTTCTTTTGTGCCACTGGATTATTACTGAATTAGTTTTATAAAACGACACACTTGCAAAATTACCCACATCTTTTTAAAGAAAAGGTTCTTTAACCCAGTGGCGCAATCAAGGTGGGGAGCTGTGGGTCTGCAACCCCCCAAGACAAAACATATATGCGTATAAGGTAAGGCCTAATAAATTTTTTAATTGTTCCGGGCTTTGGACTGCCACCTCCCGTACATTAAGGGTATTATTTTGACATTGATATATGAAAGTGAGCACCCTTTTTTTTGGTCATCAAAAATTATAAACCCCACCAAGCTGAAAACCTGGTTGCGCTACTGCTTAATCTTTATATCCGCTGCTGATGACTGCCTGAGTGGGAGAGTCATTTTGTCTCTTGATTGATTCTTGAGTTTTGTGTTAGACATTATCGTCTTTCGTATTTGCCATTGATATTGTCTAACTGAAATATTTGCTTCATCCTGGGATACGATTTTTTTATAAATATAAATACGAGTTGCAGGAATGAAGGCGCAAGCCGTTAGATAATTGGAATTTGGAATGTATTACCACAGTTTAAGAAAGAAACCCTTCTATCACTCCTTTGTTGTGCTCCCAAAAACCGGCTTTTTTTGTGAGCGGTCGTAAATCACAGCGAACACCTACAGCTAACAGCTAGATGCCAGGTATACGAGGCCGCGCGTTATTTTATCGCAATGAATACATCTACGGGGAACCATCAATAAGTTAGTTACTTTAGGTATTCATATTAATATTTAGAGGAATAGATGTTCAACTTAAAAAGTTAACTTATAGACTAAATTTGATAGGTATTAACAACAAATGTAAAATACAAATGTATTAATTATATTTGCGAAATGATGCAAAGAACTTTTACAACAATTAGTTTATTCTGGTTTAAATTACAAACATTATCCGAACGACAATCAATACGTTCTCGACACGATATCCAAATCGATTGTACTTCAAAAATATTCTACCAAGTTCTTAGAAATAGAGAATGGGAATATATGTTTCCTAAAAAAGCCATATCCTAATAGAATAACACTTAAATGGCAAATTCTTAAAACTAATAGTCGTAAATCTAATAGGTGGTGTAAGGGGAACTGGGTCTCGTTTGGCGCCGATATCAAATGTACAAATTCCAAGGAGATGATTGCTCACGTATACATAGAAACTAGATTATTTCCAATAAAAATCAATGTTTTTGAAAAACCTGAATTTATCCACAAGATTAAACTGGTCTGCATTTAACAAGCCAAACCAAGTCTTCCCCTTTTCTCCAGTCTGCACACTCCAGGTTTCATCTTACATTCTCCAGAAATTATAATCTCATAAGAACTGAAAGGCCCGCTTACAGTACAGATTATTTTTAACACTATATATCTACCAAAAAAACATTTTTTAAATGTCTTAAATGGATTCGTGATAACTTTATCGCAGTTTTGAGTCAGTAACTTTATGTGTCTTAATATGAGTCAAAAACACTACAAGAGCCATTGATCCATTGCAAGGGTTTTAACGCTCACGCACATAAAATGAAAGCACAAAACTGTTAAGCATTTATATTAAATAAGTTTTATATGTAAGCCATTAAATCCCTTTATTAAACAGTTTGCTCCTAACAGCTATCTTAAAACATTTTGGTTTTAATATTAACATCAACTAGTCATAAGTGCTTTAAAATATAAATTAAAATATTTTAAAAAGCCTTCTTAAAACTTTTGTTTGATTAATGCAAGACAGTAAGGAAATCTATTCCTATTCCATAGTACAAAAACGGATTTTCGTGAAAATAAGTGGTGAAATACGATTTAAATGGTTACTTTAAATATCAAAAGCTAGGTAAATATATTAAAATAAAGAATAGACAATTTACAAACCCACACAAGTCATCGTCCCAACAATATAGCAAATCGTTTTCCTCTTCAAGTTGTATCAGGCACTTAAGAGAAGAAACCCTTCTCCGTTAAGACTGAGGCATAAGAAAATTGATTTTTTTATTTTTCAAATAAACTACCCCTAATTTTGGCGATAAGTAAATAAACAAAATTGAACAAATTGAACACAATCGGTTCATGCTAGGCTAGGCAGGAGTCATTTATAGTTTTGAAGGCTGAATGAAAATTTTTAGAGCAAAACTAGTAATACAAAATTTGAGAAAAATCATTATTATGCACATTTTACCGGAATGAAGTTCTTGGCCCAATTTCAGTAATAAAAATTAATAACAGACAACTTTTTAAACAAATTTCCCCTATTTATGTTAACGTCATATCCATCAACACTGCAGTAAGAAGAATGACTAGCTTGAGAAGTCATTTCCAAAACGATCTCCAGAAAGTTACATTTAAACGCACTCTTGTTCCAAATTCTATATTTTTGCTCACCGCGTACAACTCTCCTTAAACATGTAGGTTTAAAGTCTTAAGACACCGCGTACCTAAACACTGCGAAGTGACCTGCCGACTGACCGCTAGAACCGACAGTTCGTGGGTGCGGGAGGCATGTCGGCAAGAGGGAAATTTATTGTGGAATAGCCCAGCGTTGCCACACCTAGTACATTTGTACTAGATCTGGTACTTTTTCCATCAATCTAGTGATCTAGTACGTACTGATTAAATTTTAGTACTTTTTATTAAATCAAAAACTAAAGATATTAATATTTTGAAAAAAACTTACAACCCGCTGAATTCATAACACTAAAACATGAATAAATCGGCTAACGGCTATAGTACAGCTCCATCTACCAGTGATTAAGAAAAATAGACATAACAATCCCCAGTCGTTAACGGGTCCGTTCGGGGATTCACACGGAGTTCGTGTGAATCCCCGAAGTAGGACATAGGCTGCATAGGCAGTGTGCGAGGCCAATCAAGAATCAAGAGAGTCCAGTTCAGTCAGGTTCAGTTTTCAGTTATAATATTCGTTATATTATATATTACCTATGCTCAGAGTCGATTCATTATTATTAAGTTATTTTACCTTACATGTTTAAGATTGTTACTTGTAATCAGTTGTGAATAAGTTTTTATTTATTAAGTTGAGTGGAGCTTGTTATACACCTGCCCACTATTAAGAATATCGAAAATCATGGACCGGTAAGTACTGATTTTATATAGATGTAGATGTTAATCCTTATTAAATATTAATAAACTCTGGAAAATTAATTATTACAAAGTCAAATTTATTTAGTAATTTAGACTATATAAGTCGAAATATTAAAATTTACATGGTTTCTGTATAAATTTAATTTAATGTGTTATTTTAGCTTTGTTATTCGAAAAAAACCTGAACCCACTGTACAACCAATTGCGAATGAACCATTACCAAATGCAAATGAAAGTCTATGTACCAGTACCGGCAAGAACACTACTAATGTCGATCCAGACTCATCCCACCACTCAAGTGATTCCAACTCAAAGTAAGTTACTTAAAAATTCACTTCACTATCTACTTCATGTAGGTATGTATAACTTAAAGATAAAGAATAATGCCTAGGCCGGAAAAGTCATCCCTAAGATGTTATTTTTATCATGGTGTTGCCATGCCAGGCCAATGCCAGATTTTCTCTGGATGGTGTCAAAATGTTAACGTTAATATATTTTAACGCTTTCAGGGTTAATTTCTCTAGAGAAATTAAATATTATATTATAAATAATAAAAAAGTTATTCTTATAGTGGCTTTCTTATTTTAGTATTTCAACACATGCACCCGAGATTGAAGCATCCGAATCTGGCTGAAAAACGTCATTAAAAAGAAAGAGGGAACTGAAGATTTGCACAAAAATTTCCTATAAACAAAAGTACAAAGCTGAATGGAAAGGACAGATTAAGGACTCATTCTGGCTGAGACAATCTGAGAGTAGTAATGTTCCTTTTTGCACGGTATGTGATAAAAGTTTACAAGGATCGTTTACCCATGTTAAGAGACACAGTGAAACTTTTTCACATAAAAAAAAATAGCAGCATGTAAAATGACTCCTAAAGTCTCGGACATGGAATCAGTAACTTCATTTAATTCATTAAAAAATAATGTTAAAATTGGTACCCTTAAGCTACTTGCATTTTTAGTAGAGCATAATTTACCTTTTTTGTTATTAGAGCATCTGCCTGGATTAATAAAATCCATATGCAGTGATTCTACAATAGCAAAAAATATTAAATGCAGCAGAACCAAGGGAACAAATTTATTATTAAATATTTTAGGTCCAAAAAGCTTTAAAGATACTATTTGTTTGATGAAAAATAATCCATTTTCGATAATAGTTGACGAAACTACTGATACCAGCACAAAAAAATGTTTAGCTATCATTGTAAGGGTATTAGTAAAAAATAAACCAAAAGATCGTTTCTTAAATTTAATTGAAGTTGAAAATTCTGACGCTGAACATATATATAATGCAATAAAAGAATTATTTTTATCAAATAACGTTCCCTTTCAAAATTTTGTAGGATTTGCGGCAGATAACGCGACGGTAATGATGGGGAGAATATCTGGTTTAGCTACTAGATTTAAAAATGATGTTCCGCAATTATTTACTCTTGGCTGCACATGTCACTCATTTAATTTATGCGTCTCTCATGCATGCAATAAACTTCCAAGCTCAATAGAAGATTTAGCACGCGATATCTACTCTTATTTCTGTCATAGTTCCAAGCGAATTAATGAATTAAAGGAATTTCAGGCATTTTGCAATATAGAACCACACAAAATTCTTAAAATGAGTCAGACAAGATGGCTGTCCCTTCAAATGGTTGTAAACAGAATTCTGGAACAGTGGCAGCCTTTAGAATTATTTTTCACTAGGGCAGCACTTGAAGATAACTTACAATCTGCAAAAACAATACTACATGCTTTAAAAAATCCAATTTATAGACTATACTTTTCATTTTTATCCTATATTTTAGAACTTATAAATAAATTGAATGTATTATTTCAAAGCCAAAAACTTCTTATTCACAGACTGCTGCCAGAAGTTAAAAAAATATATAAAATAATACTAAATAATTATTTATTGAGAAATTATATTGACTCAACTCCCATTCACTTGATTAATCCCAAAATGGTATCTAAATATAAAGATATTGATAACATTTATTATGGCGCTAAATGCGAACTTCTTGTGAAAAGTATACAAGACAATGAAGATTTTTCCTCTCATCTCAAATCATTTCGTATAAGAGCATTAGATTTCTATATCGAACTTTGCTTACAAATTCGCCAAAGGTTTGAATTTGACAATATAAAACGATAAAAGCTTTATCTGGGAAAGTTACGTCCATTACTACTCTTATTGAACAGTTTTCAAATATTTCCCAATCAGAGTATGAAGATATTAATATTGAATGGGTACAGTTGGCCGATATTGAGAATAAAAATTGCCTCAAAGACCTAGAGTTTGAGGAATTTTGGGGGGAAATAATGAATATGAAAAATTCTTCTAATCAACCAATGTTTCCTTTACTAACAAAACTTCTAAAACATGTTATGTGTTTACCACACAGCAGCGCGGCAGCCGAAAGAATATTCTCCCAGTTAAATTTGATGAAAACAAAACTGCGGGGCAGGCTGTCAATAAAAACTTGCAATGCCCTACTTCTATCTAGGGAACTTATTGCATGCAGTGGGAATACTTGTGAAAATTGGCAACCGGACCCAGAATTGTTAAAGACGAATATATCAACGTCATTTTCAGATGCATTAGCTGATGCTGTGACATCTGAAATTGACGATTTAATAATATAAGGTTGTAAAAATACAGAATTTTATTTTTCTCTTTATTATATCTTTTTTAGTGTTCCTATTTTTTTTGTTTTTGTTTTGCTAAAACCATTACCTGTGTGTAATGTTTTCATTTATGACAGCCCTAGAATGTTTATTTTTGTTATTTTATGTGTAAAAATATATGTATGTTAATTTATATTGTGTTTATGTTGCATATTTGCAATAATTTCCCATTTCCTTTAAAAGTGACAACTATTGGCCTAAGGTAAATTTTGGCATTTTTAGTACTTTTAATTTAATACATTTTAGTACTTTCTTTAAAAAATCTAGTACAAATGTACTAAAACAAAATTTTTGCCTGCGGCGCTTTATCTAGTGCCTTTTAGTACTTTTTATTTTGAACTTCTAGTACATTTTAAAAAATCATTGTGGCAACCCTGGAATAGCCAAGTGCTTGGCCTATATAGACTCTGGTATTACAGTATTAATTTTTTTATGTAACAACTTACAATATAATTCGTTTTCTTTGGTTATGTTGATGAAGGGTTATACACATTAAATATTTTTGAAACTGATTATCTATATAATATGTGCAATGCAGTATTTTGGCCAAAGTCGGTATGTCTTACATTTCTTTTTCAAAAAGAACTAACTAGAAGTCTAAGATTTTTAATAATTATATATGGTTTATAATCTAGACTATTTTGATTTTTACATATTTAATTTATAATTATTTCATTCGGTCACCTTTTTTCAATAATATACGTCGCTCGCTTTGCTACATACAATAGTAGGTATGTATTAACTGAGTTTATCAAAATTAATTATTTAAAGTTATCGACATTATTCCTTTGATACATGACAAGGTGCTTTAAAGAATTCATTTGAACTTTGTCAGTTACAATCGTCTTTTTTCTCTTGATATTTTTCATCTTTTTATAAGAAATGGTTGAAAAAAATGACTTTTCCATCAAAATTGGGCTCGGAATCTGGGTATGTTTTTGTATTTTAGTATCGATTTGGATTTTCACACGATTTTTAAAAGGTAAAAAGCAACTTTTTTCTAATATACACGTTGTGGAAGACAGTTTACGAAAAATGCAAGAGAAATTTGAAATGGAGCAGAGAAAAAAAAGTATGGGTTGTGTGGAAACATTAGATGATATCATAGCTTGCTTAAATACAACTTTGACAGACGGGAAACAGGTATTAAATTTATTATTGAATTTAGATTAATATAATTAATACAATATCAAAATCTCCATCTTTTTGTAGAGCCTGAGCATGTTTCTCATTTGTTTTTGGTAGACATACTAAACTTACAATATATTGCTATTATTTATTATTTATACATATAAACATCTGATTTTTGATGGTTTAATAAAAAATATTCTAATTTATTTAAAACAGCAATATTAAAAAATTAGTGGCACCCCGCGAGTTTCTTTATATATTTTTAGTAGCATTTATATTAAGAAGGATCTATTTCAATTTTTAAGATTTTAGATATGTAGACACAAAATCAACTCCTAATAGTAATCATATAACAGCTAACCTAGCTCAGTAAAAGTTAAACTTGAAAAAATTTTATCAAACAAAATAATAATGAAATTCCTCTTCCATAACTTTTTTAGCCTTGCAATGTAATATTAAAAAAAGCATCACAACAATGTTCCTTGCAGGATCCGTAGAAGCAAAATACAAAAAACGACTAAATCTTATCCAAACAACATTCAATTTTTTTAAAACGTATTAGCAATAAAATCTATATTTAGTAAAACACCAATCAAAATAATGGTAGGACTTTTTAAAAAAATATGGGGAATTTTATGTAGGGATATTTTTTGCATTTTTCCGCGAATTTCCCGCCAGAGAAAAAAGAATTTATTTAACCTTTATTTATGTGAAATATATAATAAGATTCTTAGTCCTTCACGGATGGAAAAATACAATGTGTTTTCATTCCGGGTGTACATCCGTTCACAACTGTCGTTCTGAAAAGAGCAGTTTTGCTGACGTTTCGCAGAATAGAGAAAGATCTTGAAACAAAAGAAATTAAGAGGCATACCGTAAATATTGTCGTGGGAAGGAGGAAGGAGGGGTTAAGATTAAGAGTGTAGTTGGAAAAAAATTATTGATAAAATATGCCTAATATAACTGAAAATAAACATCAGTATTTTTTGTCCAAACATATTAAAAGCCTAACTTTAGCAATAGCAATAGATTTTTATAGGTAGGTAAAAAAATGTAAACGTTTTCCTAGCTATTTCCGAGGGTATTCACTCTTCAGCGAATTAGCTAATCACAAAATATATTCAGAACTCGGAGCAATTCTGCAGTTTTATTTGTACACTTGAATCTATTTACTATTTACATGAAACTACCTGAAACTTTACCCTATCTTTGAAGGTGCCTGGAAAAATTATTAGAGTAGGAAATTTTATTGAAGAATATGCAATATATCCTAAACTTAATTCCAATACTATATCACTATATAAACTTACCTATATGTAATGAAAATAATGAAATTCAATAACACGTTTGTTGTAATCATCGTGTTGCCATGTCTGCAATATCGTAAATTGACCCAAGGCTCAATTATTATTGCTCAAATTATTCGATATGAAACATCAAAAAGTGGTCGTAAATGTGTGGAAAATGATTTTTTCGTCCTGCTCGTATTTAGTATTAGCATTTCTAGTATGGCTCTTTTTGAAGTTAGCTTATGCCTGTTTTTGGTTTCCTCAATATTTACAGACTCAACAAGATGAGGCCAAAGACGAGGAAACGCCATCGCTGACAGCTGAAAATGAAATCAACAAGCTAAATAAAAACGAATCTAGAGAAGAAATTACTGAAAACAAGAAAAACATATAAAAATATTTGATTTATAGTTTTTTTTTATCCAAATAGAATTTGTTGCTGCACATGTGTTAAGGATATACATAAGTATGTTTATGTAATATTGCTTATAAAAGATGAAATATATGTTAGGGAAAATATTTTATTAAGAATATGTTATAATTATTAAGTAATATTAAGCAAGTAAATGAGAAAATGGATACAATGATCAAATATGTTTAATACTTAAAAAAATGTATTTACCTCAAACAAAATTGATTTAATTGTGTTTTTAATTGACATAAATAAACAAGTGTGTATCTTAAATGATACACATAAATAATGAATGGGTTTATTTAAAAACATGTATCCAAAAATTAAGTAAACTGATTTGGCTTAATGAAATTGTGTTATTATATAAATATATTTTACCTTTGTCTATTAACTAAACCTTTTATTTAATCCCAGATTACTAATGAACTATTTACATGGAATAATACGATATTTTATTTAATTTTATTAACTTGTTTAACTAGGACAACTTAATTATATGTCGAATATATTCGTAACTTAACGGTACTTAGAATACATATTTGGAATTTAATGATTAATAATTAATTAATGGAAGATATTTTCAAGTAGCATAAGTGGTTATATTAGATCAAATTTTTAAAAATCGTATTAAACTTTGTTAGGTAATGCTTTTCTGTGTTTTCTTAATTTGGGGTAGCGATTCAGAAAGAAAAAGTCAAACATTTAAGACAGTTTACGTTTCATAATTTATTATTGCATCTTCAGGGCGGTCAAAAACTACATAAAACAAATGTGGCATTGCAAGACATAAATAAACATAATTAAAATGCATTACAGGAAAATATATAACATTACTTGTTTTAATATTTAATATCAAATGGTAAAATTAAAATTGGGAATATTAATCCTCGTACTCACTTAGCGAATAGTCGGAATACAAACGAACAAACATTATCCCACGCATACGATTAAATATGCGTACGTTTGTTCCAATATTCGAAGTGATGCGAACATATGCGTGGGATGTGCATAAATATGTACGCAACTGACAACGTGTAGCGATTTTTCTCGTTTAGGCAGGCATGGGCGCTGCAAGGGGGTAGGTGAGGGCAGCTACCCCCATTCCCGGGTTAGTAATAACTAAATCTGGTGCAATTTATATTAGTATAATTTTGCCTCCACCGCGATTTAAATAATTTCATGTGTTAAATATATTAATTTCTTTTTTTTTTAGCCACCATCAGTATAATTAAGCCTACAGCGGGATTTCGTATTCTATTGATGGTATGTATTACTAACATGACACAAAAGGCATGACTTTTTTTAGTCATCAGTTTCATTTTGCCCCATCGGATTTTCATACTGGTGGCGCGGCGCGGGCGCGGCGCTCATACCTCAAAGTATGGACAAGCGGGTGACTCTGTTCACAAGCAAAAGCACGCGCAATTATTTGATTTTTTACAAAAGAGAAAAGTATTTGTTACACACGATTCTTTGCTTATATAGAAGATAATTCTTCTAGTAATAGTGGGGTCGATTTACCGGAAATTGTCGTGAAAAAGAAACTGTTCTCCCCTCTCAGGTTTTTTTTGTATAAGCATGTTGGTGGGATAAGAAAGGAAGAGAATCCTATTGCACGACAGACTGCCACATTTTTTGACTTTTGTAGGAAAATAGCGTTTTTACTATTTTTTAAACCAGTGGCAGCTCGAATTCCCTCCTGGAAGATGTTAACGTAGTACAATTTCAATTCTTATAATAACATTAAAATAAAATTCCGCTAAATTTTCAACAAAAAAACATCAGCTTTTACTCTAGTTCTTTGTTCACATGGGGAATAAGTTAGTGCTGTAACGGCTTCACGCCGAATGTGTCCGCTGAGGTCTGATTCCATATGAAGTGTTTTGTCGCACTTCTCCAGCGACGATATTTTAGTTCGTAATTTATGATTCTCGAGTAGAATGGCGCATGGCTGTCGGAGGGAAATTCTGTTTTGAGTTTTGGACATCCGTTTGCAAATTATCGGGTCGATATTTATTGGAACTATAAATAATTTAAGATACTGAATTAATATAATTTAAGATTACTGGAATTAACGTCAATTCAAGCTAGTGATCGAAATGCAGGTCATTTACGCGTCGTTTTTTAAGGGACTTAAAAAATAGCTGAGTATGTGGGTGCGCCATTACAAATTTATTGTACTATTTCTCTGTTTTATTTTTTATATATCCTATACTTTACTAGTGGTTGCGTATTTGATTTCCAAGAATTTGAGATGTGATTTTATGATTTTAATGATAGTTTTATCGGCCAACCTGGGCTACTCTAACGCTAATGGAACCGATCCACCTAACCGTATGGAATTTGTTAAAAAAAATTCTTGTTTTAATAGACTCGTAAATCGGATCCTGTACAACTAACCTAACATAATCCGCATTTTTATTAATTATTTTGCATTGCTAATTCGAAACCCAACCTCTAAGCTAACAAATGTCGTAGGAGAACTTTGACGAACTTTGTTTATATTCCGATGTTTTCAATAAGTTAAGCAAAGCGCCGCAATTGACGCTCCCATTAGGGCTCTTAAAGGTTGCTATTAACAGGTTAAGATTGGTCAAAATAGCATTTTGAACAATCAGTCTGACCGATTAATGAAAGTTCGATTAACAGATCTGCCGAGCCAGTTCTGGACCATTTCCAGAAAGTGAATAAGACATTGATAAGTTAAGGACTATACAGGTAGTGAATATTCCAAAACGGATCTGACAAAAGTCTGATAAAATATTTTAAGAGTGTAAATGTTGCAAAACTTTTTACCCATTCTGCAAATAAAACCCAAAATCTTTAATGATTGGTTCACAATATAACCAAAATGGAAACCAAAGTCCAATTTAGGGTCCAGGACCAATCCCAAATTCTTAACCCGGTTCACCCTACTAAGAGTTTGATCATTTAAAAAATATAGATAATCCACTCTGCTAGTAGGGGTTAAAAGATATCATTTGACATTTGTCAATATTTAGATTTAGGTTATTTGTTTTACACCACTTGGAAAAACTAACAAGATCAGCTTGCAACAGACGACAATCTGAAACAGAGGTAATGATTATAGTCGTCGGCAAACAACAAAAAAAAGACCACTTCAGATACAATGCAAGATCGTTAATAAAAATATTAAACACAAATGGACTCAAATGACTCCCCTGAGGCACCCCAGAAGGTACTATAAATTCATCAGAGATTGAAGAGAGGCACTCTTCAATCGAAAAGACTGGGTTCTCCCAGACAGATAGCCCCCAACCCCTCCAACCAGCATCCACCAAAACCAAAAGCCTGAAGCTTGGTACATAAAATTTTTGTATTAGTGTCCATTGAACAAAGAATTGTATAGACAGTTTGCAAATCGATTGAACAGTTATTTAAATTAATTACATTGTTAGGTGGGATTCCTGGAATTTCATCCATGACATCTGCTCTGTAAACCGATTTAAAATGCTCCAATAACTAACAAGACAGATTCTTCACGCTAGTTGGACTCAGTCTGGTCTTACCTAAGTGCGTAGATTGGGATAAACTACGATCACGACATTTATCGTTTACAAAATTTCAGTAAGATTTGATGTTATCGGGTATTGAATTTTCGATGTTTCAAACGTATTGCTGATAACAACTTTTACTAAAAGTCTTACATTGTTCATGAAGACTCGAAAATATTAATTATTCAGAAATGTTCTTAGATACCTTGAATTTTTTGTGTGCCTTCTTTTTTTCAAAAATTAAGAGTTTCAAATAATTGGAATACCATTGCGGAAATTTTGGGAATTTAAGTTTGGATAATGGTATAAATTGATCATGCCATGCAGTGTCATAGAAATTGTCCATCAACATGTCAATTTCCATACATTCATCCCACCTCGACACACCATCCCAATCAACGCCAGCCAAAAAATTGTTTAATCCAATTAAACAACCCATCTTAAAATTGATATCATATTGAAGGATATCAACATCAGTGCTAATGTGGACAGTAGTGCAGAGGTAATAAAATGTCGTCTGGCAAAGAAAGCTTAGCTATGTGTTCATTTGATAAAAAAAGATCAAGCAAAATACTGACTGTTTAATTTTACTGAGTTGTTGTGGATTTTGAAAAGAGAAGGTATTACATAAAATTTGAACAATAGTGCCTTTATCACTGTCTACAAAATCATAATTAAAATCATCCCAATTAACTCTTGAAAGGTTATAATCACCTCACAAGTAAAAACTAGATTTAGATTCTGTATTTAAAACCTCATCGATGCTTATACAATGGTCCTCATAAGTACTCAATGGCGATTTTGGGAGCATATAGACTCCTCCTATAACGATATCATCACTATTTTTAATCTGTATCTTCACAAATATTTGTTCTACATTTTGACACTCAATAATAATTTCCTGAGCATTCAAATACTAACGTACTCCCACTAGCACTCCACCACCACGATTGTTCGAACTTGTAAAGGCAGATCTATCATTTTAATAAGATTAAAATCCTTTAAACTCAGTTCAGCACTATCAATTTTGTCATCCAGCCAGGTCTCAGAACAACTATGTCATAATTATACAATAACAGGGAACTTATCAATTCGGAAATCTTGGCTCTCAGTCCCCTAACGTTTTGGTAATAAACCCATAATTCTTTCGTAGGTCCATGGTTACCAGAAGAATCTAGTTTTTATTACCAGTAACCTTAACAATCTTGGGTACACCATGTATATACCTAATTATAATATCGTTTTCCCCGACGGCCTTGCGCTCATCGAGTTGCTTATACAGACCCTTTAGGTGTTCCCTTTGTGAAATAGTAAGATTTTTAGACATTTGCTTTAAAGCAGCCAGAGCAATATCGGGTGAGCTCAACACAATCTTCAGGGGACGAGGTTTCCTACTATTGAACTTTCCAACTCTAAAAACTCTAACGATACTATCTGTAGGGGAAGCACCTGTGAAAAAATTTCCTTTACTGCACTCAAATCTTTATTTGACGAACTTTTACTATTTGACGCAGAATTCTCTTTATACAGAATGATATTCGGCGATCTTCAAATTCACTGTTGAATGAATTACAATGCCGAGTGCCGATGCCGAGTACGCCGACACCCCAATAATAAAGTTAAAAATAACGACTTTTTTTATTTCTTCAACAAAGGATAAATGAGCCAGATATAGAAATATTTATATTATCAATGTTTACAAAATACTATATTTTTTTATAAACTGCACTATATCGTTGACTATGTACTATCTTTGAATAAAGGTTAATCACTTCAACAGTGTATCGTTGTAAAAATAAGAATATGGGGTTATTAAACTTATTTGACTTATTCGTTATTTCTTCCATCAACTGTTGGTTGATTATTATTACTATTATTATTGTATTATTCGATTCATCAAAATCGGATGCCGTACATAATTATTTTTAAAAACCAAAAATTATCGATTATTCAAAAATAATAGTGGGATCATCCTGGCTCAGTGATAGGATTCGCGGCCCTGGATCCAACGCGTGTGTGCAAATCCCAGGCGTTTGACTTTTATTTTAGTTATTTTAACAAAATTTATAAGTAATAAAATGCGGATTAGGTTAGGTTACGATTGATTAGGTTTGGTTTGCTGTAAAAAAAGCGTGCGATTGCAGGCAATAAAATTCCAAGTCTATATTAAAACAAAGTTTTTTTGTTAGCAAAACCTATACTGTTAGGCGGATATGTCCTCTTTGCGTTAGATTAGCCCAGGTTCCCTGATCAAACCATCATTAAAGCCTCAAATCCAGTGACCTAAAAACTTAGAGGTGCCGCAGAATTAAATCGAATTTCGAATATATTTTTATTTAAAATGAACTAATTTATTAAAATTCTACACAACAAACTAAAATGTTAACCAAAAATAGAGAACTTACCAACTTTTATTCACAATCCATACAGATACACACACTTCTCGAAAAATTGTCTTACAAACTATAGACACGTAAATCTATTTAATAAAAATTTGGATAAAAACGTATGAATCAGTTCTAGCTTTTGTAAATTAAATCGTTCTTCCGATTTTTCTATATTGCAAATTTGACTATCACTCTCTCATTAAAAGTTGAACATGGGCAATGCGACTAAATGATCTTCACCCATAGCGTTTTTCAAGAATGTCTCTAAGTTAGAAAAAATTTTTAATTTTTTTTTGTTGCTTGAAATGGCCCTATTAAATTATTTGGGTAAAACTTTACACTTGAGAATTTTTTTCTAAAATGCAGGTATTTCTTGTAACTTTCCGAACAAAAGTCGAACTTGGGGACTCTTAGAGGAGGCTTTAAACATTATTAAATTTAGTTGATGTGCATAGTAGTGCACAAAATTGGCAAATGAATATATTTTTCAATTCTGGTCTGAATTCCGTTATCTTGCCCACTCATGACCGCTGCCCCATCCTCCATCAAAACTTTGGGCAATTAGCTTTTTCTTTGAATTTTCCAGTATAGGATCTAAAACGTGCAAAATGTTTTTGGTAAGACTTTAGGCATCATGTTTTGTACGTAACAAACAGGGCCGTCTCTAGGGTTTTGGCCGCCCCGGGCAAACGACTGCCTCCCCATTCCAAAATTGACTTTTTGAAAAAAAACACAATATTTTGGAGACATTTAATTATAAGCAAAAATGTAAGTACAAATTTGGGAAAACTTAACAGAATGTGTTTAGCAATAGAATAATTTTTATAATAGGGTAAAGGTAACAAAACACAATTAAAAGAAAATTCGGGCCTTCTTTTCCGCAAAGGAGTGAATAAGCTCATCATAATTTAAATTAGATGCAACTTTATTTTCGATTGAAATTAGTGCTAAGTCAGTACCGACACTGGTAAAGTAAATAAAATCGTAAGTGCTATTACAAGATTTGGTAGATTTCCCTTCAGGTTGTTTAAGTAGATAAAATTCAAAATTTTTTGTGGGTTACTTATTTTTTCATTTTCTTTTTCAATCAAGACACCGAAGGAAGTCAGTTCATCTCGCAGTTCAAGACCTTTTAAATCTTTGCTCTCACCATCAGTTAAGTATAACTCCAAATCAAGGCAGTGTTTCATAAGATCCTCTTTACTGATGTTGAGAAGCTCAGGATTATTGTATAAAAATGAAAGGTGGTCAAAATGAACTTTCAATAATTCAAATCTTTCGTGATATTGGAATTCAAAAAAAAAAAAAAAATATATATATATATATATATATATATATATATATATATTAGGTATTATAATAATCCCAGACCTAAACCAATATTACCATTAAGTAGTGTAGTTTTACCATTGATTAAGGGTACCACAGATAAAATTGCAAGAATTCTGCGGAGATATAACATTCGCACAATTCTTAGTACACACAAAAAAAGTGGGCAATGCTTAAGGACACCAAAAGACGTAATTTTTTTGCAATCAGAACACATGATTAATGTAAAAGATACCAAGGTTCTTCCATCAGTCTCGGGTTTTAATTAAAAATTTATTATAAACGAAAAGTTAGAGAATCAATTGAAATTAGTTATCGAGCACCCTGAAAATTTCAATAAAGACGCGGGCTACGTGCTACATCATGCTAGGAAACCAATAATCACAGTGAGTCGCGCGTTAATGGGCACAGGTATAAATACCTGAACTCTGATCATCGGAGCTCATTCAGTGTTTTGATCCTCTGCAATGAAGATACCTGAAGGTGAAATCGCAGGCGAAACATCGGAAAGTAATTCCAATTTTACACGGTCCAAACTCAAGGATCATGAATTGAAAGAAAAATGCCCGCAAAATATTTGGTACGTTTGGTAGTAGCTCACATTTCGTTACTGGCATGTTCATTTTGCTTGTTTTTAAGTGTTTTCATTTTCGGATTTCTACTATAGTCGTTTTTTTATGTGCATAATTTTAAGCTTAATGGTAGTTAAACAAATATTCACTCTCTATTATTCTAATTTTAGTAAAAAATTCTCTCACGTAACACTAAGAATACAGACAGACAGACAGAGCATTTTAAAATAAAAAACGTCCGATGTCTCAGATCAGAATCAGCTGTACATAAATAAGCTATAAACAATATATGAACGTTCAATTCATTTTAGTGTAAGTTATGCTGTTCAATTTTATAGTCTCTTAAGTTCGAAATTCTGAATTTTCTAATGTCAATATGACGAAACTAGTTGAACTCCGTAATTTGAGAAAAAATAAAATGATTGCACAGTTTTTGTGAGAAACCATATTCATAATTTTGTGATGGAATCAGCTTCTGTCATAATTAATCGAATCGATCCTCCTTCGCCTCACTTTACGACTAGCTGGTTTTCAGATGATAGACTTTGGCTGGAGTGCCTGTAGTATATACTCTGATGCGCGCTTTCACAACGAAACGTTTGTATATACTAAGTTTGCCTCAGGTTATACCTTTTACTGACAAGAAATCTAAATCAGGTTTGCTTAGAAAATGTTTCGGGCAGGTGAGGAATTGTGGTAATGCGAGAAATCCCACGCCCAACAGTTTTACTCAACATTTAAAAAAATGTTTGCGTTAAAATATTATGAATAAATAGAAGAATTATAATGACCGAATAATTTTGGCCCAAAACTATCTTTTCCGCTACTTCATTACTTAATATTTTATCGGATTACCCATAACATTTGAAAAAGATAGCTGGAACCAGGCCATAAAGACGTTTGCTTATTAGGTGCTTTATATTACATATATTATTAGGTACTTTGTATTACATATATTATATGTAATATAATGTAACAATAAATAAACATGTAAATATTCGGTGGTAATAATATCCCTCGTGAACCTAATTTTTCCGGAAAAATTCGGAAAAACGCGTTTCTAAGTATTTTTTTTAACAAATAGCATGAACGGTAGTGATTTTATTCCCCACTTGCACGAATGCTATTTGTTAAAACAAATTTCTGTTATTCGATTTTTTTGACAGAAAAAATTAGATTCTCGAGGGATATTTGGTAAGATTATTTCTAAGTTCAATAAATAATATTTAATATATTTAGTTAAAACAACAGTAAGAACAATAATTATTAAACTACTTACTTCATATTCATTTTAACTTACCTTGTCAAACATGAATGATTTTTTTCCGGAAAAAGTGCCATCATGTCGGACAATTTTTCCACGTGAAAATTAAATATGACGTAAGAATTCTTGTCAGTCATTGGTCAAAATTGATAGGAAATAATGAATATAAATTTTCAGTATGAGCGTGGCCTAACAAACTTTGTATCATAGTTTGTATTAAAAAAATAAAAAAGAAAATATAGCGGTTTGGTTGTATTGTGGTATAAAATAAAACAAATATAATAATATACAAATAGTTAAACACTAAATATTGTTCATATAAATCCCGGGATTTTTAAAAAGTAATTATATGTTAACTTTAATTTAAGGACGAAGGATAACTTAAAGTTTGATACAAAAATATTAGCTTGATTTATATATAAACTAAGCATTTTAAATTTCTTATTTTTTAACAATTACTTTTAACTAAAGTTGCAAAACATTCTTTCAACTTTACTTGAAACCATCATAAAATTGAAGTTAATAATAAACTGAGTTTGATTAATAAAAATACTAAAGATAGAATTCGTGATTCGAAAAAAATGATTCTAGTCATTTGTTAGTAAAAGGAGTCGTTATTCGAATCTTTTTCCAGGATTCGGTTCCTTTTTGGAAGGATTCGCCCCAGTTTTGCTAAACAGGTGTTTTGTATATACATATTTGTATAAAACGCTAGTCTACCATATTTTGTCTAGTTTATTTAATTACAATTTTTAGTTGTGTTTTATTTGTTTTATATGTAAGCAAACCTGAGCTCATCTTGGCAAGGCACCTCCGCGTGCTTTCGATTTTATTGAAACACTCGCGCACTGATCACCCAGTGGAAACAGCGGAAGGAGGGAGCTAAATTGGTTTCATGCATTTTATTAAATGTCTAATTGAGCAGACCAACGTCGTTTCAATAAAATCTAAAATTTTAAAAGCTACTAGCCCCTACGTCTCATTGGTCGACGCCAATATATAAAATATCTAAAATGCAAATAAATAAAATACATGAACATTAGGAAAATATTGATTGCACAATATAAAACACGTATTACTCATTTGTACTTTTGTTTACCAATCAATTCAAACAAGTAAATTCGTTCAGAACAAAGAGTTCTGAATATTTCCAGTTTTAAGTATTTGCTTGCATGCCCACATGCTATCGAAAACTTAAAGAACAAACCGATTTCTGCGAAGATGTCGGAAGGCTTACGATCTACGATCATCAAAGTCGTTGACTGCCAGTGCTTTTAGTTCTCGTGGTTAATATACTTTGAAATACGATAGGAACGTTCAATTCCTTTTACAGTAAGTTAAATTCTTCAATTTTACAGGCTCTTAAGTTAGAATTTGTTAATTTTCCAATGACAAAATTTCAACTTCCACTAATTAAACTAATGGATAGTCAAGTCAGGTAACTGGAGCTACGGGGGAACTGGGAACTTGACTTTTTTATTTCTGTACAAATCCATTATTTCATGAAAAATGTTGTGTAACCCCATCGTTTCCATGCTCTGAGAACCTAACAGTCAGTCACTCTCTTGATATCTGTCAAATGTGATATTTTAGACACAGCAAACAACCTCGAAAAGATGGCCAATTGAAGTGATATACAAGTTGTAATTTCAAAATTTAAAAAGCGGAAAGAAGGTATGTGCATTCAGCTTCATTGACTGTAGCTAGTTAAAAAACACAATATTTTTTTGCTAATGCGTTTGGTAGCCGGGGTCCCAGCTCCCCCAGAATATTTTTGTAATGGGGGAAGTGGAACCTATGATTTAAGGTAACCAGGACCATACTGTCCCAGTTGCCTTACCCCTTGACTATGATTAAGTATTATAATAAGAACTGCTCACATTAGTCTTTTTTTAAGATGGGAAGAACGTATATGCGAAAAACGAACTCGGGAGCGGGCCAGAAATACTCAAGAGATGTCTTGAGTTAGCTATGGCAGACGTGAAGTGTGATCACAGGGCATGAAGAGGGGCGACAAAGTTCTATCAAATACCTACGTTAAAACACTACTGAGGTGGTAGCAGGGGACAGGGATGTAGATCGAGATAAAGGGGTAACAAAAAACTGGTGAAGGGTACTAAAAGAATGGAGAAGTGGGGGTTTAGTTTGTCTAGAGCTGAAGTATTAGATGTAGTTCAAACCTTTATACACGCAAATAACGTTAGAACCCGTTCCAAAAGTGGAAGGCAGGTTGAAGAATGGTTTTTATCGTTTTCAAGAAAGCATAACCTCTCAATTAAGAGGCCACAAGCGGTAGAGGCCGCGCGTATGAAACAAATTATTACATTCACAATATATGGGTTTTATTAACTAGAAGTTACGTTAAAAAAAAGTTAAAACTGGAGAAAAAAAACGGTTGGAACTACTACAGTACGTCTCACTGCCAATTGTGAAAGAGAAAATACTTTCGTTTTCTGGGGTATTTGTGCGTCTGGTGCATCTAATCTTGGATTAGTTAAAAAGAAACAGATTAATCTCCTTATAGTGCCACAAAGAAAGATTGGATGGAAACATATTTTTCAAATGATTCAACAAATGTTTCCTAATCTCTATTCCAGAGAAGAAACCAATGTTACTAATCTACGATGGGCATGCAAGTTGCCACTTAATTAAGACAGCTCAACTTGGATGTGGCAGTAAATAAATCTATGAAATATAGGTTTTGACAAGAATTAATAAAATTTCAGGGAGGCAATCCAAGAAAACGAATTCCCAAGCATCTCTTCGTTGACATATTAAATAAATGTTTAGACGTAGTTTGTCTAGCTATCGTAGACATCTCATTTGGAACATCCTGTAACACGCAATTGCAATAAAATCAGAACGCCCGAAGCAGGTCACCAGAACAACAACAAACCAGACGTAATTCTATGTTGCAGAGTCATCAATACATTGTTTAATATATTGTTTAAATGTAAGAAACAAACTGCATACCTTAGTAGTTTCTAGATATATAAATATAGGATGATTTGACTGAATAAATTAAGTATCAAACTAACCATTGTGCTTCACTATACCACAGGGGTGGTATTTATAATTATTCCATACAGAGGTAATATCCCAACGCCACATACAGGGTGTTACCATTGCTGTGGTCAACCCGCACGTTGGTTGATCAATACTTCCACACCTTATACAGGGTGTTATCATTACTGTAGCCAGCCCGCACGTTGGTTGACAGATACACACCTCAATCAACCCTTGACTAAAGGGTACACACCGTAACTACTTGACATAGTGGTACGGTCACAGTTCCACTGTCTGTTATAATAAATGGATTTAAAAAATGCCATGGATAAACACTTGTTTTTTCCTGAAGATATGTGTAAGTATGATGCTTATCAAGCCAAGAAAGTTAGAGAGAAATAAATTAGCAGGAAATGAAGGCAGAAATCAGAGTCAGGAAAATGCAACAGACATGAACAATTTTGAGCACGTGTCAGAAAACCAGAACAGAAATCATAGAGAGGCGCTAGAGGAAGAGTGAATACAAATGGGAATTCCCGGCAAAGTGAATTAAAGACCCAAATGAAAAAAAGCAGAATCTGCACAGGAGCTGAACTTATTACCAGAAAGACTAACTACTTAAAGAAAATTAAAGCCGAAAACGCCAGAAAGAAAAGAAGATAAAAAAGAAAAAAGTTTTAAAACGGCACGTTATAGAAGAAGTTGAATTTGTAAACAATCTAAACTAGACAGACCTAGCTCAAGCGCTACTATTTCAAAAATAGAAAAAGAAATTCCGAAAAAAAAGTCTGTCAAAAAAAGAACGGGCTTAAACAACTAACGAGCCAAGTGGAAACTCCTCGGAAAATTTAGAAAATAATATTTCTAGTTCGTCCGAATCATTCCGAAACCGTAGGGTTTATGGCAATAGAAGAAGATTACGTAATTGTAACGTGTAGAGAGGGATGGCTCCAAAGTGGAAGATTCGATTTAATTAACAATAGGGATATTGATGTACCCTCTATCAGTTAAGCCGCTAAATGAACTTTTATAAAGTTTATTCTTCGATTTTTACATCAAAATAATATTTTGTAGGATTATAACTTCATTTTCAACTCCAAAATTTAAGTCTAAAGAAATATTTGATTACTTTTTTTAGTGTTTAAAATGTATACCTAGAAATACTATTTTTATTTCCCAATTATAATAACACAGTAGTAAACTAGACAGATCCCTTAATCTACGAAACGATGTAGCTTCCAAATAAAAGCAGATAGGCAAACTAATTTTGTACGTATTCTAAACTTGAAAGTAGGTCCCAGTACTCCCACTTACCTGCTACAAGTGTCTTTTTATTGTAAAGTAGATTTCAAGGCGGGTGTCCAAGTTACCCCATTCGTAGGGCTAACTGGGGCGTACTACTTGTAGTAGAGGTAGAGTTAAAAAAATGTATATATTTCAAGAAGTAATGAACTTAAATAAAATTAATAATAAACGTAACTACTTGGCCTATTTTTCTTATAAAATCCAGTATTGGCAAACTTATCCAAATATCAAATTTTTAGTGAAGCTTTAAATCTAAAAAGTTGTAATACTTAGGTACCAGTTACCTGGTTTGACCTTAATCCAAAATTGGAGAAAATAATAAGATGATTGGACAGTTTTTTTGGGAAATCATCTATATTGAAAATCTTTTTAAAAGTAAAAAAAAGCAAATAAAATCGAAGTGGTCATATCTTTATTATCTTGTTTCCTTGTGGTAGGCAAGGTATTTTGCATTGGCAGTTCCAGTAAAATACTTCTTTCTGAGATGTCTATGTTAGTCAAATACTCACAGAAATCCATCACTATGGCCACTATATATTGGGAAAATTTTATTTTAATAACGATATCATAAGAAAATTACATTAGGTTTACATCGAACTTCATTTTAACAGTACCGGTAATTTGTTTTTATTAATTGTTAATATAGTTCCTCCAAAATATTACAAAGCATAATAGAGTTTATTATGCAGTTAACGCCTGTTATATGTTTATATATTAAATAATGAGAACGATTTTACACAGGATTTGAAAAGCACTAAACAATCAAATCGGCCATCCGAAATATTTAGAACCACAATAATGTATAAATGTATCAGTCTAACAGAATCATTAGTTAGAACATGAAAGCGTTGTCAAGGCTATTGAGGGTTTTGGTTCACACAAAAGAAAATTGTCTCGACTCAAACTGGGTCTTGGAAAAAGGTAGCATTAAAATGGTGGAATTGAGCTTAGTATAAATATTGATACACAAGCAGAAACAATCAATTTACTGAAAAACCTTTATTTTGAATTAATTGGTATCAACAAAATCGAAAATAAAACTATCATTGGTGTTAGTGCCAATAAAGATTAAATAATTTTATACGAATAATGCGTAAGGAATATAAAAGCGTAGGTTTTTAGTTTTTAAATGAACAACCAAACAGTTTAAGGCTTTTTGTTTGTTGCAATTGCTGTTGATCAGGATTTTTTTCTTTGCAGTTAACCAAACTGGAATTGCGTTTTAGAGGGTATTTCATTATACACCCACCTAAGCGTCATTTTGAAAATTTGAATAACACTTTACAATGAACAGAATATATTACAGTTCTTCTTATAGAGTTCTTGTTAATTTTCTAGGTTGTCTTTAACGGTAAAGGAATATTTTAAAAATGCATATATAATTATCTCATATCTCCGGCTCCCTTCTTCCTATGGAGGCTTCTCCGTTTTGATATAAATATAAATATTAACATTTTTTAATAATTTTAAATTTGTCACCGTCACTTTTCGGACACGCTTATTAAACAATAAAACTAGTTATCCAAGCCCCCCGATATAAGGGCAGCGGCAGAGGTGCTACAGCGCGCAGGCAGGCAGACTCGAACGTCGTTGCTTTCTCTCTTCTTTTACTCACTAAAGATTATTGAACATTCCCTGCTCGCTAGGTGACGTCATATTATATTATGTGTTCGTGTTCGTACTTCGTATTTTCCGTTGCCTTTTGCCTTGAATGTTGAATGCATTGTCAATTATTGAAATCGGATATTGGAAGGTGGGTCGGTCATCAGTCCCATTTTAAACAATGGGAAAAGCAAAAAGGTTATAATTTAATAATATAGTGTTTATAGGCACATTAGTGCCTGAGTGTGTGTCTATGTTAAAATTTGCTTTAAAGTGGGGCTATTAAAAAATATTAGAAAACAGTATTCAGTAGGTACACTATTTTAGTAGTCAATACCTTAAGCAGAAGAGCACTTTCGATTATTTGGTATTTGTATACATAAACTTGTTTAAGAAGATTATACTGGAGTATTTTACTTGTACAAACACCATGAATATGAGCTCATTTAGCTCATTGAATGTTCTGCCGCAGATAGTTCAATGACCTTATTCGAAAATGGGTTTTGATGCTCACAGGAAAACAGTTTATTATTATTTTATGGATGCTACTACTTTTCTCAAGGAAGTTGTAATCTCTTTTTAATGTAAGTATAAACAGTTTACCTTTTTTCTTAATTTTAGTTTGTAGTGTTTACTGGACTGGATCCCAACATTAAAATGAGAGTTATATTTACTGGAATCCAACTGATCATATACATTTGTAAATCAGGTATTCAAGTGCCTCAGTACTATCTTTTAAATTTAGTCAAGTGCAGTGGGAAAGTATAATTGATCGTAATAGATACTACTGACGTATTATGTCTTACAAGGTGTCTAGTGTGTATGGAAACAGTCAAATATTTCTAAAAGTAAACACCCTAGCAAAAAATGTTACATACAAGAGTTTTAAAGTTTTTAAAAATCTATTGGAGTGAAGAAAACTAATTATAATGGATTTGTAATAAAGTTACAATAAAACAAAGTTGCATTTTTAGATGGAACACCCTGTATATTATATGTTCATCAAAGGAGCCTCTTGGTGATGATTAAAAATATACTAAGTTTGATACATTTATCTTTAAAAATATCCTTGAAATTTAAGAGAAATTCTTCCATTAGAGGGAAGGTATTTCATTAACTCCACTAATCCAAGTCCACTGTGTAATAAACGTTTTCTGTCTCTCTAACACACTTCCTCTTATGGCATGGTTTTTCTCAAATTCCTCAGGTGTCTAAAGTAAAGGTATTAAAACTAGTAAAATTATAAGCACCAAAAATAGACCCATTTAAAGAATATAATATAAAGGCTATTGTTTTGCCATAAGTTTATTATCAATCCTGTATAATTAGTTTTTCTATGCTTCATTAGATTTTTAAACACCCTAAAACTTGTTTATTAAAGGATGGTTTCCATCTCTACTACCGACTTTTAGAAATAATCGACTTTACCATACATACCAGTGATCCTGCGGTAGGAACTTTTTTTTATTTAGTGATTAAAATACAAGTGGTATAAAACGTTTTTTTGCCCTTTATTTTAAGTTTGAGAATATGGCAACCTTATGTTTCAATGACGTCAATTGTTAAAAAAATGTCCTTATAATACTAGTCAGAATGCTTATAAACATAAAACAATAACTAGTTTTCTATATATCTTATATTACAAATTTAATTTTTTTCTGAAATCTGATATTTTATTTTAGATATACCTACTGGCTGGCTGATATAAAAATTATGATTTAAAAATATGGTCTGCTAATAGCACAATTATTGTTTCATCCAAAAATATACTGTATTTGGTAACAGTTAAACTTTTTGATCTGCCAAGATCTGTACTGATCTATTTTATTTAACATGATTTTTGTATAAATAAAAAAATTATGATTTTTTTTGGATGAAGGTAGAGTCCCTATCATTGGAAGATCAAAAAAAATTTAACACCACAAATAGGCATGTTTTATCTAGCACAACCCACCATATATAATTATTTTGATATCCCGAGTATGTTAATTTCAGCTGTAAGTCCTGATCATCGATAGATCAAGAAAATTGAAACTTTGTTCAAATTGAACCACTTTGTGTTCAGTTGAACTACTTCTGAATGGTTCTAAAATTACACACAATACAAAGCATTTAAAATTAGTTCCAATTAATTTAGTTAAAGTTAAATTCCAACAATTGTAATTTACGTTGTAATAAACCCTTTAAGCATCTATTTTAGTAAAACCACTGGTGTAACCTTATTCAAGGATAAACCTAACCTAACCTATCCAAATGAGACTTTAAAACTTGCTTTGTTCTGATTGGTTCTTTCAGAATGCTTTTCCACCAACAATACACCCCATTTTTAATGGTTATTTCATATGAAACAGATTTATCAGCAGTTTGCATAATCTGACACACTGACCTCTTAACCCTTTCGCTGTGGGCTAAATTTGCTGTAGTATTATTATGGGTGAATATAGAATGTTCAATGCAAACTAGAATAGTTCGGAGTATAACGTTTATTTATTGCTAATTAACTGTAAAAAAAAGATTCCTGTCATTTGTTTTTTGTAAAACGCACATGTGCGTCTTCCACACATTTTTACAAGTCTTTACAGTTGTGTGGAAAACGCACTTGTGCGTTTGAGTATATATCGCCTATTTATAGGACTAATGTTAACAAAACCTAAGACTAAAGCATTAAAAATGTAAAATAAAGGAATACAACTAGTTACTCATAAAGAAAAAGTAACGAAAAAAATTATACTCTTCGGTTACTATTGTTCTTAAGCCGTATTAACTACCAAGCAACAATAAGGAAACAAATACTCATTTTCGTAAGTTCAAATGCTATATTATATGCGGTTAAAAGTTTAGAGACGTCCTAAAAATGCGAGAGCCATACTTGGAAATTAGTGTCGACGTATGATGCTATGGCGCGTCCTACGCACATTATAGACTTGCAAAAAGACGCACATGTGTGGTCCCCACAATGAAACGGTTAAGACAACTTGTCTTAAGCGAAATAGAGAGTAGTTTTGAAATATGAAGCATTTAAGTGGTTTTATATGCACTTTTTATAAAATTTGTGAGTGTTTTAAAGTGCAAAATTTTAATAAATGGGTTAACAAAAGGTGATTATTTATTCTGCAATAAAAAAGTTGATTTTTGCAGAATAGGACCTAAGAGTGGTTAAAAAAGAGCATGCTAAAAGTATTAAATCTAGTAATTTATAAGTATCAAAAAAAGATCTGTTTGAAGAACATATAATAGGCAGGCTATTATCTTGCCGTGGATTTATTACCAATCCTGTATAATTAGTTTTTCTGTGCTCCAATAGATTTTTAAAAACCATACAAAAAATTTATTTAAGGATTGTTACTAACTCTACTACTTCCGCACACATGTCAGTGATCCTGTGGTAGGGACTTTTTTTTAGTTATTAAATACATGCAAATACCATATTAATTTCATACACATATATTGTGTAATAATACTCTTTGTTTATTCATGTTTGCTCTAACTGAAAAGTAGATTAAAGAAATTGTAGCCAACTGTTTTGCATGCCACGCTGTTGTTGAAGAATTGATTGTAACAAAAGAAAATCACTGAGAAAATTCCTTCAGTTACCACTTTGAAACTGCATGCAACAATCCCCTTTAGATGTGTAACAAGAGAAAAATGATATTAAGCCTTAATATTATCATTACCATAAGTGGGAAGTTTTGCATTCATGAAAAAATCGCCCTTCAAGATTTTTGCAGACCTTGGCATTTTAGGATTCCTAGATAACCTATCGAAAAACATATTTTCCCATTTCCGTTGATCTGTCTGTGCATCACATAGCTCAACAATTATTTCTTCAATTGAAGTTTTGTTGAAAAATCAAGGGGATGTTTAATAAAATGTTAAAAAAACAATTAAGAATCTGACTTATTCAAGGGATCTTAAATTTTGTACAAAAATTGAGTGTGATAACAAACAAACAAAATAAGCTTTATTATCATCAGAGAAATATGTCTCATTGACAAATAAGCCTTTAAAATAGAAATGTTTGATAATATCTTATGGAATAACTTACACTACGTTAAAAAAGTAAACTATACATTGAGAAGCTCAAAAAATATACAAATAAAATAAGAACCATATAAGTATATAATAACAAATGTGAGTCAGTAAAGAAAAAGAAAACAAATGTCAAGTCACAAATATTTTAAATATTATACCTACTACGAGCGCAGAATCATATCATTTGGCCCAGTCATTATTTTATTTTTTATTTTATTTAAGAAGTCATTAGTAAACAAAAAAGAAAAATCTATTGAACACAGCTTTTGTTATAATAATTTGAAACATTAATTTAAAAATTTTTTTTACTAAATCAAATATTAGAATACATGAAATCTGGACAGAACACTAGATTAAATAATATAAAAATGAATCACTTTGTTTGGCCCAATACTCATATAGAATACTTGAAATCTGCACACAACACTAGATTAAATAATATAAAAATGAATCACTTTGTTTGGCCCAATACTCATATTAGGCATTCATTTTTTGGCATGGTGTCTACTAACTTTTTACAGTCTTTAGCAGTAGACGAATTCCAAATTTGAGTTAGTCTCTCTTTTAATTCAGGAACAGATGTGGCAGGTGTAGTATGTAAGTTCTGTTTCATGTTTTGCCACAGTGTTTCAATCTTCAAAAAAATAATTTATACATAATAATGTTTAAGTTAGTACGCTTAAAAAAATAAAAATTAAGGTAATTACAACATTAAGGAGATAAGTAGTAGATTTATAGTAGATAGTAGTAGGGTAGCAGAAAATGTATGAAAGTAGTAGATCTACTACTAAAGTAACAACTTCGACAGCCCTGGCCATTAACACAAGAATTAGAACATTTGAATAAATTAACAACAATTTTATGCAAATCTTTAGACAAAGGTTTTCCCCACACCATTTTGTAAGTAATATACTCACAACTACTCGCTGATCTGTCACTATTAACAATCAACAAATAGCAAATTCTCTGTTTTTACCTGAGACTAATTTCATAAATGGCCAAGTTTTTTGCATGGGCCAAATGAAATGATTCATTTTTATATTATTTAATTTAGTGTTCTGTGCATATTTCAAGTGTTCTAATATTTGTTTTAGTAAAAAATTTTTACATTAATGTTTCCAATTATAACAAAAGTTGCATTCAATAGATTTTTCTTTTGTGTCTATCTAAAGGACTTTTCAACAGTAATTCATTTCAGGTTCATGGATAAGTGATTGTAAATCTTAACACTTTCATAAATCGATGAATTAGGGCAAATTTGGGTATCGGGAGTGGAATGCTGTTACTGTTTCGGATAATATAAGCACTATGTCTAGAAAAATTTCTACATTTTTTGTGCATCAAGCAACAAGTCTCCAAAAGAGAAATGACAGTTAAAATATCTTTCCGTATAAAAAAAGTGTTCCCTAAACTTTGCTTTACATATGTAGCACAGGGACCTTTTTTGGAGAACAAAGATGGAATTTAGCAATTGGTGGTTACAGAATCCCCAAAAAGCGATCCCATATCTTATGTGACATTTTGTTTAAAGAATAATATGCCATCTTAGCCACAGATGAACCTAATTCCTTAGAAATTACTCTCACAGCAAAGTACTCAGAAGCAACTTTTTTACTAAGTACAGTTATGTGAGTAGAGAATTTTAATTAATTATCAATATGAGCACCCAAAAATTTTGTAACAAATTGGTTTTTTATTTGAATAATATTTTGATCTATGTTATTCAATGTAATCTTAAAAGTAAGAATGGATTATTTATCACAGTTAAAACTTAAGTAATTACAGGCACACCATTCTTTCACCCACGTCTCCAAATCCTTACAAATGGTAGATATTAGAGATTACCTGGTAAAATTTTGGTGAGAAACCATTATGGCAGAACAAAATGACGGCCTAATGAATTGTTGAATTGTGAAAACAAATCAGGAAAAAAAGTGTTGAATCCTATATGACAGACAAAATGGCGGCTTAATAAAATCTTTAAAAATGTGACAAAATTGAATTTTCTGAAATAAAACCTTCTTTTTATAAAGGAAAACAATAAATGCCATATTCTATTTTTTTATAGACTGATATTAATAATAGAAAAATAAATTAAATATACTAAAAAATAGATAAATTAGCTTTACCCAGAACTTCCCTTGTTTTGAATTCAATTTTTTGTAAAGTAAAATAAACATGAACAGTTGTTCTATTTCATTCCCTTAATAAATGGAAGAATTTATTACAAGGGATGATCTGGATAAAGCTAATTTTTGCCCAAATTTTGTTCATATAAGCGCACATGGTTACATACATTTTTTTTTCAAAAATATGTTTTCCGTATTCAGTTCCAATACTTCCCCTATAGGTATAGCCTACATAATATATCAATAATACAATATTTGGCTGTTTTATGGGGAAGTAAAAATGCTTCCAACTTGATGGAAATTTTATCCAGTTTTAACAATTTAATATAAAATATTTTATATTTATAAAGTGGGCTATGTATTAAGTTACTAATTATTTATTTACTTTTTAATCAAACAACTGAGAAAACCATTTTTTAGTTCTATATCTCCTATATATCTAAAGAAAATAGAATATTTTTATTAAAGTACTGAAATAACCAAATAAAGCCTAAATTAGGTATAAAGTAGCTAGCCTATGTAAACAATTGAGTAAATTCCTCATTCTATTAATAAGAGTGATAGATTAATTTCAGGTTTACCTTAAATTAAAAAAAAAACTAGGGCCCATTTGGATTTAAACAATACAGTTGAAATTTGATATAGAGGTAAAAAAATAAACCTCTTTTTGATTTACCATTTTTCAAAATAAAAACATTTTTTAAAAAAAGTGTCAGTATTTTCAGTCACAAAATTTGACAAGTAAGATAAATCAGGTGAGTAACTTTTGTATTGTTATTTTGCACTATTTTCAAGCAAAACTTTCTCTCAATTTAATTTTTAGTGTGGTCAATTATTAAAATCCCTCATATGATGAAGACTTTATTAGTTACACTTAGCCCAACAAAATTTTGTTGGGCTAAGTATATTTTATTTATTTTTATATATAGCCATTTAAAATTTGTTAAATAAATATTTTGGAGTTTATTGTTTTTTTTTCTCATGTCTCAATAGATGTCAAAAACCACTGGAGAAATGCCTTTGCAGAGAAAATCTTTTCATTGTAATAATAGTAATAATAATAATCCTTTAATCATGTTATCAAAATAATTTTTTTACATAAGTCAAAAGAATAGGGATGGATGCCCAGAATTGGAAATAAAAATTACAGTAAGACTAATTAGTTAGTGTTAGTTCAGCACTAACACTAAGTTATAAATAAATTATAAATGCACTGTTACAGAAAGCAAAAATATAATAAATGTCATTCACACACAAAGGTTAACTATACCTACAGAAACATAGTACTAACAGTATTTCATACAAAACAAACAAGTTAAAATGTATGTTTTAAGTATTCGTCAACTGAATAAAATGACTTTTTGAGTAGAATTTTTTTTATTTTGGTTTTATATACTGATTTTCATTTAGAGTCCTAACCTCAAGAGGTAATTTGTTTTAAAATTTAGGACTGTAGCAGTTACATGAATATCTACTTTTATAAATTCTGATATACTTATTGCTATGTTATTATGAGATCACATATTATAACTATGCACTTGATTTTGCAGGTTGTAATAGTTTATATTGTCTTTTACATTCAAGAGACACTTGTAAATGTAAGTATATTTAAAGTTGTCCTGAGATCTTTCCTATAGCAAAGACCAGCAACTACCCTGACCACTCTCCTTTACACTCCAAAAAGTAAGTGTGCATGTGCCGAGTGGCCCCATGCCAAAATGACATAGCACATTCTGCTGTGGAATAGGCTATAGTATGCAGTCAAAACAATTGGCTGATCAACAACTTTACAGAGGTTTTGCAAACAATAAACTGCACTAGACAGTCTGCTCAACAAGGACCAAAGATGGTATATGTATAGCGATGTTGAAGTTGATTACTTTTGAACCACTCGGAGACCATCAACTGTGAAAAAATAAGTTCCGACCATAGTCTCAGTTAAGTTTTTATTAGAAAGCGTAATAGAAGTGTCATCCGCATACAGGATCAGATCAGTGTCTGGTACCCCCTTAGAGATATCATTGTTAGAAATGAGACAGAGCACCGGACCCGAAACTGAGCCCTCCGGGATAACACTAGTACTCTCCTGGAAGTCCGACTATTTGTTATTACAGAACACTGTCGGTTTTCTACACAATAGATAAGCCTGCTCTTGGGGCATCCATGTGAGATGGAATCATAGCCGGTGGTAATTAGATCAAGCAGGCTGACAATTCCTGTCTCTGTCGATTTGTTTTTCTATTTGTCAGAAAATATATTATTACAGAACACTGTCGGTTTTCTACACAATAGATAAGCCTGCATAAGATTGAGACTTGGGGCATCAAAACCATAGTGTTTGAGTTTTGCTAATAGTATTTCATGTGAGATGCAGTTAAAAACCCTCGATAAGTCACAATGAAATGAACCTGCTAAAGCCCCGTCCTCATAGCCGGTGGTAATTAGATCAAGCAGGCTGACAATTGCTGTCTCTGTCGATTTGTTTTTCTTAAATCCAAACTGACAGTCAGAAAATATATTATTACTCTCAAAGTAAATACAAATTTGTTCTGCAAGGATTTTCTCTATAATTTTCCAATCAAGGGTATAATGGATATTGGTCTGTAGTTCTCTTGCTGTTCTAGATCACCTTTCTTGTGTAGTAGTATTATTTTAGAGCTGCAGGCTGAAGGTACATTTTGTAAAGAGAGTAATATTTAAGGTTGTTGCTCGTGATCTAGTTAAAAAAATCTCATTTAAGAAATCACCTTACAACAAATTTTCATACCAATCGAAAAAATTTGCCAGCAAAATTTTCTCCCATGTAGTATCATGAATACCAGTGGCGGCTATTCAGGTGAAGTAGATGAAGTGAAGAAAAAATAAACAAGCAAACATCTAACTATATTTATTATATGTCTCTTAAAATTTTAGTTTATACATTCATTTATTCACCTAATTGGTAAAAAATAAACTCTACATCTTGAATAAATATTGACCGTTGGCCATATGTCTTTTTAAAACTTTCAATCGAACTTTATTATAACAACTATAACAGTGGCGCAAACCGATTTGACTTTGCTGGAGGTGCTAGGTGTAGTTTACGATTTTCCTACTATGTTGCCATGACAACGCGTATCCGATGACGTCGAGCCCAGCGCCATACAACACTATCGGTGAACTGCAGGCGCAGTACACTACACTCACGTGTCGTTCAGTTTGCGGTGGTTGTTTATTTTTATTTTCGCGGATTTCGCTGCAACCGGTGAGTTCCTTTGCAGTTAACTTGACTGTTTTGTGTTATATTTGTTTATGTTGTTGTTACAACTTCAAATTCGAAGTTAGTAAATGTCATTGTTCAACAATGGAATAAATTAAAAGACGTCTCTGAATTTATTACAAACTGTGAAAAATCTGATGAAAAATCAATCCGCCTTGCGAAAGGATTTTTAGGTGAGATGAACGATTTTGAATTCATGTTTCTGGCATTAGTGTTTAATGACATTTTCTCAATCACGGACATACTATTTGACGTGCTTCAAAAAAAATTGCTTGATATTCATTTTTGCATATCCAATATAAAACGCTGTCGTGAGGCGCTCTGTAAAAAAAGAAATGAACATTTTTTTAATACCATGTTTGAGAAAGCAAATTCTATTACCGAAATAAGTCATTACAAACGTGAGCTTGCTAAGCTTTCATCTGAAGAAATTAGGGCTAAGGAAATGACACTTAAGATTTCAAGACTATGAAAAACTTACATTTTCATGTTTGGCAGGTTCTGCTATGAGGATGTTATAAATAAATTTGCTGCTATGAAGGATAGGAGAATTGATTTAGTATACAAAATTTAGGTAAGTCGTAAAAAAATATTCTACCCCGTCCACATATAAAAAAATTCTGGAAAAAAAATTATTGCGATATTTTCTTGCTTTAATTTACCACTTTTATTTTAAATATGTGCCGTTTCCCTGTAGCAACAGCAAAATTCCTAAGGTAGTGGTTTGTTAGGTCTTTCCTAAGAGATAGTAAAGTTCATTCTTAAGTGCAGTAAGTGCAAGAGGACAACAAAATTGACAAAAAGTTGAGGAATCTTCAAATTTAAAACTGAAAATTTTTAAAAAATAATTTTTAGAATTGACAAATTACTGTTCATAGACCGTTTTTTTTTTTTAGTTTTTTTAATTTAAGTAATTAAAAATTATTCTGCTATTACAAAATTTAATATCAAGTTTTTAATATTAATATTATATAGTCAGGATAATACATTAGGAATACTTTTTCTGATTTTCATATCATAAGGGAAGGGCATTCTCGGTGGGACGAGAGGACATGTTTCTTTTTTCTCACGAGACGAGAGAAGGCTTTTCTTTGTCTCGTCTCGCGGCATCACTAGTTTTTCTTGACTTTAAATAATCTTTTAAAACAATTTACAGGGTAGTTTTGTTAAAAAAAAACTTAGGTATACTGGAATAGGGGACAATGTTTTCAAATAGTTTTGTTTATATCTTAAATATAGGGGACAAATAACAGAAATAAATCTTAGTGTTTCAAATGAAATAAAAAACAATTTTGTTGTGTCCCAAGGAAGAGTTTTGGACATTACTTTTTATTCTTAATTTATTTGCAGATGATTTGTATGATGTAGTCATAAGAATATGAACATTCTCATAGAGAATATAATTAGTGAATTTTCAAAAATAGAAAAATATTTAAACAAGTTGAAGCTTAATGTAAGTAAAACAAAAGCAATGATTCTTACAACTAAATATAAATAATCCACTATAAATTATGGTAAAGTAGATATTGAGGTATATGTATTCCGAAAATTAAACTATTTGACCTGTGAAAATCACTTCTTGTACGTATTAATTTATTGGTTTAATAGGTATGTGGATGTTTGACGTAGGTTGAAACGTAAAATTGTGTTTAGATACAATGACTATATCTCAAGGGTTCAGGCCACCCTAATTGCAGATCCCAATTACTTCTGGAGCTTTATTAAGAGCCCAAAAAAATGAAATTGAAATCCCTGCCATTGTTTATTATAATATATGTCTTATACAGGTTCCCAATGTGTTGCTGATGTATTTGCTTCTTCTTTTGGTGCCCTCTACTCTACAATGGACCCCCTTCCTTGGCAACCCAGGGCACCCTATGATTACTTTTGCGATGTGTCCATAACAGAAAATGACATTAACACTGCCTTGAATAAATTGAAGAGTAATAGGGCTATTGGTTTCGATGGATTGCCGGGATATGTCTTGGAAGTTGTAAACTACAGACCCATTTCAATTTTAAATTCGGTATCTAAGGTATTGGAGATTATTCTTTTTGAAAAGTTATATGAGGAGGTTAAATAGCAACTTTCCGAGCAACAGCACGGCTTTCTCCCTCATAAATCCATATTAACAAACCTAGCCATCAAATCATCTAAACAATAAAATCCAAGTTGATGTTATATTCACAGATTTTGAAAAAACATTCGATAAAATTAAACATAGTGTTATTCTTAAAGATATTAATGTTACACCCTCTCTTATTAGGTTCATAATGTCATATCTATTGGGAAGGCTGAATATTGTGGAAATTGGTGGTTCCAGGTCAAAGACCTATTCTGGTACATCAGGCATACCACAAGGATCAAACCTGGGACTTTTACTTTTTATTATTGCAAGCTAAGCAAGTCTAAGCTATTTTTTGATATTGATAGGGATGGTAGCTACTGTAACAACTTACAGGAAGACCTTAATAAGGTAGTCAGCTGGTGTTAAGAGAATGGTTTTCCCTTAATGTTTGGAAGTCTGCATCTACGTGCTTTTGTCTTCACAAAAATCTTTATAAACACACCTACGCTATTAATGCTCTGCCTCTTAATTCAATCATATATAAAATACTAGACTTTGTCATTAGAACCACAAGGGACTTTCATCAGGATGTGTGCTGTAAATTGTGTTGCCTATATTGGAATATGGTTGTTTTATATGTACTCCACAATATGATATTTGGATTAACTGTATTGAAAGAATCCAAAGAAAGTTCTTAAATTTTATACTACTTTGCGCTAGGCTTTAATAATTGGACTTTGCTTCAAATGTTTAACTGTTTTTCTATGAAAAATAGAAGATAAAAACATGCATTGTTTTTCTTTTCAAAATTATTAGAAATAAGGTAGATTGTCCAGAAATTCTATCAGAAATTAAATTTTCTTTTAATGCAGGAATCACTATATCAATAAACACATTTTACTTAGACTTTCCCTGTATTAATAGTTTTAATGCCTCACCTATATTCAAAATGTGCTCACTGTTTAATAAATATGCTAATGATATTGACAATATTTCGCTGCAGCAATTGCAAGAACAAAATAACAGAAAAACTTTTTCCATCTCAACCTGTAACTTAGTATTATTGTACATATATGTATTTTTAGGACTATAACCATTGTTGTTAGTATGTAAAGTTATATAGTGTATTTTATATAATTATTGTATTATTAAGTCCTAGTGTTTGTAATTGGCATTTTTCTTGCTGTTTATATTGTGAAATAAATAATAAATAAAGAGTTAGCAAAAAAATATATGTTAATTCTAGGATAACTGTTTATCATTCTATAATACAACCATATTTTAATTACTGTCCTTGTTTACTTTTTCTTTGAGATTCTCCAAGTTAGCAAAAAATATATGTTTTAATTTCAGGATAACTGTTTATCATACTATAATACAACCCAATTTCAATTACTTTCCTAGTTTAATTTGTCTTTTAGATTCTAGGTTAGCAAAAAATATATCTGTTAATTCTAGGATAAGTGTTATCATTCTATAATACAAATTTTAATTACCTAGTTTACTTTTTCTTTTAAATTCTCCAGGTTAGCAAAAAAAGATATTTTAATTACTGCTTATCATACTAAATTACTTTCCTTATTTACTTTTTCTTTTAGAATCTCCAGAGTAGCAAAAATATATATCTTTTAATTTTAACTGTTTATCATTTATAGTTTTTATTCTCCTAGGTTTTTTCTTTTATAATCTCCAGGTTAGCGAAAATATATATCTGTTAATTCTAGGTTAACTGTTTGTCATACTATAATACAACCAAATTTTAATTACTGTCCTATTTTACTTTTTCTTTTAGATAATAACAGTAAAGCTTCTCTCCAGAAGTTACAAAGGACTAATTCAAAAAGGGTAATGAACTAATTTTTAAGGGCCCTTCAGATTATAATGATCTACTTGATAAAATAAAAATCTAAACTCAGTAGTCAGTTTTAAGTTGCAGTTATTATTATTTTTTTTAATCTTGAAAATGTTGCCATTATGTTTGCGGCATGCCCTGTGCACAGTACTTTTTTTCTGTGCAGTTCTTTATTGACAATGGTTTGTAAGTTCCATTCCTGGGTTGTAAAATCATGCTTTATAGGTTAAAAATACTAGAATTTTCTTTAATAAAGTATACTGATAGATATATAGATGCTATACTAATATACTCTGTATTATATACTTTATTAGTTTTTATAATTAATAAATATTGACTCTTTATGATCAAATATGTCTTTTTATACCACTCTAAAACATTTTGCTAAATTAGAAACACAGTGATGAAGCAAATATTAATTTACAATTATATTTAAAATTGATATTTTGTTAACCGATTTACTATAAAAAGCTTTTTAGGAAACCTTTCAGTATGTTTGTTTAATATCTAGTTAATTTTCATCCATATTCTTAGCAGTTGAGATCAAATATATTGTAAATAGCTTACAATAATAATTCATATAATGAAAATTGATTTTTAATTGCATTTGTAAATCAATATAGTAACCAGTAAGTATTGAAAAATAATAAAAAATGAAAAGGTGTTTTGGCAAACAGTACTTCCCCATATACATATGTATGTATGTCAATGGTTTTGTAAAGTTGAGATTTATACGCAAAAAATAATAATAAATAATTATTTTACCTTTTTTTAAAATATTAGTTTATTTATTAAAATTTTGCATTATACACTCTTTAAAGGGATCTGTGTCACCCTTTTAGAGTAAACCTATTTAAAGGAAAACATTCCTTATCTATGTAAAAAAGAAAATAAATTTGCCCTGTTTAACTATTTAAAAAAAACTTAGCATTATGGAAATAAAAAATCTTTGCATTTTAAGGGGCTCTTGAATTCCCTAGGGCTATCCTGCATAGTAGAAAAAAAGGTTTTTTTCAGACAAATAGATAAAAGAAAGTTGACATGTTTTTTAACGCTTTAAAACAAGATATTTTCGTTCTTTTGGGGCTGCTTTATATCTTTAAAGCTACCCTATATAATGGGAAAAAATACATTTATATACAAACTAATAAAAGAAATTTGAAATTGAAAATTTGTTTCGCTAATAAAAAAAGCTGAACGCTTTGAAACATTTCTTTTTCCATTTTCAGTGTGTTCTTTCATCCTCCTAGCGTTACCCTGTATCATGGAAAAAAATTATATACAAATTTATAAAGCAATTTTACTACGTTCTAAACCAGGTAAATGCTTCTGAAGTTTTTTTTTTATTTTTAGAGGACTGTTATCTAAGTAAACTAAATGCTTTTTTATAATCAGGTTGCCATTTCATCTTCATAGGTCAACCCTGTATAGTTGAAAAAAATGTTTTTATATACAAAGAAAATGAAAGAAGTTTAACATGTTTCATCATTTTTAATTTTGTCTGCACTGACATGGACTATATTATATATATATATATATATATATATATATATATATATATATATGTATATATATGTTGATTCTTAGTCCTTCACGGATAGAAAATTACAATGTGTTTTCATTCCGGGTGTATATCCGTTCACTACTGTCGTTCTGAAAAAAACAGTTTTGCTGACGTTTTGCCAAAATCACATTTGGCATTTTCGAAGCTTTCTTTCTCGCGTCCGAATAGAGAACGACAGTAGTGAATGGATGTACACCCGGAATGAAAAAACACATTATATATATATATACATCTGAGGTTTTGCCTGCTGACAACATGGAAGATAATCAATCGGAAAATCTTACTACTAATATAATTGGGGTAATGTCAAACATTTTAAAAGAACACATGAGTGAAGTAAAGGAAGATAACAAAGAACTTCAAAAGTGCACTTAATGGGTCTAATAAGAGGGGTGATAATATTGAACTTGTAAACACACATAAAGCAAAACCTGACACATGCACAGATATATCATACAATCAAGTTGTAGGCGCAGTGATGCAGGATGAGGTTCAATAGAAGCTAAGAGAATATATAAATTTAGATAAAGAAAATATTGAAAGTCAGCAAATTTGAAATACTCAAACTAAAAAAAATAAAATGGTTATCAAGGCTTCTAACAAGATTAGATCTGCTGGAACAAGCACTAATATAGGTCAAGTTTCAGCTGCTGAAGTCAGAAAATGGTTTTTTGTAAACAATTTTGTACAGATACTACAGTCGAGCACATGGAGAGCTATATTAGGCAAAATAAAATTAGCCTATCATGCGATAAGGTTGAATTAAAAATAATTCTAATCATTCCATATCTATATTACAAATATTTTATTATGCAGATTAAGTTTTTATGGAGTAAGGTGAAGAGCCCTCAGTGTGCTGAAATTATATCTCTCTGGAAGGTATCAGGTAGTGAGTTTTGCTGAAAAACAGCTAGTGACCCCATAATTACTGAAGTGGTCGAGCCACAGATATCTGCTGAATCCCACTCCTCCTGCATACATATATTAATGATCTGTCAAGAGCCTTTCATGATAATATGAATATTGTAAGGGAGTCTTCTAACATCACACTAATTTGGATTTTAGGCATTAAAGAACGCCTCTGACGCTATATTTTCCGTGCATGAAAATATATCCCTCAACATTAATGAAGGCGAGGCTCTTGCAACAGTATTTTGTAATTTTTCTAGAGAATTCAATTGCGTTATTCATAGATTTCAATACATAAAATAGGAGATTTTTAAATGTGTTCAGATTATTTGTTGCGTTTAGATTGACAAACAAAAATCTTTTTTGGCTTTTTCGCAACTGAATAAAAATACGATCGACGCACTGATGAGTCCCGATAGGATGAAAGTATTTGTACAACTACTATGTGTCTATAAAAACTTAAGGTAAATGATATAATTTATTATGCTTGTTTAAATAATATTGTTTATATATGTATCGAAACATTCCGTAGCCAGACTAGTCTACATGTTGAGATATGTAATTTTATTAAATATTTGCTTCAATTAATTTAAAGTTAAATATTTTTATTCAGTTGCGAAAAAGCCAAAAAAGATTTTCGTTTGGAATAGGAGATGTCACTCATAAGTCGTTCTTATCATATGTTCCAGAGAGGCTGCAAGTTGTGAGAGTTAATGATACTTGATTTATTGTATCTAATGTAGATCATAGAGAGTCTCCCAAGGAAGAGTCTCCTCGATGGTAAAAAAGACATTGAGACCTCTTGTTATTAAGTAAAAGTAGCTTCGGGTATTCCAACAGTTTGCTGAAAAGACAATATGACCAAGATGGTCTACAATATCAGCTGAAAAATAATCAAGAGCAAAAACATTGTTCACGCAGTAATGAGCTGCTGAAATTCATAGGTCTCCACGAGGTCAATGGGACTCCGGGATTCCTTACTGCCCACCTAAAAAGCCACATTGAAGTTCCCCTCCAGAACATCCTCTTACCATGACTAACATCAGATATTACCATGACTTACATCAGATATTATACACTCCAACAAATTTAGGCACCAGTGTTGCTAGCCTAAGATCTGTAAATATAAATTATAAAGATATCATGGCCCCTCAGATATACAGCACAGAACTCAATACATTTTTCAATAATAATAATAATATTAATTGTATTTATAGGACATCCATTTCTACATAAGTCAACCATTGCTCGATGAAACCTAGAAAGCTGTTATCAATATTTGCAATGGCAGCCTGTATTAAATGTTTCCTACTATGTAAGTCTTCTTGTGGCAGGCAAATTGAAAATGTTAGCTTCTATCGAACAGTTAAAGACAAAAATGTTTCTTGGTTAACTTTGAAAGATTTTCTTGTTAAAAACCCAGATATTGAGCGTTCTATTTTGCTACAGTTAGGGCGACTAATTATTATCCCCGCGGAAATAGAAATAAAAATGTGCAAAGTGCAAGAGCTAGGCTTTGGACTAACTGTTGTAAAAGTGCGTAAAGTGGCTTACGAATTAACTAAGTTTGTAAATCGTGAAAATCTAAAAAGATTTTCACGATTCAGATTTCAGATACTGAGAAAAAAATAGCAAGTGGGGGTGGTCAAAATTTAAAGAACGGCATAAATTAACACTACATACCCCAGAAAATCTTTCAGCATATAGAGCATATATGGCCAATGCAACAATGATTAATGATTATTACTAAAAGCTGGAAAACTTTCTAACTAGATTGGATATAATGGACAAACCTGATAGACTGTGGAGCGTTGATGAAAGAGGCTTGACGTTTGTGGTTAAGAGCGGAAAAATTGTCAGCCAGCTTGATAAGAAGTTTATCTACGAAAGAAGTTATGCTGAGCAAGGAGATACTTATACTTTGGTTGGTTGCATCTGTTCCAACAGTACTTTTATTTCACCATTTGTTATTTTCAAGGGAGTTCGTCTGAATGACAGCTTTAGTTCTAAAACTAAATTATCTCCGAAGGGCTGGACTAATGAGCAGCTATTTAAAGAATGGTTGAATATTTTATTGCCTCAATCCTCTCTAGTAGACCAGTAGTGTTACTGATGGATTCTCACAGTTCGCACATAAATCCGAACATAATACAACTAGCGAAAGACAACAATATCTACCTCTTCACTTTCCCAGCACACACCTCGCATCTACTTCAGCTATTAGATGTCGGCGTGTATCGGCCTCTGAAAAGTGACTGGAGTAATGCTCTTAATAATTATACGCTTGCTCATCCTTTGGAAAAACCTAGTCATTATAATTTCCATGAGGTTTTCGCTGAACCATTCTTATTAAGCATGACACTTATAAATATAACTAACGCATTTAGAAAGGCAGGATTTAACTGCTTTAACAGACCGGCCTCCTGATGTACTTACTCTCAATCCGCCCACTCCTAACAGGCCAACTCAAGATACAGTGGTCTCTAGATGTTCTATGTATGTAAGATGAATTCCACCAATTCCCAATCCGCCAACCTCTAACGGACTTACTCAAGATACACCGGTCGCTGGATGTTCTAGAAATATCTAGAAATTGTCAGAGTTTGAAAAACATAACTCGCAAAACGAAAGGTGACTCTTCAGTCCGCTTGTTGACAGCTTTTGATGTTAATTCTGAACACGATATGTTTGTTATCTTCAGCATTATCATCGATAACATCCTCCACATTTAGCATGTCTAAGGCCTCAGCTGCACCTTTAAAATCAAAAGGTTTTAAATCAATTAATAAAGATGAAAATTGGACTTGTGGAAGATATAATATAAAGTTCTCACACAATGTTAATATGAAAAATGATGCCAATTGGGTGCAGTGTTCATTTTACTTAATTCCTTGTTATACAACCTGCTAAGATGACATCGAAGATGATGAAGTTTTGTATATGTGCAACAACTTTGAAACCATAGAAGAGAATAGGCATCAATAATACAGATGTCTTTTAGTTTGTTAATACTTTTACAAAAATGTATTTTATAAATAAAATCTTATAAAGTATTTTTTTATTACCTCGTTATTGTATTACCAATATCACAATATTAAATGTCTTATCACTGTATTACATTACCCATATCAAGACTTTAAAGGACTTTACTGAATGAACATTACCTTCATTTTCGCTATATAGAAAAATAGCCAATGCAATTTTATTTTATAAAAAAATGTTGGCTATCTATTGTAAAATCACATGCCAATTTCAGATATTGACTGATGTTTATTTTCACCCAAGTAATATAAAATTTTACTAAAATATCATGACATAACCTTACCTTACCCTACCTACATGTAAAATACTTGTGCATTGTAAATTTACCAATGTTTTAATAAAATAGGCGACATGAAATTAGATGTATAATATTAAAGCACATTATTTTCATTAGATTTAAAAAATTATAGATGTTAGAAAACATTATTTTAGGTATGTGAGTCAGTCATTAGTACCTAATCTTTTTTTAAATTTGAGTTAAAAACACTTCGTTTATTATGTATCAACAAGTTTTAATACACTTATGAATAAGATTATTTATTTTAGGTATGTGAGTCAGTCATTAGTACCTAATCTTTTTTTAAATTTGAGTTAAAAACACTTCGTTTATTATGTATCAACAAGTTTTAATACACTTATGAATAACCAGTGACCACAATTAATATCTCCATTTTATTATGTATTCTATTCAAAGCATTTTTAATATGGGTAAAAATTTCACTGTAGGCACATTTTCCTATTAACTTGGCCTAGTATTATACATATTAATTGTGGTTACTTGGGTTTACATTTATAGATATGAAATATAATACCTATTTAAAGAGTTTTTTTGATTGCATTAAGTATTTAAGGGATATCTGAGTTTATTTTAATTATCGATTTTGCTACTGCACATAAACTACATGAGGTCAGTATTTGGCAGCTCGGTTTCGATCACTTAGAGAACTTTCATGCTAATTCAAAATATCGTATTTGTATTTAACTTTTTTTTGATATCTACAAAAAGCCAAAGTTAATGAGAGGTTGCATTTATAACCGAAAACCCTGTACTATGCCATTTTTTAACTTAATTATTAAGTAATTGTCTCAGTTAATTTGTAATAAGAACAGCCAAAACCCAAAAGTGACAATCTTCTCTCAAACTCGGGTAAATTTTTATTATCACTTTAACCATGGCAGATTTGGACAATTTCTATCATACTGGTAGATTTTAAGAAGATGTATTCAGTAAGGTTTTGTTTTTGACTTTAACCTCATCAAAATTTCATAACTTTGCCTTAAGTTTTAATTTTTTAATAAACAGTTACAAATATCTATTATTTAAATTCAAAAAACAAATTGAAATTTTTTTTTTCAAAAAAACGTTGATTTTTTTTTATAAAAAAAATATCTTTATCTGAAAACGTCATGTTTTCTTCAACAAAAAAACAAATATCTTCCTACTTGACAAGTTGACTTTTCAAAAAAATATGACGACCTTCTAAACAATATAATAAAAATTGGTATTTTGATAATGTTAATTTCAATTTTTAAATTATCGTTTATTATGAAAATGACTTTATTGGAGAATAAATTAAAGTAAGCTGCAAATTTAGAAGTGAAGTAATAGGTAAGAAAAATCCCTTAGGGCACCTCATTCGTTTATCGTTCGTTATCGGTGCCTCAAAAGCTACTAGTATGAGTAGTATCTCAAAAAAAATTATTCGCGGTGACAAGTGATAGTAAAATATTACTCAATTACATTATTTGGAGAGGGTCACAGAGATATTTACAGGTAAATTAACAGTGTGACACTATAGTATCGCCGTAAGACTATACAAACATTTTGACTGTCGAGATTTATTGATTGTGTTGATCTTTTTTTCATAATTCCGTAAAATAAAATATCAAATCAAAATTACTTTCTCAGTTGCAAAAAGTAATTACAAAATAAATTTACCTGAAATGGTTAAGAATATTGATCAAGAGACTGCAACCACAAAAGCTATCTAGCAACAAACTATCACAATCGAGGGGCGCGTAAATCTTTCAGTTTCGTGTACATCTTATTCTATATAATTATAAATAAATTCCCCTAAATACCTGTCAATACATTTTAAATACTTTTCGATACATTTAATTGTTTTCAATATATTTCTAATTTCTTTAAATATACTTGAGTATCCATTTTTGTTTTTGTAGGAGATCAAAGAGTACCCTAAACTCGGAAAAATACTCTGGGCATAGAGGGGGAATTTGTTGTCGTTGTGATATAGATATAGATAATAGATTATAATAGTTTTTTTTTTGTTAAAGGGGTACAATAATTATTATAAAATAAATATACATGTACCAAAAATACATGTTGTTAATAAGTTTAATAATCCTACTGCTGAGTAATTGGAATTATCTTTTTGCTTCCTGTAACTAAATGTATGCTCATTAATTATTTTTTAAACGTTCTGTCTGTTTGTCCAATATAAAATTTTAAAACAGGTTCCACTATTTAACTGCCAAGGCTGTTGTTAGTCCTAAAAGCAACAGTTGTACATTTATTTTTAAAAAACTTAGCAACGTTTAATGTTATTTTTCCTGTATAAGTGAAAGTATGCAATTGAGTTTTTCTTTGAACTTAGAAGGATATATGGCTTTTTTGCTATTTTTATGAGATTTTGAAATTAGTGTTCATTATTCTTAATAGTTATTGTTAAGTTTAAAAAATTAATTTCTTTATTATTTTCTAATTCAACTATAAAATTTATATTTTTGTGTAGGTTATTTATATAATCCAAAAATGATATTAATTATCTGTCAGTACCAGTAAAACATGCTAATATATCATCAACATACCTATACCAATAAATTAAATTTTTACTAAGGGAATATTCATGAATTTTAGTTTCTAAATGCTCCATAAATATCTCAGCTGAAATTGGACTTAAAGGGTTTCCCATTATTAAACCTTCCTTACTTACTTAACTCTTTAAGTACAATTTTAGCCGGTATATTTATGGAAATGAATATGGGATATTTATGGAAATCAAAATCTCATAGACAAAATAGTAAAAAAGAAACAATATAAAAAAGCATTACAGTTAGTTAATAAGTTCAAAGAAAATACTCAATTTCATACTTTCACTTATAAAGAAAAAATAACATCAAATGTTGCTAAGTTTTTTAAAAATAAAGGTGCAATTGATGCTTTTAGGACTAACAACAGCCTTGGTAGATATAACAAAAACAATAAGACGAAAACCAAAAAAAAAACAGAGTAAATCCGGTGTTTTCAAGTTAAATTGTGGAACCTGTTCAAAATATTATTACTCTAAGCATTTAATTCAGGAAAACGATACTTTCAATAAGAACTTTGAAATTTTACATGTAGAACGCGAATGTAAAAAACTTATATTATTAGAAAGTATGCAAATAAACAAACATAAAAATAACAACACATTATTAAACGATCAATTGGACCTAAGTAGTCTTTTTTCTTCTATAATATTTTTAGGCTATAACGGAAAATTCAGAACATTTTACCTGTATAACATCCGCAAAACGGATTCAGGTACTTAATACATACAGTTTGTATTACACTTTTCATCAGATGAAGCCACGGTGTTGGCGAAACAATTGTCATATATTGTATTTTTTGTAAAATAAATTATGTGGAAATTTTAAATAAGTGTTTTCATTTACTTGCATAAAATGGATTACCATCAAATAACGCCTAGTTCTTTTCAATAAATGTTGGTACCATAAAAATTGTATCTATTACAACAATTATCTTCTTTTCTCTTACACACATAAGGAAGCACAATATAATTAATATGTTGCATTTTTGATTTAGTTTTTTTCTCTTAAAAGAAGGGTAATTAAATACAGGAATATCAAATAATATATAATTATTGTATATTATTTGATATCCCTGTATTTAATTACGTAACAGAAAAATCTACAAACGATGTTTCGAAATACTATCCCTAAGGGAGTGATAAGTATGTATTTTTACTTTATTTTCAATTTCTCTTCAACCAAACAAGATTTTATAACGATTCTTTCGTCGATATCTTTTAAAAATTAATATTTAAAAATATATTTCCGGATTTTCGTAATTTATCATATAAGAGAATGACCTGTATTTTTTTTACTCTTTTACGATATCTCTTCAACTTAATGAGATTTTAAGCCAGTTCTTTTTTGAATGTCTTCAAAAATAGTTATCTAAAAACAGATTTATGGATTTTTCGAAATTCCAGTCCCGAGGGGGACAAATAAGTTTTTACTTTATTTAGAATTTTTTTTTTCAATTAAATGGGATTTTAAGACGATTTTTTCTTCACTGGCTAAAATGATTTATGGATTTGTTTAAATGCCACTGATCAGGATTATAATATATTGATGCGTTATAAATTTTCTTTAGAACAGCAACTTAAAATATCAAATTAGTTACCAACTTGGATATTATAAAGTCATTGTTTCGCAGGTTATTTTCCGATTAATAACACAATGTTATTTTTTAGGAGTCTTGAGAAAACCACTAAGACTATAACCACAAATGTAAAAGAAGAGTAGCTGTTCTCTTTTTGAATATGTTTTTATTCTAATTTAATACTCTTTATTAATCTTAATATATTAATTGCCTTTAAATACTTTTAAATATGTTTTAATACTTTTAACTCTCTTTAAATATTTTTTTTTATTATTTTACATCCTTTTTAATACTTTTAATACCTAAACAATTAAATATAGTGTACACAATTTTGGCATCTGCGGAAATCTCTAGCACAACCCATATCACAATTAATTTTTATTAATGAAAAATATTTGTGAAAACAAAAATGATAAATAATTATGAAACTAAGAACATATTCTGACTGAATATAAAAAAGATTTTACCACACTAAATATTTACTAATTTTTCAATTTAATTAATTTTGAACACTTACAACATTTACAAATATTTGTTATTGCTAAATGAGAAATTATATATAATTTGTACTGATAATAAGGGTGTTCTTTATTGCACAACCATTGCTGTACCTTGTTAACCACTTTATTTTTTTTAGATCAACAAACTCTTGACCTTTATAATTATTAAAACTTTTTTGAAATTCTCTCATACAACGTTCAACCACAAACTCATTATCTGCAAAAAATATTTTTTCATCTGAAAGGGAAACGACAATTCTGGCAATTAAATTTATTTAAAACTTTCTTTACTGGATACCCAGCATATTAGTTCACATCAAAATTCTATGGAAGATTTTTCTGTATCTGGGCAGTCAACATTTACATTAAAAGACACATCTTGATATTTTCATCGTCAACGCTAGTGGACTCTGCCTTATTATTCAAAACGTTCCAAAAAATTTTGTTTTTTTTTTCTTTGTGACTTTTAATATTGACGAAAAATTGTCTTTGCCTTTTTCAAGTATCTCCAAAACAGGCAAATTTCTGTTACAAAGACAGCAATTAAAAGGATTTCTGTCAAAATGTCGCTTACTGTTTGAAACGTCTAATAAATTATACAAGACTAAAACCAATCAGCTTTATCGGACTCTTCCTTTTTGACAATTAATTATTTTTTACGCATGTTTTAATTGCTGCTGCCATTGTAATGCAATTTTACAAGTACCGTCGCAGTTTTTCAATTTTTATCTATATAGAAGGTTTTTTTTATAATTTCAAAGTTAATTATTTTTTTGACCCAGCTTGTATACCCCAGAGAGTAAATTATTACGAATTCATTTCTGACGTAGAAAAAAGGTTGTTGAGTTGTTACTCCTAATAGTTTCATAGTACCCCTATTATTACTTCCCTGGTCGCATGCCATAATTTTTAGGGTAAAACCTATCTTTTGAATTTCTTCAGGTATGCAAATTAATACATTTTTGAGTTTATTTTTATTTTCGGAATCATACAATGAAGTATACGAGTGGTATTTTGCAATTAGTATAGGTATAGTAATCTTATAGAAAAAAAAAACTAGTGCACGAGTAGCTTTCTTTGCCGCCCTTCACAATGGTCCAAAAGCCTCAAAACCCTTCATCAGATCCATTTTTTTTGTTATATTCAAGGCAGTGCTTTATACTTATTTCATGAAACCAACGACACATTTTTTTTTTCGTTTTTTGTCATAGCAGGAAATTTCATTTTTAAATATTTCTTCGCATTTTCATCCAACCCACTTTAAAATTCATTTGTGGAAATCCATCTACGAATTGTTGAACCCTTTTGCCTTAAAAATTAATATGCTGCTGGCCTTTATAAAATAATGATATGGCAAAGCGTTGTTCTTGTATACTCCAGTATTTACTCTAAATTGCATTGAAACAAATATTTGGGCAATACGAGATAAAAAAGCTATAATTGGCATGATTTTAAATTGGCTCGTTTAACTTTGGTTATAGTAAACGTAAAATTTACGACTGTTTTGTTTTAATTTTTTGATTTGATAACGAGCTTCGGTTTTCTCAATTTTAAAATCATGGCCCAAAAAGTGGGCATATAACGAGAGAGTCATTTAACTTGAGACAGTAATTTATCTTAAAAACGAAGCCTTTTCGAAAAAAAAAATGTTTCAAATAAAAGTTGTTTGGTGCCGAGAGGAAAATGAAATGACGATTTTTATTTTAGCAAATTTATGGTACGCCACTGATTATTTTAAAAGCTGAGAAGTTTTTAGCAATATACTAAAATACACAAAGTTGTGTTCAGGGGGGACATTTTTTTTATTATAAATTTCTTTTGTTAATAATGTTCATGGTAAAAAAATCTAATTTGAAAATGTTAAATGTTTATTTGTTACCAAAAATAAAATAGTTAAAATTGTTTTTCTATTTCAATTTAGCCTCTTAAAGACTTTGTTGTATGGTAGATAAAAAACAATAAAAATAACGGAAATAATCTAAAGCAGAATGCAAGTCTTAATTTCAAGCAACTTTGCATTTTCTAATGAAAAACCTTTAAAAAAAACTGGAACCTTTTAAGTTTAACCCTGTATATACAAAAAAAAAATATATATATATATATATATATATATATATATATATATATATATATATATATATATATATATATATATATATATATATATATATATATATATATATATGTATATATATATATATATATATATATATATATATATATATATATATATATATATATATATATATATATATATATGTATATATATATATATATATATATATATATATATATATATATATATATATATATATATATATATATATATATATATATATATATATATATATATATATATATATATATATATATATATATATATATATATATATATATATATATATATATATATATATATATATATGTATATATATATATATATATATATATATATATATATATATATATATATATATTTATATTTATATGTATATATATATATATGTATATTTATATATATATATATATATATATATATATATATATATATATATACACTTAGCCGCAAAAATAACGCACAACCAAAAATTATACTCAATTTCAAAGTTGATTTTCTCGTGAACCAGTAAACCGGTTTCGATAATTTTTTTTTTGAACTGTAGCTTTTTTCTTTAGTAATTGCACTATGATAAAAAAAATTATTCAGATTTCAGTTTTTGGCTTATACAGGGTGAAAAACGAGAATAGTTTTTTTAGGTCAAATTTGAAACACCCTGTAGGGAGCGTTAGCAAAAACAACGGTTGCGTATTAAAACCATAATGTAGCCTCATGTTTTCTGAATATTTTGTTTTTTTGCTGACTCTGATATCTGTAATATCAAAGAAAATACAGAGTTTTATTCCAGAACATGTTTTTATTCAATAAATCACAGTTTTATTGGATACTTATTACGTTTACCAAAAAAAGCGCTTAGTAGGCTATGATAAATCAACAGTGTCAGCAAATGTCAGTTTTGACAATTCCTTTATTTATGTACCTATCGTCTCAAGCTGAATAATTTAAGTTCATTCTTTAAGTTCTTTCGTGAAAATGGAACGGGTTAGAAGGAATATGACTCGTGATGAATGTGTTCAGGCAGTGACGTTACATAACGAAGGAGTAAGCTACAATGCTATTGGTTTGAGATTAGGATTTTCGCATACAACAATTTCTCGTGTTGTCCAACGCTTCAGAGAAACCAATGACTATAACATACGTCCACGACCAGGCAGACCTCGAGTAACTACAGTTGTTCAAGATCGCTATATTAGACTGCGTGCTTTAAGAGAACGTTTTACCACGTTTTACCATTTACATGTCAGAGTTCCAGCGACAGGCCCTGCATTAAATGCAAACCACCGCAGAGCTAGACTGCAATTCGCCAGGGAACATGTAATGTGGACTATTGAGGATTGGGAACACGTTCTATTTACAGACGAATCTAGGTTCTGTCTATATAGCTCCGATCGACGTTTAAGAGTTATCCGCCGGCCAGGTGAGCGTTATACCCAGTGTAACGTACGTGAAACAACTTTATTTAATGGAGGCTCTGTGATGGTTTGGGGAGGAATTTCCTTAACCGCACGGACGGATATCGTACCTTTACGTGGGGGCTCTTTAAATAGTGAAAGGTATATTAATGACATTTTGTCTAAGCACGTTGTCCCTTTCGCACCGTACATTGGTAATAATTTTTTACTAATGCACGATAACGCAAGGCCTCATGTAGCGCGCATCGTCAATGAATATTTACATGAAGTAAATATTCGAACTCTAAATTGGCCACCGCACAGTCCCGACCTGAATCCTATCGAGCATTTATGGGATATTATTGGTAGGGCACTGAGACAGCGTCAGCCCCCTCCTGCCACCCTGCAAGATGTCGAAAGGATGGTTACCGATATTTGGAATGGACTTGACCAAAATCAAATATCCAATTTAATATGGAGTATGCCGAGGCGATGTGAAGCTGTCATTAGAAAAAGAGGTGGAAACACGCGCTACTAGTGCACGTTTTTTTTTGCTTTTTATTGTTAATTATTTTAAATTTTATTGTTAGTTTAATGTTGTTAAATTGTTATCTTGATAAAAAAACATGTTCTGGAATAAAACTCTGTATTTTCTTTGATATTACAGATATCAGAGTCAGCAAAAAAACAAAATATTCAGAAAACATGAGGCTACATTATGGTTTTAATACGCAACCGTTGTTTTTGCTAACGCTCCCTACAGGGTGTTTCAAATTTGACCTAAAAAAACTATTCTCGTTTTTCACCCTGTATAAGCCAAAAACTGAAATCTGAATAAATTTTTTTTATCATAGTGCAATTACTAAAGAAAAAAGCTACAGTTCAAAAAAAAAATTATCGAAATCGGTTGACTGGTTCACGAGAAAATCAACTTTGAAATTGAGTATAATTTTTGGTTCTGCGTTATTTTTGCGGCTAAGTGTATATATATATATATATATATATATGTATATATATATATATATAAATGTATATATATATATATATATATATATATATATATATATATATATATATATATATATATATATATATATATATATATATATATATATATATATGTATATATATATATATATATATATATATATATATATATATATATATATATATATGTATATATATATATATATATATATATATATATATATATATATATATATGTTGATTTTTACTCCTTCACGGATGGAAAAATACAATGTGTTTTCATTCCGGGTGTACATCCGTTCACTACTGTCGTTCTGAAAAGAACAGTTTTGCTGACGTTTCGCCAAAATCACATTTGGCATTTTCGAAGCTTTCTTTCTCGCGTCCGAATAGAGACTGAAGTGTTGGTGACTGCGACGCTTCCTTTTATACCCCCACTCGGGGCCGAAGGTTATATCTGCGAAGGCGTTGGTCGTTTTTTATCCGGATGGTGCTGTGGTTGTTGCGCTAATTGCGCTTGAGTTTTTGCGATTTTAGATTTGTCGATTATTGTCTTCCATACTGTTGGTAGTTTTAATGATTCGTCCCTTTTATTCAAATCACCTTGTTTTTCAATTTCTATGGCTTCTCGGATTATTCTGGTCTTATAATGTTCTATATTGGCAATCTCCCTACACCCATCGAAATTTATTTTATGGCCGGTTTCCTGATGATGTAGGAATAAAGCTGAGGTTGTTTGTTTATTTCTGATGCTGAGTTTATGCTCTTCCACTCTTGCTGATATTCGCCTGTTAGTTTGCCCTACGTACAACTTTTCACAGTCCTGGCACGGAATGCTGTACACTCCGTGGTTTTCCAGTTTGATTTTATCTTTTCGGTTTCCGAGTAGTTTACCTATAGTTGTTTGTGGCTTGTGTATTGTTTGTATGTTGTGTTTCCTCAGAATTCTTCCGATTCTGTCTGTTGTGCCTTTTACATATGGTAAGACTACTCGTTGCTTTTCCGGCTCATATTTTTTGTTGTTCGTTGTTCGGGAAACCTGTGCATTAATAGCTTTCTCTATGGTGCGATTTGTGTAGCCATTTTTCTTTAAAGCACTAGATACTACCTTAAGTTCGTTTTGTCTCGTCTGTGTTTCAGTTAGTCGCACGGATCTAGATATTAGAGTATTTGCCACAGCTTGAATTTGTGCTGGGTGATGATGTGATTTTGCATTTAAATATCTGTCTGTATGTGTTGGTTTTCTATACACGGTGTATTCGAAATGTCCGTTATGTAGTTTTGTGACCAAAACATCTAAAAATGGTAGTTTGTTGTTTTCCTCTAGCTCTAGAGTAAATTGTATTCTGGGGTGGATTGAATTTACGTGAGTCAGAAATTTTTCGAGCTCTGTATGACCATGTTGCCATATAATAAATATGTCATCCACATAACGAATCCATAATTTGGGTTTTAAACTTGCTTTCTCAAGAGCTTCTTTCTCAAAGTATATCATAAATAAATTCGCGACTACTGGTGATAGCGAGGACCCCATTGGAGCACCATCCATTTGTTTATACATTTGCCCGTTGAAAGAAAAATAAGTACTTTTGAGGCAATGCTCCGAGAGTTCTATTATATGTGCTTGGAAATCCTCGTTCAAGCAATCTTGTGCAATCCTTCGTCGATTGGAATACTGGGATATAACGATTTGACATCTAGGCTTGCTATGATATCGTTTTTTTCAAGGACGATATCTCGTATAATTCGAGTGAAATGCTCCGAGTTTTTTACAAATGAATCAGCTTTTTCTACAGTTGGTTGCATAATTTCAGAAAGGTATTTCTCCAGTTTTTGTAGCGGCGAATTAACAGCACTAACAATAGGTCTGATAGGCGCCCCTGGTTTGTGTATTTTTGGTAAACCATAGAGTTTAGGACATCTGCTCGACTTTTCCCGTGGTATGATTTTTTGTTGAATTTCGGGGTTTATTGGTGAACTTTTTATTTTATTTTTAGTTGTTTTTTCTAGGTACGTTGTCGGGTCCCTTTTAACAGGCCTATAACAATTGTCTTGTAGGATACCCTGCATTTTTTGTACGTAATCTTGAGTATTCATAACCACAGTTGCGTTTCCTTTATCTGCTGGAAGGATTGTGATGTCTTTATTTTTTCGAAGGTTTATTAGGGCCCTTTGTTCAGTGGCATTTAGGTTTTGTAAGTAAGGGTTTTAATTTTGCGATATCTCCTAAGGAAATCCCGAAAGAAGAAATAATAGCTGGAGTGGAAGCTGTCCTTGACTCCTCTGGAGAAACAAAAGCAGAGGAGATTCGACAAGAGGTGGCAAGAATTTTAAGAACAAGCAAAACACCAAAACAAAACCTAAATGCCACTGAATAAAGGGCCCTAATAAACCTTCGAAAAAATAAAGACATCACAATCCTTCCAGCAGATAAAGGAAACGCAACTGTGGTTATGAATACTCAAGATTACGTACAAAAAATGCAGGGTATCCTACAAGACAATTGTTATAGGCCTGTTCCAAGGGACCCGACAACGTACCTAGAAAAAACAACTAAAAATAAAATAAAAAGTTCACCAATAAACCCCGAAATTCAACAAAAAATCATACCACGGGAAAAGTCGAGCAGATGTCCTAAACTCTATGGTTTACCAAAAATACACAAACCAGGGGCGCCTATCAGACCTATTGTTAGTGCTGTTAATTCGCCGCTACAAAAACTGGAGAAATACCTTTCTGAAATTATGCAACCAACTGTAGAAAAAGCTGATTCATTTGTAAAAAACTCGGAGCATTTCACTCGAATTATACGAGATATCGTCCTTGAAAAAAACGATATCATAGCAAGCCTAGATGTCAAATCGTTATATCCCAGTATTCCAATCGACGAAGCATTGCACAAGATTGCTATGAACGAGGATTTCCAAGCACATATAATAGAACTCTCGGAGCATTGCCTCAAAAATACTTATTTTTCTTTCAACGGGCAAATGTATAAACAAATGGATGGTGCTCCAATGGGGTCCTCGCTATCACCAGTAGTCGCGAATTTATTTATGATATACTTTGAGAAAGAAGCTCTTGAGAAAGCAAGTTTAAAACCCAAATTATGGATTCGTTATGTGGATGACATATTTATTATATGGCAACATGGTCATGCAGAGCTCGAAAAATTTCTGACTCACGTAAATTCAATCCACCCCAGAATACAATTTACTCTAGAGCTAGAGGAAAACAACAAACTACCATTTTTAGATGTTTTGGTCACAAACTACATAACGGACATTTCGAATACACCGTGTATAGAAAACCAACACATACAGACAGATATTTAAATGCAAAATCACATCATCACCCAGCACAAATTCAAGCTGTGGCAAATACTCTAATATCTAGATCCGTGCGACTAACTGAAACACAGACGAGACAAAACGAACTTAAGGTAGTATCTAGTGCTTTAAAGAAAAATGGCTACACAAATCGCACCATAGAGAAAGCTATCAATGCACAGGTTTCCCGAACAACGAACAACAAAAAATATGAGCCGGAAAAGCAACGAGTAGTCTTACCATATGTAAAAGGCACAACAGACAGAATCGGAAGAATTCTGAGGAAACACAACATACAAACAATACACAAGCCACAAACAACTATAGGTAAACTACTCGGAAACCCAAAAGATAAAATCAAACTGGAAAACCACGGAGTGTACAGCATTCCGTGCCAGGACTGTGAAAAGTTGTACGTAGGGCAAACTAACAGGCGAATATCAGCAAGAGTGGAAGAGCATAAACTCAGCATCAGAAATAAACAAACAACCTCAGCTTTATTCCTACATCATCAGGAAACCGGCCATAAAATAAATTTCGATGGGTGTAGGGAGATTGCCAATATAGAACATTATAAGACCAGAATAATCCGAGAAGCCATAGAAATTGAAAAACAAGGTGATTTGAATAAAAGGGACGAATCATTAAAACTACCAACAGTATGGAAGACAATAATCGACAAATCTAAAATCGCAAAAACTCTAGCGCAATTAGCGCAACAACAACAGCACCATCCGGAAAACATAAATAACGACCAACGCCTGCGCAGATATAACCTTCGGCCCCGAGTGGGGATATAAAAGGAAGCGTCGCAGTCACCAACACTTCAGTCTCTATTCGGACGCGAGAAAGAAAGCTTCGAAAATGCCAAATGTCATTTTGGCGAAACGTCAGCAAAACTGTTCTTTTCAGAACGACTGTAGTGAACGGATGTACACCCGGAATGAAAACACACATATATATATATATATATATATATATATATATATATATATATATATATATATATATATATATATATATATATATATATATATATATATATATATATATATATATATATATATATATATATATATATATATATATATATATATATATATATATATATATATATATATATATATATATATATATATATATATATATATATATATATATATATATATATATATATATATATATATATATATATATATATATATATATATATATATATATATATATATATTGATTTTTACTCCTTCACGGATGGAAAAATACGATGTGTTTTCATTCCGGGTGTACATCCGTTCACAACTGTCGTTCTGAAATTTGCTGACGTTTCGCCAAAATCACATTTGGCATTTTCGAAGCTTTCTTTCTGGCGTCCGAATAGAGACTGAAGTGTTGGTGACTGCGACGCTTCCTTTTATACCCCCACTCGGGGCCGAAGGTTATATCTGCGCAGGCGTTGGTCGTTATTTATGTTTTCCGATTATTGTCTTCCATACTGTTTAATGTAGTTTTAATGATTCGTCCCTTTTATTCAAATCACCTTGCTTTTCAATTTCTATGGCTTCTCGGATTATTCTAATCTTATAATAGTCTATATTGGCAATCTCCCTACACCCATCGAAATTTATTCTATGGCCTGATGATGTAGGAATGAAGCTGAGGTTGTTTGTTTATTTCTGATGCTGAGTTTATGCTCTTCCACTCTTGCTGATATTCGCCTGTTAGTTTGCCCTACGTACAACTTTTCACAGTCCTTTGAACGGATGTACACGTGGTTTTCCATATATGATTTTATCTTTATATAACATTATATATATATATATATATATATATATATATATATATATATATATATATATATATATATATATATATATATATATATATATATATATATATATATATATATATATATATATATATATATATATATATATATATATATATATATATATATATATATATATATATATATATATATATATATATATATATATATATATATATATATATATATATATATATATATATATATATATATATATATATATATATATATATATATATATATATATATATATATATATATATATATATATATATATATATATATATATATATATATATATATATATATATATATATATATATATATATATATATATATATATATATATATATATATATATATATATATATATATATATATATATATATATATATATATATATATATATATATATATATATATATATATATATATATATATATATATATATATATATATATATATATATATATATATATATATATATATATATATATATATGTATGTGTGTATGTATATGATTCGCAAATGAATATGTGAACGGTATATCAGCCTTTTCTTGACATTGGGGAAATACCAAATAAAAATAACCACCCCTCAAATGATCTGTCAGATAGTTAACCTATATATTTCTAGAACACTTATATTCGGCTGTTTTGTGATTTAAGACATTGACGGCCGGTTGCAGAAAGCTCTATTAAAGTTTAGAATGTTTAACGGAATGTCAAATTTGATTGCGAATTCCTAGATTTCTATAAACAGCTTGTCAAATCGGAATTAAATATTCTAAACAGCAATTAAGTTTTATGCAACCGGCTGTTGGTAGTTTAGCACATTAGACAAACAATTGAGTAGTCTGAAAATTACTATTATTTGGATACTCGTGCCGTTTTTTATCCAAAAAAAATCGCTAAATTACCTTTTCCTGAACTTCCCTCGTTATGCATTCTTCTTTTCATCAGGGGATAATTAAATATAAATTTCTGTTCCACACATTATCATTTAGTAATATATACATATTTTTATTCTATCAATATTATTATTGTTCAGTATTATTTACTGTTATGGTTACTGATTTTTTATGTCGGTTATTGATGAATCAGCTTTATGTAATCTCGGCAAGATAAGCTATGAATACGTTTTTGTATGGCACTAATTTAATAAACGTCGAAAGAAAGACATTGTTGTTTAATTGGATCCAACAATATACAATACATATAATCTTTCATATTTCTGAACAAAAGAAAGGATTTGTTATGAGGGAATTTTCGGGTAACCAGACATTCATTCATAATGAATCCTTTCTTTCTTTCAATATTGTAGTGGCTGCCACTTTTTCGCTTTCATCGCCATTCTCCAGCTCTCCGTCCGGGGCTTATTCAGAGCTGGACCGACCCTCAGATGATTTACACCTTATTCCGCTTTGGAGACGTTATCGTTGGGATGTCTGGATGGCGAGCTCTAGGCTCCCGGAACACTCCGTGTATTTCAATATCTTTTCTACTGCATCTTGGCTTCCACTAGATTACCCCTGAAATAAAGCAGCTAAACCGTCCACATGGAACCACTTATGTTAAAGACACAGAGGTCTGCCTTCGACAAGATGAATCGGAAGACTTCATAATGAATCCTTCATTCCTTCCTTTTGTCCAGAAAAGTGAAAGATAAAATAATTTGTATGTGTACCTATTACTAAATGATTATATATGGAACTAAATATAGTCACATTTTAAAATCCCTGATAAAAGGAAACATTCTTAACGAAAGAAATTCTGGGTAAAGCCAATTAACCGATTTTTTAACTTAATGTTTTTCTTTATGTTTTGTTAATATTAGCTTTTGTATTTAAAATAAAATAAGCCCTATTACTTTTCAATTTATTTGATACTAATTTGGTAAACATTTTGTTAGGTAGCCATTTGTTCGACCGTATTGGATTCGCATTAAAAATGTATCGGTTTATTTCTACGTCAAATATGGTGTTATTTGAATTCAATAATTGAAAAAGTAGTTTTCTTACATTTATTTTCCAAAAAATGTATTAGGTCCCCATTTTGTACCGTCAAATAGGATTCGTACCAAGATCTTACCAGTTCATCTCTATACCACACTTGAATCTCTGAAAATTTCAATTTAATCGAAGAAGTAGTTTTTACACTGATTTTTAAATATTTTATTAGGCGGCCCTTTTGCTACGCCATATATTTAATTCGAACCAAAACGTTACCAATTCATTTCTGTCACACTTGATTTTTGCTTAAAATTTGAAGTTAATTGAGAAATTACCACCCACACAAAATTTAAAGTCAATTGAATAAGGAGATTTTTAACAGTGATTTTTTTAAACATATTAGATCGACATATTGTTACTAGTTTATCGCCACATCACCCTTGATTTATCTGCCAGATGTGAAATTAACTGTATAGGTAGACACGAAGATAGACCGACGGAATGGGGAAAATATGTTTCTCGGTATCTAGGGTTTTACGAGGGAAACATGAACTTGACATTTACATTCTTTTTGATTACCTGTTAATTAAAGTTGTAATTCGAGAAATGCAAGGTATTTTATTTGCAATATTACGTTCCTGTACTCCCGCTATAACCGAATTAAGGTATATATTGTAATAAATTTACATTAATAAACCATATTAAGGCGTTTCTCAATTATTAAAGGATTTATTTAATGAACATTGATCCAATGTATAAAATTTAAATTATCTTACTAGATAAAGCAGAAGTGTTCATTAGCATCATAAATAAAACAATTTAATGATTTACCATTAAATTCGAACTTGTTTTTATAAAGGCTACAGGTACTTCTGAATATTTATTTTAACAATGATTTTTATAGCCTATTATTGATTAGGGTAAGTTTTTTTTTAATTTCCACTAAAACATCTGATGAATGGAAGCGCTTGACAGGGGCGTCATTAATTGAACCTGTGGAATGCCAATGAGCTCTGAAATTAAAAACGCTTGAATAGAAAATTAGTAAATTCAAAACCTCACATCACATTTGAAGACATTTTTTATTTTGTCGACTTAATTTTTCAAAGTTTTTCACTTTGTCTAGATTATATCCAATTACGAACACGTAAAAATCTATAAAAAATTTCTTTCATCGGACCAAAAATTGGATGAAGGTGATTAGGATGAAAATGCGCTGAACATAAAATTCATCCAATGAATCATCTGCAATTTAAGAATGCTTTGACGGATTTCCGAATAAAGTACATGATCAATTAATTAATTCAAAAATCTTGCCCCTTCTTAACCAGTATAAGGTGCATTATTGTAATTTTAATAATTATCCTTTAATGATATTGACGTGCATGGTACCGAAAATAGTGAACCAACGCCAGTGTTAAAGAATTATGTTTAAAAATTAAATGGATTTACCACACTTCACACTAAACTAAAATGAAATAATGGAAATTATAATATTAGAATTGCTAAGATGATTTTTATTTCAAGAAATTACTCACCAATAAAACATTTAGTGCTATTTTGAGAAGTACTAATATTTCCAAATTATTAAATTAAAAATTAAGATTTTAATTTTAAGCATCTTTCAGAATTGTATGAAACGACTTGGCAATGACAAACAAGTATATAACTTTGTTCATCTCAAATATTTCGGAAAACAAAGGCTTTCTTGTGGGTATTTTTACCATACATATGCACTTAGAAAACATGTTCACTTATGTATAAATGGATTGATTCATTAGAAGTTCGTGTTTTAACTGAAAATATTAACCACTGTCGATTAAATGACGATATGCAGTTAATTTGATTACATCATTTTATGGCAGGCTGCCAGCAAATGCCGTTATTAAATCGGAGAACGCGTTTTGAAAATAATTTATTTTTTCTGACATTCATCTCAGTTAAAGTAATAAAGATAAAAAATTCTAGTATTAAAAAATGGTGGCAAAAATTGTGTCCTCAAAATCTTCAGTATCTATGAAAAGTCAAAAAGGTTTATTTAAATCATTATATAGTTTTACATTTTTAATGGCGATAATGTAGCTGGTACGATTTACTGCAAATTGACGTCACGGATTGTATCGACAAGGAAGTGAATAGCGGCGGCAATAAGGGACTTTTTTCTGGTTTTTGTGATTTTCTTTTTTTGTTGTTTCAGAAAATAATTAGATATAAATATGCTTTGTAATTTACTTGGACTAAACCTTTATATCTCTATTCTAAGGATAAAGGGCCCATTGAGTACCCAAGGAGACGCCCCAGACCAACAACCCACTCCTGTTTAGGAAGTCAGGCCTAACACGTCTTATAAGCTCCAGTTCCGCATGATTGTCACTTAAACAAATTAGTCTGATGTTGACTAGATCTTCACATAAACAGACCAAATGTTCTGTAGTAGCTTGGAACAAAACCTGCATTGTGGATCATTGCCGAGTGCAGTCAGTGTCCAGTTAGGACCCCGGGAATAAGTTGGCATGTGTTCAATTTATCTATTAGTGTCAGAGCGGCTGAAAGGTCCAGCACGGAATTGTTCGACCCTGCCATTCTTAATCTAGGTCCTGATATTTAAAGGAGCAATTCCAATACATGGTTATCAGTTCATCGCCACATCACCCTTGATTTTTCTTCCAAATTTGAAGTTAATTGGATAAGCAGATACATATAGCTCGACGGAATTTGGAAAATATATTTTTCGGCATCTAGGGACCCTTTTATGAGGGAGTAAAAACGTTTTCATGAACTTGCCATTTACATTGTTTATAACCTGTTCGTGATAATTTTAAACTATATTAAACAAATCAAATAATTAATAATTCCGCGGGTAATTCGAAAACTGCAAGGTATTTTATTTGCGTTCATATCTACTCCCGATATACCCGAATTAATGCAAATATTGTAATGAATAAAATTTAATAAACCATGTTAAGACAGATAGTGCCACTCCTGGAAGTTAAAGGAACAATTTCAAGCGCAGGTTCGGGTTCAGTTAAAGCAGTGTTACTGCCTTCTCGAACCAGCTGATCTGATCCGTCATTACCCCAATACCTTGTTGGTCAGATATCTAGAGGCTAACCCTGTTGGACTCACAAACCTTTAATGCTCTCCTACGTTCGACTGTACGCAACGATTTGACCCAGCTGGAAGATAGAACCTTAATAGCTGCTTGACTGAGCTTATATGATAGTTTCTTATTTTTTATTATTATTAATAGGGAATAAAGAGAATGATACGAATAAAATAAGACTAAAAAATACTATGTTAAATAATAAAATAAAGAAACAATGATGTAGCAACAGGTTACGCAATGACACACCTATATGAGTAAAAATAAACATTAGATAAAACGTATATGAACACAGGAGAATGTTTAACTGCATTTTTAATTACAAAGTGCTGAGTCTGAAGTTTTCGTAATCCAGAAGGTGACGATTATGATTGTAGTATTAGTAGGATTGTCTTGCTCTCCTAAGAGGAACTAAAAATGAGACTAACAGCAGCATTTTACATTTGTGGAAGAAAACCATGTATGCATGCCAAGGTTGCCGTAATATTAGCCTTAATAAATCAAAATAAAATAAATAATAGGGAAATAAATCAGTCTTGCACTTAAACGCAAAACGTTTAAGTGCAAGACTGATTTATTTCCCTAAGTCGTTCCACAAACCCTCCAGCTCCAAATCCTCCTTCCATTAGAGAGCCGTCTGTGTACCAGACAAGATCATCTGCTTTGAAACAATGACGCGAAAGCTCTCAGAGGTTACTCATACCAGAATTATAGATAGCATCTCTCCTAGCTGGAAGAAGGTTCAGATCTGATCAGCTCAATCTACACCCGTTTATGTCTAAAATTCCAGTATCTTTGTATTCAAAGCCTTCTGAGCCCCTTCTATTTCGTTAGTACTATATAATTTAATTCTAATTTAATTTAAAATAAAAAAGGTAGCCCTTAAACTAATCATGAATAGGCCTTTCATATGTTGTTCAGCTCTAGTGCTATATTGTGCTAACTAAGTGGCAATCTGGATTAATGAACAACTTCAGTGTAAGCTACTATATGACAGTAAAAACTAGATACTGTAAACATAAGGCCAAAATAAATATCAAAACATAGCAGCGGTCGAGGTAACAACTCAAAGCAGAGACCTGGAGGTTGCTTTTCCTAAGCAGACAAGGAGAAGAGCTTATTGAACTAATAGGGCGTTCTTTTGTAGGCGAATCTCTATTTTTGATGATCGAGGATCCTTAACCTGGAAGTAGGGTGGTGTTGTTGTGAACCCTGTATTTTATTTCGCCGAGAGATACCTGGGGCCAGCTCCATAAAGAGATACCTGGGGCCGACCCCCATAAAGAGTGTATATATATATATATATATATATATATATATATATATATATATATATATATATACAGAGTATTAGGTGCCGAACGGGACGCATGTTATAGAGCATTGATATTCCTTCCATCATGCTTTCATAGAAGACGACTGCATTTGCAGGAAAAAAATTTAAAAAGATTTTGTTGCTCGCCAACGTTTGTATCTATTTTTTTATATGTAAAGTTTAAATTTTTACTGACTAACTTAACCATGCATTTTTTCTTGTCTGTTTTTTATCGAGGAGTAGGTATATAGCCCTTTAACCTTTTTTCATACCGGCGTTTTTAGCCTCTTTCTACCATTTTTAAATTAAAGAGTTCATTTTTCGTTGTACTTATTTTTAAAGTGCATTGATGACTAGTTAGTCGAAAGTGCGTCGCTATGATCCTTTGCTGATTGGCAGCTGATATTATAAGAACATTGATATTCCTTCCATCATGCTTTCATAGAGGACGACTGCATTTGCAGGAAAAAGGTTTTGCTGCTCCCCAACGTTTGTATCTATTTTTTTATATGTAAAGTTTTAATTTTTACTGACTAACTTAACCATGCATTTTTTCTTGTCTGTTTTTTATCGAGGAGTAAGTATAGACCTTTAACCTTTTTTCATACCGGCGTTTTTAGCCTCTTTCTACCATTTTTAAATTAAAGAGTTTATTGTTCGTACTTATTTATAAAGTGCATTGATGACGACTAGTTAGTCGAAAGTGCCTAAGCTATGATCCTTTGCTGATTGGCAGCTGATGTTATGCAGACAGATTTCTTTGTTTCATTAATTATAATTGGTTCCCTATAATAGTATATTTAAATACTGTTTACTAAACTTTAGTATCCCCGGTAATTCCGAGAAAATGACTTTGGCTTTTTAAGTGAAACACCCTGTACAATGGTCATCAAATATAGGTTTTTCTCTGCGATTTAATTAAAGGAAATTTCATTTTTCGTCGCATTAACACATACCGTACCAGCATGAGCCAGGAGTTTAATTCTGTCCGCTAACGAAGCCAGTCTTTTACAGTCGCGCACGCGACAGTCCCCGGTGTACGAGGCTGATTGCCAATTGCGGTAGAAATAAAACAGTTACTCTCATAAGCCGGAGAAAGTTCATATACCTGTCCATAGTGGTTATAATATATTGTGTTAAAGTTATTATCCGCATTTTTTTTTCTGGAAAAAAGTGAATATTTCGCAATTATTGAAAATGACGTTCATGTCAACACTTCATAAAAAAAGTACAGATGAATTGCCCCGCTTAGAATCCGTTGCGGTTAAACCAGCATGGTATGTGATTTTTATTTTGAAAGTTAGTTTCAAAAAATATTGTTTAGTTAAAACTATCGGTAAAAATTTGTCATAATTAATCCAGTTATAACAACTATCAAGTTTTTTTATTTCTTTATTTTATCAATTTTAGTTAAAAAGTAATAAATATTTATCTACTTTTTTGTATATGATATTGATTGCAACATTTGCACCTTTAGGTTAATATTACCACGGTAGATATTATATATACCATGGTATTTCTAGGTTTTTGAATTAAAAAGTTAGATTAAAATGTTTCTAAAGCTTTATATAAACGACGTGCTGTTTTATATTGTCTATAATAGATATTATTCCCTATGCTTATTTGAAAGTTACGTATACCTACTTTTAATGTAAAAGTAAGAATGAACACATATTTATAATATGTATTTTAAATCTCATGTTAAAATTTTGAACAGTTCTTAGAAAACCAGTCATAGAACGGAAGTTTTCACGGTTTTCCTGTAAGAAATTTAAGAACATATCTGGAAATCAAGGGCTACAGAATAGTCTCAGGGGGCGGTAATAAATATACCTGTTAGGGATGTCGAGGTTAGGTGCTGTCGAGAAAATCCAGCCTTGGGGGAATGACATGCGGGGCCCCCAGGAAAATGTTTCCTAGGTTAAACTTGACGACTAAAAAAAAAGTCTTATTTCTATTCGCTTTTATTACCGGAATTACTAAATGTAAAATAGTAGCCCCTTTTGGATCCACACCTGCTGGAAATATCCAATAGTTTTTCCCTAGAAATCATATAAAATTTATCTGGATGGTTTTATGTTCAGGCTAACTTGTTTTCTACTGGGTCAAATTCTTAAAGGTGTACCAAATGCTCGCTTCATTTTCTTAGAAATATTTGTATGCTAAACAAACACAGAACATTACAGTAAAAGGATTTACTACCTTATCTGGAGGGTCAAACCTTAGGAAGTAGGCTATTTATTTTTAATTATAGCTCTTGGAGAACTCTTTTGAACTACCCAAAGTTTACGTTGCTAGATTCTCCACAAATTAAAAAAATAATAAAAATCTTTTTTTTTCTCAGTGCTTCACAAAATATTGTAGATTGAGCAAATATGTAAATATAAAAAAAAATTAAGGTGTGAACAAAATTAGTTCTCATTATTTGTTTCTAAACTATGATAGTTTTTTATTACATCGATCGGAAACTAACCACCGACACCACCTGTCAAGAGAAAAATGAAAATTATGAACGCATCGGAGAACTAAATTTACAATAACTACACTAAAAATTGTATTTTGATGTTTAAAAATAATTTTGGGAGATCCGTAGCTCAATATAAATCAACATAATGAATTTGGGACATCCGTAGCTGTATATAATCATTAGTTTTTACCTCTAAACTTCCCAAAATATGGAAAGATGGTTGATTTTATTTCCCTCCTAAGAGGAAAGTACCTATTGTAATCGTAAAACATCACCCTACGAGATTTTTTCAGATCTTTACCTTTCAGGATCTCTAGAAACCAAAAAACATGTTTTCTCAATTCCTGCGTTGTCGGTTTGTCTGTCTGCTAAATAGCTAAAATTGTCAAGAATAAAAGCTCATATGGGGATGACATTTTGGAAAAAATCCAGTACGGCCTAACAAAATGGCGGTTTAATAAACTGTTAAAAAAATTATTGTTATAAAAAAACTTACCCAACTTACCCCAATTTTTTCAGAAAAATTAGGTATGATATGAGAATGAGTTGGTAAAAATGTTGCAAGATGGCGGAACAAAATAGCAGCCTAAAAAAATTCAGTGTAAAAAACTACTTCACCGAATGATTGTTTACAAATTTTATCCCAAAATCAAGTATTATATAGGGATGAACTGGTAAACATTTTGATACGAATCCAAGATGGCAACAAATTAGCGGCCTAATTAAAAAAATCGGTCAGAAAAAACTACAAAACTACTTATTCGTTTGATTTTAAATTTTACACATAAGTCAATTATGATATAGGCATAAATTCGTAAAATTTTGGAAACGAGCCATTATGGAGGAACAAAATGACGACCTAATGAAATCAAAGAACTACTCATCTATTGAATTTTGCACAAAAATCAAGTGTCAAACAGGGATGAACTGATAAAAATGTCTCATTTATATATGGCAAAACAAAATGGCGGCGTAATCAAATGTTTAAAAAGGCGGTTTTTCAATGCAACAATTTTATCCCAAACCCTCTACGGACAAAAGTGACTAGCATTTATTTATAAAAATACTGTTAAATATGTAAATCCGTAAAAATAATAAGAATAAAAAAAAATCAACAAGTTATTTCCATGTAAAAATAAGGTAAAATTATTAGGTTGTTATTATAAAGTAGGCTTGCTTCCTATTTTTTTTTAGTCGCTTAGTTGGTGTTGATAGATTTTGGACCTCCCCCGCAATTTAAATATTATGTACTTAACTTATTATAGCATCGGTTCATATTGATGCTACTGCTAATGTTTTTCAGGATCGGCGCGGTTATTCTCCGTGTATTGTTGCAAAATGAAATTATCAATATAACCTTACGAAAATACGTTGTCGTGTTTACTTGTATGTTTTGATTTATTACTGGGCGCTTTGAGCTTTCAGTCCATACTACGTTTAATTAATTTTGTATACGTTTTCCGGTTTTTAGTCTCCAATATTTTTTACTAGCAAGTTTTGCCTGAGTAACAGATAAATCTCATCGTGTTGGGTAGCCAAAAATACATTTTCTAATAATCCCGATGGGCCAGTCATAGTTAAAAAAATATTCGTTCCCTGGAAAAGTGACAAATTAGTAATTTGGACTTCAGGGGTTTCAGAGCAATTGCGTCGACCAACCAACGCGGCTGTCTAGTTTAAAAATAATCCTTCTGAATTTGTATAACCATTTAGCTAGACAATATAATAATAGTATAGTTAAGTTTTAAAAGGAAAATGAAGTAATACAGTTTCTCATCTCTCTAGGTTATTTTTGCAACAAATTCATCGGCTTATGGCAGTAACAATTTCAAATAATTTATTTCATTAGTTCTAACTTTCCAATAGCTATTAAGAACTATCATTTAGAAATAACTACGCTTAATTTATGAACAGATATCCAACTGCGAAAAAACATTTTTGATATGGGAATTCCGACATACTTAAATGGGTAAATGCTCATATCACCCGTCATTCAAACCAAAGAATTGATAAAAATACAAAAAATAAAGTCTTACGACACTTTTACCGGTTAAATACTTCACTAGTTTTTAATTTATTATTATGGATGCTGCGATGGTCCCATAGACACTAGTTAATTATATTATTACATAATACGTAATTTATGCCCAGCTGAGTGGCATTGAGCCATCTATAATTTATATTAAAGATTAGCAGAGTGTGTTACAAATTGGCAATCATACCTTGTAATTGTTTTAGTTCTCAATTTTTTTCAAGTCTGTTAACACATTTTCAAAGCATTTTTGTAACTTTTTGTATTGGGGATGGGAGTTTGAACTCGAATTTTTTTATTTTGTTAAAATACAATCCGATCTTATAGATGATAAGATGAAATCTTATAACCTGACTTGCTCAATCAAAATCTCATCCCTTGTCAAAATAAATATTCTATAGCTGTATAACGACAACAACAACAACAACACTGAAGTGTGATTTCACGTGAGGCCAAAACGTGCGGAAGTATAGAAAATAAAAACGTCTCGAGTAAGGTTGATAACATGAGGTTATACGCATGAGATGACCAGTGTGGTCAGTCAGTGCCTTTGGTTGAGTTTGAGTATCGAGATGCTCAATATTTGTTAGGATTGTCAAGACGTACAATTGTTTTGTGTATATAAATGCCCCAGTAAAAAAATATACAGCTCGAGTGCCTCTGTACCATCAGTAGAAAAATGTGCATTTAAATATCCTGTAATTATAAGATTATTAAACACATTTTTCATTAAGAACAATACTAATAATTTCTCAAAACCTATTGAAGTTTCTATTTGAAATTCAGAAACATACCTAGTTTCACAGTTTTTTTGGCCTCTCATAGACCTTTAGTAACCAGAAGCGGCAACTTAGTTTTCCATTGTTCTTGAAAATTTAACTGTATTTAACTAATGTTCGTTACGAGCAACCCTATTTCTGAGGACCTCAATTTCAGAAATCTTGTTACGAATACTCGGAATATTACCATACAACACAATTAAGTTACAAATATTAATACTGAGATTCATGCGAGTTAATGTTCGTGTGTCCCTGGCAAGGCTCCAAGGCTCAAAATGCATATTAAATGATTATTCGTCGGAGAAAATTCCATGGTAGTACATCTAAAACAGAGTCAGATGTATACACAATCGGACGAAGCTCAATTGAAAGCTTCTTTCTGATGTTCCGATCATTAGTCAACAACTTTATTTCAAAGATAATGGTATTGAAGAGTTGGAACGATTTGTGATGAACATCTAGGTTAAAGGATTCCTTAACATAGTACTACAAATCAATGATTTGATTATTCATTAAGAAGGTATATTCAAAACCAAGACGCATATTAGGGAAATAAAACTACTAGTGAATAGAACATGCCATATTGGCGGCGGTCAATAGAACATGTCATATTGATGATCGCCAATATGACATGTTCTATTTACTAGTGGGTTTGTTTTCCTAATATGTATCTTGGTTTTGAATATAGGATGATGTAAGTATTGTAAAGTATTTGTATTCTTAATGATACGATGTTTCAAAGGGCTCGAGGTAAAAATGAAACAGACTTTAAAAAGTGTTTTAATGCCTTTATTTTTTCGATAAATTCTTATATTCTTTGAGATAAATAAAATGACCTCCAGAAGTTCCTAAATATTGTTGAGAAATCCTTAATAACGAAAAGAAAATGATAATCCACTGTTTTTTTCCAAAGCTGGTTTATTTATAGCAGCCATTTTATAGAAAACAAAAATGAAATGCACGCTTCTAAATAATTATGGTACAGGTACAAAACTTACTAATTGTTCAAAATGTTAAAGGCTACTCCACCCGCTAACCCATGATTACGCAATCACACATACACATGATGTTCAAAAGTTAGCATTTAAATGTTAAAATTACAGCCCACTACATGTAAATAAATTCCTTGGATTTGGATCAATCAAAATTTTGTATGTCGTTTGTAATAATAAGTCGATTTGAGAAATCAAATTTTTTTTTTGCTCAATCGAAAATACATATGAAGTCGTTCTGAATATTTTCGCAATTCTTGCACTATCCTATGATATTCGCCCAGCTCTTCTCGTTTTCTGTGTATATCCTGAACCCATTCTTCCTATTTTTATTATCTTCATTGAGCATTGTAAAAACAGTTTTCATTTCGTCTTTCCAGTTTAAAGAACTAGTTGAACAGTCGCTTTCCATTACTTAACAAATATTTACATCAACTAAAAACAAAGAAACTGTTCGAAAAATCGTACAAAATGACATTGTTTATGATAAAGCATGACAGTAGTTCGTTTATAAGCGTGATATCACGACACATCACAGTTTAAATTTGGTGAGCATATGGGCATATGAGTTCACATGACAGTAAGTCGGAGACAGTCTGTTTCCGCCTTACCAGTCCAGGAAACAGACTTTTTCCGCCTTACTGTCCCCTTAACAAATCCTATAGCCGGAGAGCTAGTGACAAAAAACTGCAAGAAAGCAATTACATAAGGCCCATATGCCAATATAGTGTATTGTTAAGGGTATATATGAGTCAGCACCCTTTCGCAAGGTCAGGTAGTGGGACGCTTGGCGACAGCGCGCTTTGAAGTTCGTCTTGATAGCTAAAAACTATTAGGTTTGTTTCCTTTTGTTTTTGCCTTTCTACGGCGCCATCTTACATCTTTTCGCAAATATTTTTTCACAGATCGATAGAGGAGGTTAAGATCTACGGCTCACCTAAAACATGTCCTGCTACGTCACTTCGTTAAGGCCTACGAACGGTGCGGCCGATAGACGATAATCTTTTCAAAATGCTTATGACATCATCTTGCATCAGTTCCTTTCAAAAAATCACAGTTTTGACAAATGACGGTTGACCGGCGAATTTTGACATTGACAGCTGACATGTGGCAAGTAATTAGGTAGCGCTTGCGCAGACCTAAATAATGTTTATGTGGATGGAAAATGCCTGTCATAGATATCGAGTTGTCATCCTAGATGGCGATCCCAAAAGCGCTCCGAGCAGCTGCGCGCGTTTATATTTGCACTCCGAGCGACTGCTGACTGAGTCTGTTCCATTAAACTGAAGTCTAATTGTTTTTTTTTTCTTTAATTACCTATAATAATTAAGTAGTAAACCAATTTCAGCCATTACAGCGACAAATTATGTGAGGTGCTGTACTATGCATAGAGCTGTGGGGGCGCGGCGAGTCAGCACGTTGCATAAGTCGTCGCGATAAAGATATCGTTAAAAGAGTTTTGGCTAAAAATTTGTTTACTAGTTAATTATCATATATAATTTAAAAAAAAAAGTCTGACCTCAGTTTAATGGAACAGACGCAGTCAACAGCCGCTCGAAGTGAAGATATAAAACGAGCGCGACTGCTCGGAGAGCTTTTGAGACCACTGTCCATAGGTTGAGGTTCTTATCTCGATATCTCTCACGTCAGGGATTATTTAGGTCTATGCAAGCGCTAATTAATCACATATCACATGTCATCGGACAATGTTACCTGTTGTCAAAAATCACCAGTCATTAAAATTTTATATTTTGCAACTGATTATTCAAGTCGCTAGCAATTGTAGCTTACAATGGCTAAGATAATCAGATTTTTTGGCTTAGATTGTATTCTCAGGTGTATTAAAACGGTTAAAGACTATGGAGGAATAAAAGCTTGCACTTACAAGTTGTACAGAATGGATGGTCTAAAACCTGGCTGTTGTGTTGGTGAAGATAGATATGGTAACAAATATTATGAAAATAAAAGTTACTTTTATGGCAGAAATCGTTGGGTTAGTATCTTTTAATAATTTTGTAAAATGTTTTGTTTCTTAATAGCTCATTTTTTTTTGGGAAGGGAAAAAAACTTGTTAATTGTTTTTTTTGTGTGATTTTTTATATTTTTTACTTTTATCTATCATCGCTGATTTTAACGATTTCGGGTAGAATTTGGGGATCTAATATGGAGGACAGTTTTTCTGCAGCGTTTCGTTTTGAACTTACTCATCATTAAAATCAACAATTTCGTCTTTAGGGGCATTTATTACATCTTATATTAAATAGATATCTAAATTAAAATGGTAATTTTTACTTTTTTGCACCATCGCCGATTTTGATGATTTTTTGTATAGGTGTCATTTTTTTTCGGTCACGGTTCGTTTTTGAGTTATTCTCAAATTTCACTGACACATTCTAACCTCAATTTCCCGCTTTTTTTTCTTCTTTTTTATTAAATTCGATTAGTTCTGTCTGAAACTACGATAAACAATTATAAAAGATATAACAAGACTCTTCTTGATTTTCTTGCCTTATTTTATCTCAAAAATTAGGAACATTCAAAAACAATCATATTTCCTTTTGGACTAGTAACTTTTCTTTCATGATGGCACCTTGACATCATGAAAAACCATCTCGCTACAACCTTAAAGAAAAAACATATTAACTGGTACAAATTGCACTAGATGAAAGCCACTGTAATACAAATTAATTATGGATATTTTGTTACATACATGTGGAGGATCGGTATCAGCACTAGCGCAGAGGCACTAGGTGAATTGGTACCGGGTTAGCACCAGGTTAGGCGCCGTAGGCATCATTAGTCTAGTCCTAACACAAAAGACGATCAACACTAATCAACAGCGAAGTGCATCACTGGCGGAACCGGCATCGGCCCGTTCGCTGTTGTTCGCCTCTTGTGTTTGAGCTTTAACGATAATGCCTACGGCGCCTAACCTGCTGCTAACCCGGTGCCAATCCACCTAGTACCTTCGCGCTCCTGCTAGTATCCACTTATGTATGTTACAAAAGTGTCCATAATTAATTTGTATCAGTTAATGTTTCTCTTTAACGTTGTACCTCGACCTCAAAATGCAAACTTGAAGGAAAAGTTACTATTCCAAAAAATAAGAAGTATGGCTGTTTTTTTAGATAAAAAAGGCTAAAAAAACAAAAAGTTAGCTTAATTTACGTCTTTTTATTATAGCTTGTAGTAGTTTCATACAGAACCAGCAAATTTTTATAATAAAAAAAAACAAAAACGAACTTCATTTTTTTTTTAACATCATAATTTACAGTAAACAAGACCACAAGAACACATAAATATCATCCATTTAATATTACATTAAACCAAGTTACACGTTGAAGATTTTGAAAAGCGTGTTAAGTTTTGCAACTTAATGATAATGATATAAGTAAGGGAGCCGTGAACAGGCATACTATAATATAAGGATTTGAAAATTGTGTGAAGATTGGAGTCTACCAGTTTATTTTGCAAATAAATAAATAAATAAACTTTAATGATAAGAATACATTTGAATTTAGGTAGTCGAAAACTTATAATAATTTTAATTTTTAAAGTTATATAGAAAAAAACATTTACCAGACTAAGAAAATCGCTTTTAAAGGCTAATCGAGCGTTTTCTTCGTTATATTTTAAAAGACATTCAAATAAATGCCCGTCTACACAAAAACACATGTTGAACCTTTTAATAATATTTTGCCTAGTTCTAAGTAACATGTGTGGTGATATGGTAGTGCATGCATTCCTGATTCTGTCTTACAAGTTCTCCCTTGTAGGTGGATGGGTGTAAACACGATCTTTAGTATAACCCCACAAGAAAAAATCTAATGGAGTTATATTGCAAGATCTGGGTAGCCATTCTATGAAACCGCCTCGACCAATCCTTATTTCTTGAAAATTGGTGTCCAAAAATCCATGAACGTCCTGATACTAATGGGCAGGTGCTCTGTCTTGCTGTTGTGACATGTCTCTTCTTTCTTCTTTGCTGAGTAGTCTAACAAGTATAGGCAGCTCAACATTCAAAACATTTAATTATCTTTATCTATTAAGTGGTTCGTTAAAAAATGCCGGAAAATGGCTTTCAATGATTCCCTACCAAACATCAAGGACCAATGGTTTTGATGTTGTACTTTCCTTACCCAGAGGGGATTTGTTAACAAATAATAATGCAAATTATGCCTGTTCACAGCTCCATTGCTGCTAAATGTAGCTTCATCCTGAAACATGTTATTTGCTAAACAGTCTTATTTATTGGAGACTCCAATAAATGTTCTGTGTATGTATTTGTTTGACAAAATGACAATGTGCTATATGTATTTTATTTTACTTAAATGTTATTTGGTGTTACTGAACTTCTAATTTACGTAAAATAAAATAAAAACATTTTTGAAAAAGACATAGAACTACCTGTCGAAACGTCAAGTTGAATTAAATATGACAAATAATTAAAAAATCGTTTTAATTTTATGAACACGCATCCCAAGAATATATATATATATATATATATATATATATATATATATATATATATATATATATATATATATGATTCTACTTACTGTAGATTGTGTCTGAGTTAAACTAGCAAGTTGTCGACTCCTTAAATTGAGATTTTCTTCTATATGAAGTAGGATTTATAACGCTTTTATCTTGATCTGTAGCAATTTTGTTGACACTGTCCTTCGAATATGCCACATTGCCACTAACATCAAATCTTTCCATAAAATTTTGAAAGGCTACGTTAGAAGGCGTTGATTTGGATATTTTCTTTCATACAACCTTTTTTAACGAGAAGGCAATTTTTTTGAGCTTGAGCATATATATATAGAACATATTTCAGTCTGGGATAAATTCATTTCGAATTAAACGAAAAAGAAATAAAACAGCATAACAACAACAGCTTTTTGACATTTCATAGTTTTAGTCGCCATTTGCCATATACTGGTTTTATCATGGCTACTTTAATCGAGTTGGCAATTTTCTAAATTACCTAAAAAAAGAGACATTTTAAAATATTTCGAAAACTATTTAAGATAGGTATATAAAGTGCTTAATAAAAGTTATTAGATAGTAGATTTTTTTATGCTCTACAAGAATAAATAAAAATATACAGGCGGTGCCATTTAAAAAAAACTGAAATAAATTAGTTTGTGTATGTGATATCTTCGATATTACGAAAGCAATCTTTTATTCCGTGCTTATTCTGAACTGAGGCAAAATATTTTATTTTTAGTTGCACAAATAGAAGATATACAGGCTGTTCCCTTAAGGGTGTTCACTATACATATCTCGAAAGTCCTGCATGTTAGCGTCTTAAAAAATATATATAACAGTTTCTAACTTGACCGCAAGGAGGATCAGTTGCTAGAGTGAATAATAAATTTTAAAAATTCTGCAAAAACTTCCAGAACTAGATATAATTTTTATTTCCTCATTGGAAAGCTGAGTTAATTTGCTCTCACTTTGGTTCTAAACTTACTGTCATATCACCCTTAATAAAAGTAGGGTAAGTTGTTGACTCGACGAAAATAAATCGCCATATCTTCTGAACCCTTATCCGAATTAAATGAGCTTAGGATTTTAAAAGGGAACTTCAAGCTGTTTTAGGATTCGGATCGAGTGACACTCCCTAGTTTTTCACAAATTGGTTAGATGGCGTTTGCAACAATTACAGTTTTTTTTTTTTCAGTTTTCTTAATTTTTTTTTTATGAAAGGTTATACTTTTGTTACGCTGGTTCTAAAGAGTAATAAAAGACTGAAATTTTGGTGAAAACCGCACATTGATATCTTTATTAGTTTTTAAGCTATTGCCGAATAAGTGAATTAATAGGTATTTTTCGGATGAAATGATTCGTAATGAGGATATCGGAGGGAAATTAAAATCTCCAGGGGTTTGTCTAGACCCTTGCTGTTAGGGAGGGCGAGGCACAAAAAAATCATGCTTTTTGTATAGAGTAATTTCGGTATAGATGTCGGTTCTGCTTGTTGGTAATTGTGGCTCGTAAATTGTGGTTGATACAATATAGCCAACTATTTCATATATTGGGGGAGCTCAGCGCCTCCCGATCCCCCTCTTAGTGAGTGATGCCCTTGAAAATCTCGATTCTGCGACTGCACACAAGTCACATGATATCTGCGATATAATAGATCGATGTGGGCCTCTGAGAGAAACCTCATTGGTCTAGAAAATGAGACAAAGATCAGCCGAATACAAGATATGGAGGTTGACATTAAAAATGCATCGAATTTTCAAAAAAACTAGAGTAAAAAATAATTCGTGAAGATTCTCGGAAAATCTACAGTCACCATAAATAAAAATCCAAACAAGGTAAATCCGAAAACCTAACCGACCACGGACATCTAGTCCAACGATGCTGGTCGATATTTCTGGACATCATTATTAAAATGGATGGATCGTCACGTTTTCTAGCAGTTCTGCTAAAGCGTTATAATGATTAAATTTCATTGACTCTGAAGGCTAAATCAGTGCATCCTAAATAACGGAAAACATTTTGAAGATTAGAATTCTGGTTTTCGAAGTTATTTATTTACCTTCAAAGTACTGTTTTTGTTGTTACATGTGTTTTCGCCTTACTTTTACTGTTATGTTGATGTTCCTTTGACTCGTTCTTTAAACAAGCGAGCAGCTCTAAGCCTAGATAAAGTGTGAAGGAAGGAAAGCCAAAAGTAACGAATAATATTGCATTATTGTTAATTTTAAATAATTTAATAAATCTGTAAATAATATTCTGCCCAATATTTAAATATAATTTGTTTTCACAGTCCGTTCGACCAAACCTAATAGTTGTTTAAGGGGGAACTGCACGCAGTAATATGGATCATTTGCAAGCTTTCCGCCGCTGCAATATTATGTTAAAACTATAAGAGATATGTATTAGCTTCAATGTGATTTTAATAGGGAAATATGTATAGTTGGGCGCTAAATGCGAATTTTTATGAAAAAATCAAATCTAGAGTTATAAAATAAAAGTAGATTTGTCCATTTTCGACCATTTTTTGACGCACATGCCTTTCGCATATAATTTTTATTCCACAAAATGGCTCTTTACCGCCTTACATTGATCCTTTTTCTACGTAACTGCAAAATTTGAAATGGTAAATCGTACTCATGTCTTTGTATTTCTGCAGCGCGTGAACCCTTTTGAACCCATTTTTAACCGAAATGTAATTTAAATTACCTATACATAACACATTTTTTTGAGGTCGGACGTGCAGGAAGTTTTTTTTAATGCGTAGGTACCTTTTCATCCGACTTTCAACTCGACTAGACCTTGTCGCTGGTTTTTCACTTTTTGCGTGCAGTTCTCCCTTAATACTTTTCGAGTTCTCAGTTTTCGACAAAGAAAAATTGTTTCGAGAAAAAAAATGTCCCGAGTAAGTTTTTTCGTTAAGTTTATCGGAAAGTCACTTTTTTTTCATATTTTATAACTTCCCCTGCAAAAGGAGAAGTATTTTAATCGTGAAAAAATCACCCTCCGAATTTTTTCAAATGTTCACGTTTCAGGGTTCCTAGATAGCATAGCTAAAAAACTACTTACCCGATTAGCTTAAAATGTTGGTTAAAAAACTAAAAAGGTCATAGGGGGATGACCTGGTAATATTTTGGTTAAAATCCAATATGGCAAAACAAAATGACGGCCTAATTTTAATTATTACTAAAAACTAATTATCAGGTTTACTTCAAATTTTGTACAAAAATTGAGTATTATGTAAAAATCAACTGGTAAAATTTTGGTTCGAATCCAAGATGGCAAAACAAAATGGCGGCCTAATAAAATATTTAAAAAATCTCTGTCATTATGTTTGTCTGTCTGTCTGTCAATTCGTGACATAGCTAAAAACTACTTACCCCATTGATTTCAAATTTTGGTCAAAAATTAAGGGTACATTTTGCACAGAATTAAGTGTTAAATAGAGCTGAACTGGCAACATTTTTGTACGAATCCACGATAACAAAACAAAATAACGACGTAATGAAATATTTAAAAAATCAGCTTGAAAAAAGTACTTGTTAGATTGATTTCAAATTTTGTGCAAGCATCTAGTGCAATATAGAGATGAACTGGTAAAATTGTGGTTCGAACCCAAGATGGTGGACCAAAATGGGGATAAAATAAAATGTTTAAAAACTGGTACTAATTCAACATGACGGAACAAAATGGCGTCCTTAAAAAAACAGTGTAAAAACTTATTGAATTTATTTTAAATTATGTCTAAAAGTCAAGTGTGGCATAGTTTAGTATAGTATAGTTTAGCCTACTGATCCAATATGGTGGAACAAAATGGCGCCCAATATAAATGTCTGAGAAGATAGACTATGTGCAGAACTAAAGTCACACTTCACTTTTCATGATAAAAAGAAAGATTCATAACGAGAGATGTCCCGGGTAAAGGTAATTTTAACGAAAAAACAACTCGAGATTTTTTTTCGTCAAAAATAAGACTTGAAAATTCAACGCATTTTTAAAGTTAATGGATCTGTCACACCGCAGATGTCATTTGTGTGGAGCAGCAGAACTGATATCTATACCGAAATTACTGTAATACAAAAAGTCTGACTTTTTGTCAGTTGGTTTTTTCTTTTGTGATGTCACTAGATTCGAATTCTAAAACAGCTTGAAAATCCGTTTTAAATAAGGCTAAACTCATTCAGTTCAGATAAGGGGTTCAAAAGATATAGCAATTTAAATCTTTCGTAAGTAAGCACACTGACAATAAGTTTAGAATCAAAGTGCTAGGAAATTAACTCATCTTTCCAATGAGGTATTTATTTCTGGGAATTTTTGTAGAATTTTTGAAATTTATTATTTATCCTAGCAACTGCCCCTTGTCCCTCTTGTGGTCAATTTAGAAACTTAAAAATATGTTTGTTTCAAGACGCTAACATGAAGGGTTTTCGAGATATGGATAGTGTACGCCCTTATGAGAACAGCCTGTATTGCTAATCATAGATGTGTATCAAATTTTACTATTTTTTTTAAAGCCAAATATTTAAAAAAAACTAAACTTTAGCCATATTACATGTTATACAAAAACGTATTATATTGTCATGTGGAATCTAAAAATCAAGTCAAATACAGGGTGTCCCATTAAAAAAAATACTTTTAGTTGCCCTACTTTTTTGACGCACACTATATAATTGAAATTATTTTAAAATGTGCGCAACTTACATATGTATACCACAGCACATACAGTTTGTTTCCAAATTTTACTTATTCGGCGCAAAATTTATTTGTTTCAATCGTGTTGTCAGTAACGCGATGCTGCTTACAGATATTATGAGTATTGCAATATTATTGGAAAGTAAAATACAAAACAAATGTATGTTTTAAAAAGACAAATAGGATTGCTAATTTATAGGTCTGGCAGCTCTGGCCGCGGAAATCTCTCGCTGGATCCCAACTCAAGAAAGATGACAAAATTCGAATCAATATTCCCCGTATAATCGGTCTTTGCTAGAACAAAGTATAATTACAGTATAGCTATGTTAAAACAAAGTATAATGACAGTATAGCTGCGATGCTACTGAGTGAATTTTAAAAAATAAATACTAAAAGCAAAGAACAAGGTTTTCCAATAACTGCTACTTTCGTTGATAAATATGATTTTACAATTTGATCTAACATAATAAACTTATCAATATTTTTAAGTAACAGTCGTTTAAATTTTCAGAAAAAGTAGGTTAGGTCAATTTAAACCCGTTATCCAAGGTAAATAGTAAATTCCTTTACTTCATAGTATTGTTTGAGTAATTCTCGTAGATAATTGAGTCTTGAGAATGCGAAAACCGATTTCAACCGAATTAAGAGGAAGCTAGTGTAGGTAGAGGCCACTGAAATCAACTCTGATGAATTGACATCTTTGTGTCTTCTTTAATTATGCAAATAATGGAGCCATTAGTTTACTATCTTTCTTAGGGAATAAAGGGTTTCCCACTTCGGTTTGCTCCTTGATTCTCAGATTTATGGAGGCTTTCTCTAGCAAAAACCTTCACAGGTCCCCATGCTTTCAAATCTTTAAATTATCCGTTTACAAAACTTTCTATTTCTTCATTTACGGCAACCATGGTACCCTATTAGCCTGTCCGTATGTTAGGAGTATTATATATATCTTATCTTAACCCTAATTGCCTTAATTATGTTTCATCAAGTGAAAAGTGTGGAGAGGTCGTGAACCCCTCACATAAAGAACCAATAATATTGAGAGTTGCCCAAGAAAGAAAGCTTATACAGTTCTACTGTTATATTTTTATAATACTGATTAATGAATATAATAAATGTTTTATTTCGACAGTATTTATATAATTATTGTATCCTTGTGGCGCTTTTTAATATATTTTATCGATCTAAGGTGGAGTATGCGCCCTATTATGCCCTAGAATATGACGGAAGTCAAATACCTGCAGAATGGTATGGATGGTTACATTACAAAACAGATTTACTTCCTTACTGTGATCCTGCGCGGCCGAACTACAAATGGATGTTAGAGCATACTGAGAATTTAAGTGGTACTCCTGGACAGTTTATGCCTTATTCTACTACTAAGCGCAAAATCCAAGCATGGATATCTCCAAGCAAGCAAACGAAATGATAAGTTATTCCAAAAAATGGCAAGGGCTATGCCAGAAATTAACTTATTATCAATTTCTAATGTTTATGTATACATGGCAGTCCTTACAAGGGTTGGAATCAGATATTATCGGCACTTTAAATGTTTTAGTAACCATTCAGTTAATATAAAACATATCCAAAAACTTATATAATCATTTTATTCCTAATAAAAAATACGTAGTGCGAAGAGACGTACCTACTTATACTAATTGAATATTTAAGTCTGGAATCGGGTTAAAAATAAAATTATTTAGTTTATTTGAAAATTGTATGTACAAAATAAATTATTGCATTCCCTGCGTAACAAACACTTTATGAAAGAATACAACCAGATTTTTATTACAAGTATAAAGACCTTAAATACTACAAAACTGGAGTAGCTTGGAGCTGTGGTAAGAAGAGATGTTCCTGCCCCACCCGTTTAAATTCTAGATTCATTCAGCTGTCGAATTAAATCAACCATGTCTAAGGAACATTGTCTTAACTGTCGTGGAACTGGAACCAAAAAATTTGTCAAATCTATGAATCCTGTATACAAACAACAAACCCTATGCATAATTTTATTTATGTCGATAGTTATACTTATGGATAACCATCGATATATTGATACGATAACTATCTATAGTTATCAATAAATCGATAACTATCGATAGTTAAGATAAGTGTGGATAATTTTGATATTTAGTGTCCAGTTAATTTCTCTATTGCTATCATACATGCAGAAAAAAAATGTTTACCGAAAGAGTATCGTCAAGACGGCAGGTTAGAATTAGAACTTTAACATTTGGTCACATAGTTACGAAATATGTTATTTTTGGTGCGGGTATAGTCACGCAGGAGACATTTTAAAGTGGTCCGTTAGTTGCAAGGTTTCTTCTAACAGTCGCATAACATATTAATATAATATAAACATGAGCTTTTATATGGGGTAGTATTGTGGTATTTGTGATCGCAAAACTTTCGACGATTTTTACTCCTTAAAATACGCGAGTGTGTATGTAGTTTTTCTATATTTTCAAGGGTTAAATATTTGAATTATTATTATGATTTTTGAAAACATTATATTCCTTTCAATATACTCGTTGCTATAGGATGGTGTCGATGACCCAAGCGCTACCATAAATACTTTTTTAAAAAATCATATTGTGCTTCAAAATTTAAAGACAATTACCCCTAAGTAATTGTTTCGGATAGGGCCGTAAAAGAAAATTGTTATTTTAATTTTATTTTCAAACATGAAATTATTGATTTACTATAATTTTTTTAGGACAATTAATTATTTTTATAAAAACAATGGCTTTTTGCACGCATTTGCCAGTAAGATATATTGTATTGCTTATGCAGTCACCTATAAATCTAGTAGGCTATAGGGCATTTAAACAATATTACTGATTTATTTTTTATATAGTAGGCCATGAATAACAACATTATTTATTTGTCTAAATTTTATTAAAGTCAACTGCATATCAAATGTTTTTTTCAGTTTTACAAGAATTATGTATTTTCCATTATTTACAACAAATAGATTCTGCTAAGGAAAAAGAAGCACTTTTATTTTCCCTGAAAAGAACTTAATTTAAGGCTTTTATAGAGCTAGTTTGAAGAAAAAAGGTGGAAAAAAATTTCCCTAACAAATTTTTAAAATGAGAGCAATGGCACGCAAACGTGCCTATTTTTCTAAAAAACTACATAAATTAATCTAGCCTAACCCAGTAAAGAATAACTAAACCTAATCTCATCAATCAATTATCCTACAAGATAGTCAAAACTGGTCAAATCTCACCGGAATCAATGTTGATATATATATAAGCACCTATAGGAAACAGCACACAAAAAGTGTTTAGAATGTTCAGCACAATAAAAAATGCAATAATATACAGAACATTTCATCTAGAAAACGGATATTGCTACAGGTTTAAGCTAGAAGCAGCAACACTGCACAATATAAAATGTTTTAAAAAAGAGAATTTATGTTCATCTATGGTTAATGCCAAATTTCCAAAATAATCTATTTCTTGGTTTTCCATCACCCACCTCACCCTTTGACTTTTGCCACATTTACAGACAACCCTTGACAAATAGACAAGTGCCGAATATTTGTACATTTAGGCCTTTCTCATGAGCTGAGATGCATTCACAAGTGACGATTATTTGTCAAATACGTCAGTTGTTTGAGTCCGCCGTGACAGATGTCTGTGAATAAAAACTGTAATAAAGACACGCATCAGTCAGATTAAATTGGCTGCTTCGGCGATAGTTCTGGTATTACGTAAAAAGTGTATAGAGCAGCCTTTTTTTGTAGAGAGTGTTATAAGCTTTTATTTTATATACCACCATATTTATCTTGCGACACAGAGAAAATGAAAAAAAAGCTAACTTCTACCTAATTTGCATATTTAGGGGGTTGCATGTACATCGGAGGGTAGTGGAATTTTTTATAAACTAAAGTAGCACAGACCAATTTAACTCTAAAGAAATCATACGATTGTAATTGGCTGGTTTGTCCAAAAAATTAACCCTGATTATAATTTATACGTATTCAAAAAATAAAGAGGGATAATTCCTACTTATATACTACAATATTTATCGTGTTTATTTATACGAAGTTTTATAATAAAGGTCGTCTTTAGAGTTTTCGAAGCTTATACCCTCGCTTAAACCTAGGTTAAAATTTTGAATGTGCCGAATAAAATAATCAATTACTGAGGTCTATTGCACATAAAATGATTGGTAGAATTAAACTCATACCCCCTAAAACCATATGAAAGACGATGTGTTTGATCACTCCTTTCCACTTCACCACACACCTAACTTATAGTTTATTTATTTTTGTTATTTAATAATTATTTATATATTTTATTTATTTAATAATTACTTAACCCAGTAACCTGAAGAAAAAAAACCTTTCCAGTAGATCGTATGTAAAGTATGCCCAAATTGCTTTTTTGTTTATATTTCAACGGTTTGTAGAAATATAACTACTCTGAATCTTCCTGAAAAATGCATCCAAGTTGGTCTAACCATCCCGAAGTAGTATACAGGGAAAGCGGAATAAGAATGCTTTATATATTATAATTAAATATAAAAATAACTGTGTGCTATGAAAAATCCCTATATATTTTCGAAAAAACGATTACGCATCAAATAAAAAAGATATATCATAAAACTATTAAATTTTTTTTTTATTTTGTAGGTAATAACTAGGCAAATTTTGATGTAAAAATAAAATCTAGATATTTAAAGTTATAACCAATTTTTCTGAACTTTATACCTGATAGGTACAAATGAAGCCCATGTTCCTGGCTTACTAGTGTCTATTCTATCCAAAGATTACAAAAAATATGTCTTAATGAATAGTTAAAAATATAGCATATTAGTATTTGGATAAATATGTCAACGCTTACTTAAAGTATACAAAAGTTAACATGACTTATACATTTTTTATTTATTTAATAACATAAATTTTTCTTTCTTTCCGACAGGTTATAAAAAGTAAGATGGGCTTCATTTGTTTCTGTTAGATACTTATTTTTCATAACGGAGTGTAAAGTGTTTAAAGTTACGTAAATTGAATATTTTACCTTAAACAGATTATATAAAATGTGTCTCTTTTTTTTCCGTAGATTCTAAATATTTAATAAAATACAGTTCATTACATTTAAAATAAGAACAATTTTGGTAGATTGTGGTACGAATTTAAAATCACCCTTCCAGGATTTTACAGATCTTTAACGTTTTAGTATCCCTAGATTCCAAAAACCATATTTTTTTCAATCCCGTGGCTCTGTCTATCACTTCGCCGCAGAGATAAAAAATAAAAAACTACTTACAGGATTGCCTTCAAATTTTAATCAAAATGTAGGGTCATATGGGTAATGACATAGTGAAATGTTAAAAAAATTATTACTAAAAAACTAATTATCCAATTCACCTCAAATGTTGCACAAAAATCAAGTATTACATTAGAAGATGGCGGAATAAAATGGTGGCCAAATAAACTGTTTAAAAAATGAATTTATTATTCAGTTCGCCTCAATTTGTGTAAACAAATTAGATATGATATATTGATACACTGGTAAAATTTTAGTACGAAGTCAATATGATGGAACAAAATGGCAGCCTAATGATATTTTGAAGAAATCAGTGTAAAAAACTGCTTATTTAATTTATTTTAAATTATGTGCTAAAATTAAGTGTGGCGTAGGTAGAAACGGGTACGAATCCAGTATGGTCGAACAAAATGGCGCCCAATAAAAATGTTTGAAAAGTCGCTAATCACACTTCAATAATCTTAATAAAAGGAAATATTCAAACCGATGGAAGTTCCGGGTAAAGGAAATGTACTGATTTTTTTATTTGATGTTTAATTTGTTTTTTTCAAAAATAAATTTACAATGTTTATACAAATTCCATGAGTTATTTATGTATTTAACATTTTTACTGTCTTACAACAACGGATATATAAAGCATAGGGTTGTATGGGTTAACTCTTTTCCTTTTTTGAGGTCGGTCAAAAATAAATTGTGATCTGCCAAGCTGTAGGTAGAATTTGTAATGTAAACCAATTCCGCTGTTTTACAGTAAATGGGCTGACCAGTCTTAACTATTCAGTGTCTGATATAAAACCACGTTGAACCGTGAACGAAAACTATTATGTACGCAATTAAAAATATATTAACTGTATAATTAATTGCTTAGACAGAAAATTGAACATTGTTTAAAATGCTGGGCTTATTACAGTTGAATTCTTTAATTGAATTTACCACAAAGTTTATGTTTGGAATTGAAGTGGTGCTTGCTTTTTAATTACTGTTTCGTGTATTTAAAAAAAACATTTCGGAATTGGTTTTAAATAAAAAAATAATAATAGTTAAGCTTTATACGCGAAACATTATTATTATTATTATTTTTGACTTTGGGTAACATAAATTGCACATTCTTATCTTATTTTCTTATGGCAATTTTTATGGTGCCTCTTCAATTCGGGCACGATTGAACTTTACCACAGTCACCACGAGTTTTTACTGAAGATTTTTATAACTAATCCTACTCTTTGCTTGATACTTGAGTAGATGTGAGCTATACGGCCGCAATTTAGTCTATTTTTACATTATTCGTATGCACATAAATATGTATTGTGTTATGTTATGTTGTGGTTTTGTAATCTAATCTCCTAAGTAAGACCACCTCAGAGAAAAACGATGAATTTTAAACAATTTTTACCTCTCAAGGGTTATATTTTTTAAAACTAAGAAAACATAGAAGCTGTATGTTTTTTATAACATACCGAGGCTTTTAAAAATGGTTATAATAGAATTCTATATTTGTTTCTAGTGCATTTACTCTATATAAAATAGATATTGTACGAAATAATACAAAAATTATTTATTATATAGTAGTTTATTTCATTATTTTTATTTTTTAATTCGCATATCTCTACATCATTCAAGTATGTCTCTACAACATTTAAGTTCTCCACATAATATGCGTCAAAACGTTACTGCTCAGGATCATTCATAGATATTTCAGTGAAGACTCTATATATATATATATATATATATATATATATATATATATATATATATATATATATATATATATATATATATATATATATATATATATATATATATATATATATATATATATATATATATATATATATATATATATATATATATATATATATATATATATATATATATATATATATATATATATATATATATATATATATATATATATATATATATATATATATATATATATATATATATATATATATATATATATATATATATATATATATATATATATATATATATATATATATATATATATATATATATATATATATATATATATATATATATATATATATATATATATATATATATATATAATAAAGCATAGAACGAAATGGATAGCCGGGTAGACTATAAGCATGCGCAGGGCATAATCCATAGGTTTTGTGACATTCGTCGAAATTCCCCCCAAATATATCTGTTAACACCAGAACGTCGGTCTTAAGATATAAATAATCTTGCACCGTTTTACAGTCGAAAATGTTCCACACGTTATGCATCTTCATATTATCTTCCAAACGATTATAAAAACCAAGCTTGATGACAGATCAGTTTCACTAATTCTTTCCCAACTATCCATACGATCATAGGGAAATACACCTTTGCGAATCAGTAAGGTAAACTGCTCCTCAGATATAATAGATGTTTCACTTTTCAATGCAGGATAATTTTCTAAGTTTGAGGCGAGCTTATCCACTCCCGAAGACAGGAATCTGAATGAATCTATAATTCGAAACTTGGCAAGGGATCCAGTAATATATTTTATATTTTGTGAATGGGATATATTTTTCCTTGCTCACAGGTAAGATATCAATATGTTCGTCTATAGCAGCTAATGCCTTTAGCACTAGATGTTCATCATAAAAACTGAGGTTGTGGAACACTACTGGTACAACTTTCTCATTCTGATAATTGAGATTACAATTCTCATGTGCAGGACCTCGGTATTTACCTGTTATAAGGCGGTGATCATGGATTTTCTTATCATCGGATGAAAAAGGTTTCTCACATATATGTCAAAGCTTGGAAATGTAAATTTTCAGAGGAGTTCAAAATTATTTTTAGGATCTGGATATGAAGAAGTCCAGTTAGCAATTATTATATATATTTATATAGTATAGGATTTTGTATTCTTTATGTAAACCCTCGATCTATATTCTTGTTCTGATATATAGAAGACTTCTTGGTATTCAAATATTTTAATTCTAGTTGCACGTTATCAACCAAATTTAACAGAAATTCACCATAAAAAAACTGCATTTATTTTCAAAGACTCATCTTTTTTCAACGCATTGTGATTTCGCCTTTTAAATAGTATAGCACAGTTTTTCAAAAAAGGTGTGTGGTCAGTATGACGCAGGTGGTAATGGTACAAGTTCTAATCCTGGATTCTACGTACTCCGGAACCACCTCCTAGTTGCATGCTGCAATATGTGATTTCTGCCACAATTTTAACTGTTTATTCAAATCTTGAATAGGCACGAGTACACCCCTTTAAAAATTTGCCTAGAAGTATCAACCCTCAAAACAGAACTCTCAACTTTAGACTTTATAGACAAAATCATTTTACACCTTGGAAAACACTGATAATATAATTTTCGAACGAGTTCTCTAAAACAAGTCAACACAGTAAGACACTCAAAAAGATAATGAGGTAAAGTAGAAACTGAAGCAGTATATAAAGACCAATAATGAAAGGAGGCTTCGACAAAATATCGATAGATATCGGGAGTTTATCTGATAATAAAGACGTAATGTATCTACCGATTAACTATTTTAAACACCTCGATTCTGCAAAAATTACAACTAATTATACACATATGGTGTAAAAGAAAAGTTGATATTAAATTTTGTAGAGATCGAAAGCACTACCCCGATTACGAAAGAGTGAATTTTCAAGCAATATATCAGTAAGATCTGGCTAGAAAATTCCTTAAAGAGGCAACTGTGCGTAACAAGACTTAGTATGTCATTCCTTATAGGGATTTAAAACAGATTAAAATTAAAATTAAAAAATTAAAATAAAGGTAAAAGACAGGGAAAAATTGTAAAATATTTAAAAAATTAAGGAAGCCAAAAAATAAAATAGCATTTGATAAATATGTACACTGTCTAGAATCTTTTAGTAAGAAAATAATATTGCAAAATTTAGTTAGATCGAACAAGCACGAACTCCATTCAATTCGACAAATAGTAGTAGCTCTGATGATAAAGGACACATTTTTAAAACATCTCACAAAACATTTCCTTGGGGGCATTGTTCCATAATGGAAGAATGAAGTAAATATATATATTGTGTGTAGTTTATTAATAATTTTATATTGTGTTTAGTTTGTAATTATTAGTTGCTAGGATTATGTTTTTGTAATATGTATAGTTTACGATTTTTTTAGAGTGTTTTTAAATGATTTCTATATATATATATATATATATATATATATATATATATATATATATATATATATATACATACATATAATATATATATATATATATACATATATATATATATATATATATATATATATATATATATATATAAAATATATATATATATATACATACATATATATATATATATATATATATATATATATATATATTACTACAAAATATAATGACAAACCAATAATACTGTTCTCGTCTATATATACCTTCACATTATTATTTTAAAGATGTTGTATAATTATGAGTATATAAAAAATATTAAGAAAAGGGGATTTAAAAACCAAAAAGGTTGAAAAGGACTGCATAATCTATTATTAAAAGAATAAAAATAAAGAAATGTGAAATTCACATCATTTAAGTAATATTATTAAACGTAGGGATATATTCTTATTCACATTGATGTCTCATTATGTAGTAGAATTTTAGTTGGAGTTCTCACTGGAGTATCTACACATGCTTAATTAATGAATGATCCTTAGAGTAACGTTATGTGGCGAGAATTTAAATGTTATCGAGACATACTTGAATGATGTAGAGAATTGTGCAAATTAAAAATTAAAAAAAACTACTTTTTTTTTTTTGTTTCGTATAATACCTGTTTGTAGAGTGAATGCACTTGAAAAAAATATAGACTTTATATTATAACCATTCTTAAAAGCATAAGTATGTTATACAAAGAAATCGAGAGCTACTATGTTTTCTTAGTTTTAAAAAATATAAGGCATATGTAGAGGAATAAAAACTTGAAAATTCATCTTATTTCTCTGAAGTAGTCTTAGGTTACGAGATCCTCCATACATACAAATCCGCATATAACTCTTCATCTATTTTATAAAAACTTAAATTTTGTTCACCTATTTAACAAAAAACATCCAACTTTGCGACCGTAAATAGAAAATTCCACGCGCTAAAATAGCACCAAAATTGCAAATCGATCGACCTTACAATTTCTTTTGTGGATTTACATGTAAAAATATGCCTAATTGCAGCAGTAGCTGTATCTCGATCTACTTACTTGTTACCAGATAACTGAGGCAAGTTCTCAGAGAATGAATCATTACACAATTACTAATAGAGAGGTTTATGTATTAATGGGTACATTTAGATGACTGTTAAAATAAGCTAGTAAGATACAGTTTTTCACTTTCAAAATTGTACAATTCTTTCTTTATTTAATAATAAAATGGCTGATATTGCTTGTGCAACCTTTCCCAGTGCCTCGGGGGAAAAAATATTCAACTTTTGAAAGTAGACTTTAGAACGAAAAAAAATGCGATCTTGCTGAACTCTCTATTGTCTGATGCACAGATCTATCACAACAACTTTTTCGATAGCACCAGTGGAATTACGTAATTCCATTTGGCTGTCGAAAAGTGGGCACTGTATATTCAATTCTTTGTTTCAAATGCCAGCATAAAAGTTGTGAAAATTCGAGAATATTATTTTATCCGTAGAACTAAATGGATATTTTTTGTACAATATAGCAAATTGATCAATTAATAAAATAAAAATTGTAACAATTTTTGTAATTCTTATTATATGTATATTTTTTCCACAAAAAATAAAAAGTAAGTATGAAATTGCTGTTTATTATCAAAAACTGCGCACAAATCTTATGAAAAAATGAGCAGTAAAATTTTTCGAAAATTTCGTAGTTCGCAACCATCTAAGAAAAAGTTATCGCGGTTTTCGAGATACAAACTTTGCCCAAATCCCATATAAAACATACATGGATAACAAAAAAATAAGCTTTTTTAGCATACTTTACGAATAGTGATTTCCAAAATAAGAAAAAAAATTGTATGAACAAAGGTTCGTAAATACTTTGTTCTCGATATACATGGTTTTACATTGTATACGTTATTCGCCTCATATCTCGGAAACCAAGCTTTTTCAGACCTAAAATCATATAACACTTTTTTCTTATTTTGGGAAGTACTATACGTTAATTATGCTTATATAAAAGCTTATTTTGTGTCAGCATGTATTCTCTGTGTAATTTTTATGGGGTTTGATGCGACAATGGCAACTTTTGGTCATACGGTTGCCAACAACAACATACTAAATTTTTAAGGGATTTGACCGAAACCACTTTTCAATAAGATTCGTCTGTGGTTCTTTTAGGGCGAAGAATATCCAACTCCTATAGTATAGTATATTCTATAAAAAGTTTGGAATATGCCATATTCCGCACGAGTGAGTGAATTTTGTCACACGAGTCGGAGGTGTGGGTGAATTGTGCAAATTTATAATTGGCTAATACCATATTTCTATTGTTAATTATAACTTTAATTCATTTTAAAAAAAATAATTTTTAAACGGGATTTTTTAACTTATACAGAATGTCTCAAAATAGGTTTCGATCTAGGTAAGGTGTAAGATTTTACTTCGGAATATATACAGATGCTACTATAAGGTACAGAGTGTTCAAAATTCTATTCTATGGATTGCAGAGAGTCTCAGATAAGATACTATGTGACCAGTAAAGTCCCCATTCCATGGAATTTTTGTTTATTAATTGGTCTTAATAAAATTTGAGTTAACAGAAGGTTTTTGCTTTAAAATTAATGTAAAATGACAATTAAAAAGTTAGTTACGTGATTTTCCTCACCAAAATATTCCAATTTTCAATACTAATTTTTGTCATTTTTACTTACTTTTACCTACCGGAATGTAAGCAAACCTGAATTAAATTATCTATTTTTGATAAATTCCTCTCCTACATGCATTTTCTTAATTTAATATTTTAAACGCCATTATCTATTTTGTTGATGAAAACCTAAATGGAATATATTTATTTTATATTTATTATTTAAGTATTAAAATAACCAATTTAAACCTAAGTTATAAAGTAGCCTATAGCAACAATTATATAAAATCTTCATCCAACAATTTTATTAATAAAAATGCAGTGATGGTTTGATTCATGTTTACGCAAATTCCGTTACCTAAGTGCATAAAGCATATATATATATATATATATTAATATATATATATATATATATATATATATATATATATATATATATATATATATATATATATATATATATATATATATATATATATATATATATATATATATATATATATATATATATATATATATATATATATATATATATATATATATATATATATATATATATATATATATATATATATATATATACATACAATTATAGGTTCTCTACCTTGTCTGAATTCTTTTATAATTCGTATATGATCGCCTCTAAAGATATTTTTAATTCAAAGGTTAAATTTTCACCAAACTTTATAAATATATTTTTGTTTATACAGGCTTTGCCAAAAAAGTACTTGCGTTTTTTTTTTAAAGAGCACATTCCATTTTTTCCATATTTAGTTAATGCTTACTTTGCCGATTTTAAAAATATAGGGTTTGTCGGTTTATATCAAAAGCTTCGGAACAATTCAAATACTGAAAGATTTGCAGTCTTGTTTACCACGATAGGCTAAATCCTACCTTGCATTCCCCCCGCTTAGGGCGATATATGTCACAGGTGTTTGAAGCATGTGATTTTATGGTTTTAATAGTGGTTTATGGCTTAAATGTTGGTTTTATCGCTTTAATGATGGTTTTATCGACGAATCTCAGCTAACCTAATGCTTATCGGAACAGATCCACCTAACATATAGGTGTTGTTAAAAAATCCTTGTTTTAATATAGATTCACTTTTTACATCACCTCAAAAAAAAGGCCTACCAGTGCTAACCAAAACGCATTCCGATTTTTAAAACACATCTACATACGTTTTGTTAAAAAAAAAAACTAAAAAAAAGGCGAACACACATTCATTGAAATAAAAGTCGAGAACCCTACCAGTGAACCACGAGACTCATACTGAAAATTCAATAAAACCTGTTTATACTCTGCTATACGTCAAACACCCACGTAAGATATATCTGCCAATAAGCGGGTGGAATTCAAGGTGTCATTAAGCCCCACATGGGTTTAACACCATCTATAAATAACTTTTAAGCTTAGGTAAGCCTTATACTTAAAATAGTTAATACGCAATAAAAATTATCAAAATATAAAAATGTAACAAAATTCCAAAAAGTATTCCAAAACTAAGAAGTTTTGTAAGTGGAAGTGATAACCTCGAGAATATTTGTGTATAATTTTTTTTTGTCTATTGATATAACCAAAAACGGTGTTCGCAGGATAATAAATAATGATATACGAGTCTAGCTAGTTAAATTACAGGCCGAGTAGGTAAAATGCATAAAAAATGATAAACCATCCATATGTTTTAGAAGTGTAAAAATTTGTATAGAGATTTCCGAAAACAATGGTATGCGAGTCGAGCTGGTTAAATTACAGACAGTAAAATGCATAAAAAATGATAAATGTAAAATTTTTATAGATATTTCCGATAGTATTAATGGATTATTTGCTTCGTTGTTTACGTTCATCATTCAAGTGGATTATAGATTTTTTTATTTTATTGCCCAAGTGGATTATTTTATTATATTTAGTGATTGATAATCGATTTAAATCCCTCTGTTTTTGAAGCTTCAGTTCCTACATGCCTGTCTGCCATGCAGTGTTTTTATATGGATGGATCAAAAGCGCACTGCGGCATTTATTATTAAAAAACATTGCTCCTGGACATTTAAAATTATGTGATTAGTATAATTTGTATGGTATATCATTAAAAAAGAACGTTGATACTCTATTTAATGATAATTAATATGCAAAAAAGTATAATGCGTTCAGATACACCTTGTACACAAAACTTCGAAATTTATAAAATATTATGGCTTTGCAAAAAATCTATATTATCTTAGAATTAGTCCATTGATAAATGCCATAAGAAAAATATTCACTCAAACCAATGTGTAAGAATTAGGTTTATAAATTACATTCTTTTATAATTAATTCTCGTACATTTGATCTTCAGTAAAAATCGTTGTTGTTTCTTACCAGACCACATATGTTCCAAACGGCAAAACTGAATTATACATATTTAGCCTTATAATTTCATTTAATGAGATTCTAAAATATTCTGATTTATCCGAATTTGAATAAAGTTAATCTCCTTTTGAAAAAGTTTCTTAACAATAAAGGTTTATATTTTTACTTAGACCTAAATATATTATTTTGAAAGTAATCACTGTGTAGTTTACAGAATACGTTTTTAAATCTTAGAACACAACCATAATTTACAAAATTAATAGTTTATGTTTGCTGGTCATAGATCATTGAGAAAACCGGCTTCGAACTTCTAGATGAAGAATACACCAATATGGCATATTGAGTAACCAAAGATCTATCTGTAATGTATTGTACATATATAGTACGCTAAACGGATCTTGGGCCGCGTCGAAAAGGGAAGGATTATCAAAAACAGGACGTTTTCAATTAGCCGTTAGCTAATCACCAATGAGTAATGCAGCACTTCCATAGTTACTTGCATTGTTTTCATAGGTCCAGAGTCGCGCGGTAAATTTTACTAACCGATGAAGTTCACGTAAAGGATTCTTGTAACTAATTTCTTTATTAGCGTTACACTATGCCCTAAATATATTTTAGTTTAGACATTTTTGCATACTTACTTAAATTATTTAAACCCTAATTTAATTTTTTCACAAAATAATCATAAAGTCAAATAAAGTATAAGAAAATCACCTGCTACAAAAAAATACAAGGTTGAATAAAAATGAATATTTAAAATGGGGAATAAAATCCACTCCACTATACAGTAATTACCATGTAATTATTTTTAGTTACCTTTTCGTACTCTAAATGAGTATTGTTCCAAATATTTATAATTTAATACTTAGAAGCTAAGTATATACTTCCGTTGTTATATTTTTAGACTTGGGTATTCATGGATACATAGATATTTTCTATTTGGGATTAAACATTAATGATCTAGTATGCGTAGGAAAGACTATAGTTTTCAATATATACCGAATACTCTGCAGAGGGCGATTAGTAATGAATATTACCCTGGGCCAAAACCTGCTGAGGGTCCTCTTCCTAATATACATATTTTATAATATATTTTTAATTACAAAAATAAATGAATATATTTTACACAAAGCGATAATCTCAAAGAAATAACAGTTAAGTAAGTTGTGTTTTTAAACCAGGGAAATGTTTTATCATTTTTGTTAAAGATGTATTATATAAAACTTCATTTTTTAATGTCCAATAAAGAAAGGTCATTAGTGTTTCCCCTAATAAGCCTTCCTTTAAAAAATGTGTCAATTGTTATGAACTACCTCGCCATACACAAACATTCCTAGGACAATATTTATGTTTCATTTCCCCCTTATAAGTACTTTTTTACAGTACAGTTTTTAATTTCAAACACTTTAGTCTGACAAAATTAAAGAGTTGGCGTTTGCCACTTTAGGCTTAAAGAGGGATCTAGGGCTCTACAGTCTAGGCTCCAGGGATTCCAGGGAAGAAGTATGCAACATATGGGAAACTTTTTATTTTTGATTTCTCAGAAAATACTGTATAAGCAGTAGCTAGTTTTAGTAAAAGTCAAAAGGTAAACAGGGCAGGCAAAAAAATGTGAACACTGATCAAGAGTAAACTACCTAAAATAACCTTAATTTTAAAAACCTGTGTTTTTATTTGGAATCATAGCCTCCTATTTCAATTTTTTTGTTCAGTAAATTTTGAATATCCCCTTATTATTTTACTTTTGCCCAAATAAACAAAAATATGCATTAAATCTAAGCAAGATCAACTAACCTGTGCCTAAATTTTCTGAAAAAAGATTAAATTAATGTAACTTATTTAGACTTAATATTTTTAGTAATAAATGTATTTGTCTGTTACAAGGGCATTTAATGAATCTGAGAATTTTGAATGTATTTTTTATAGGCTAATCAATTTAGCATGGTTGCAGTTATAACTTTATCTTTTTAAGTATAGAGGATTAAATCTGTAATTCCTACTTTTAGAGAGATATTTGTTCATATTTTTTTTAAACTAATTGAAACGAAAATATGCGGGTCGTTCCACTAACTTTGTAAAACAACTGCTATTAGGTCGAGTATAGAATTGGACTAGATCAGGGGAATAGGAGTCCAGAGATTCCGGGGCCAAATTTGGATCAGGGGCCACAATAGCAAAGTTTCTCACTTGTCTAAAAAAAAAAGTAAATAAAATCACTTGAAATCTTTTTTTGGGTCAGGGCCTTTTAAATTATTTAATGATCACAAATATTAAAAAGGATTTTTCCAAGAAGACTCAATTGTACAGCTAGTAAGTTTATTCAAAATTTTTAGTTTTGTTAAAACACTTCTTTTTTTTTGTAATTTTGTTGTAAATAAATAAGTACTATTACCAAAAATGTTAGCATTTAAATGCTGTTTTTATTTTTGTTTGTCCAATTTGTTAAGTAATTATCTGGGAAAATGTGGGCAAGTTCTTAGATATAAGTAAAGCAACCAAAAACAATGCTTGATAGTTGGTCATATAGTTTTTTTTCTGAACTGCTTATTTCTAACTGAGGATTTGGAAAACAATTTTTCCGGAGCAATGTTGGTATCGTTCGATGTAACTTAATTATATTTAGATAGTTGACCTTGTAACTTAAAAGGCTTACGACATAAACGTAACTAGGTAGTCAGGAGCTCAAACCAAATTACTCTAAGGTTAGGATGAAATAGTTTTTATGTTTACACAGCTTTTAACTGAGTGGAAATATATAATTTGATATTTTTCTTATCTAGATCTTTTTAAGGATAAAAGGTACTCTCTATCAATTTCGAAAAATTGAATCGACCTCTTATGGAAGACAACAGTGATACAAAATAAATCGGTCAAAGTGGCTTACTTTAATTTCTTTTTTTCTATTAGGTAAGGTGATCTTTCAAATAGGTTATATCAAATATAGCTTTAAAAATAATATTATGCGAGATATGTGACAAAAAAGATCTTTAAACCGAAATTAGGAAAATTTTCGGTTGAAAAATATTTGTGTGAAATACCTCTCTTATTAACTTGTCTAAGAAAAAATTTTAATAGAACCTTTTCGAAAGACTTTGACGACCTCTGATAAAGAGTGCCTTTTTAATTTAAAAATATGTGGCAGCAAGTAAAAACAAAAGTTCAATTGAATATTCATACGTACCTCCGGAAAAAGAGGTAGTTTATTCCCGGCGTCCTGATAAATTTTTAAATTATTCTAAGCAGCTTGAGTCGGTTCATCGATCGCCCAAATATAAATTCAGTGTAGTTTAGACTCTGGTTTTTTATAAAAAGGACATTTGAATGCTTTCATTTTGGGGAGTTAACCTTTTTTGTTTAAAAATATCTGGGGGACAAGAGCAAAACAAAATTCAGTGGAATATTCATATGCAACTATGCAAAGTTGGGCAGACATTTTATAAGTAGTATAATTCCGGCTTCCTTGACCGGCTGCCTGTTAACTTTTTAGACTATTCTAAGTAGTTCAAATTAATTCATTAATCGAGTAAATATATATAATTAAGTTACTACAACGGGGACCAAAATTCTTTTGAAAATATTATTTTCCACATTCTACGATTAAGACTGAATTATCTTAGTTGGTGAGCAGTTTAGGAGAAAATTTTATATGAAAAATGAGAACTATTTTTGTGGCTCTATTTATACCTAAGACATTGCTCACATTTTCCCACACAAATAATGTTGACTTAAAGAGTAATTTTACAAATAAAGTTATGTACATGTTCTATTTTGTGGGTCAGTATTTTATTTAACTTAAATACAGACTCCGGGGTGAAACTGACCTAGTCTGATACTGGTTGAACTGATCTAGTAAGATTATAAAAACAGACTAAACCAACGATTTTGGAACTAGGTCGAAACTATGTAGATACTTATTTTCATTTGTGATTTTTTTTCTTACAAAATTACTCATATATACCAGCAGTTGGCAGTATCATGGAGATGCCTGCATCCCTGTTTTATATATTAAATGTGTTTACTTCTTAATGCCTTCATTTAGATCTTTATGATAGAGGACGAGATCCAAATCGTAAAAAAAATTTTTTTTGTTACTTTCCATATTTCCAAATCCATATTATAATGCGGATAATTATAGATTATAGAATATTACATATCTATAGCGATCTTTCTCAGGATTGAAATTGATTATGTTGTACTTTAATTGTATTTTTAAGACATTCTTAATTTTTTTTAGGCCTAACGAGGCGACAGATAGGCTTAAGGGCGACGGAGCGAGTAGGGGTAGCGTTCTCCTCTGTCCTGCGCCTATATCTCGTCTACGTGTGGAAAAGATCGAAGGTGGCCTCATGGTGGCTGGGGTGGTAGTAGCTGCTAATTGTCAAATTATTCTTCCAATATTCGGTTTCTTGTTTCTGTTTGTGGGATGTGTGTTGACGGGTAAGTATAACTGTAGGTATCTATTTCTTTTCAAGTGTCTGTTTAACTCCTCGCCAGCATTTTCCTATATTACTATTGATGCCGCCGAGACGAGAGAGCAATTTTCTCTCGTAGCACTAGTCGAGACGACAGAGTGGTCTTCTCTCGCTGAGAATTTCTCGTTTCCTCGAGCTCTCTCGTGTCTCTCGGGCATAAAAATCTAAATGTTTAATGTTGAATAAGATAAACTTTAGAAAAACAAAAAACCGGATTGCTTTTGTAAACTCATCCCAAAAAAAATAAGTATATTTTTAACGTACCCGAAACTTGAATGTCTTGTACCTTTCTTAAAACACAACTTCTTTTAATCTGTATACGAAAAGATGTTTCTTTGTCTTTTATGGTAATCGTTTACAAGGACGTTAGATTGAGCAAATGACAATATACAGGGAATGTGAAAATGTCTTTAAACACATTTATAACAAAATTGACTTATATTTTTGCAAAAATTAGAAAAACAAAATTTTTGTTATTTGGTAGACCTAGATATAACCTTTGCATATCAAAAATATCTTCGAAATCAAGTTCAGTTTTCAGGTTAAACGTTACTTTTAGTAATTTATTATACAGGATATAAAAATAAATACAAAAATCTATAAATTATTTTTTGTGAAACACTTAACCATTTTTATACAGATACCATTTTTAAAATAAGTATAAATATAGACCCCTGTATTTCTTAAAAATTTAATTAAAAGTATAATTAATAACATAACAAAGCAAACTGAAACCTAAACAAACCAATAATGCGTTATTCCCCTTTGTTTCCTACGGAATCCCGTATTCGGCGCGTCATGCTTTGGACTAAATTGTCAAATGTATCTTGATCTGAAGCGTCTCACAATTCCGGAAGAACATGTTGTGGATCGGCACCATTTGGAACTGGAGATTAACTGTCAATAACTGATCTCCCAAGCATATGCCACATATACTCAATGCAATTCTAGTCAGGACGCAGGAAGAACTGTAAAGGCAACCATTCCATGTCGGGGTTCTCTAGATGTTTAAGAGAAATTTTTGCTCTATTGAACTAGCTTTGTAGTACAGAAATCTAATTCATGGTTCTAGATCCCAGCAGTTATTTTGAACAATATCGTCAATGTCTGCTGCATAAATTTGGCCATTCATTGCCTCCCGAAAAAAATATTCCGCTCTATACCATTACAGAGCCACTCCTTTATGCTTAAATTTCTTGTACATCCCTTTACTCTAGTATTCCGAGGCCAACACAGATTCTTACCAATCTTACGTCAATTAATAGCTCCAACCGGCACTCATCAGAGATTATCAAATAATTTCATTCTACTCCACAACCAAAACTTTAAAGATTTTTGTATTGTAGACACCCTGTACAATGAAGGTACAAAGTACCATTCAACATGTTAAACATAAGATCTAATATTAAACTTGATTCTAAAAGTATCCTAGATTTCAGTAATAAAATACAAATTTTCAAAAAAAAAGTTAAATGTTTCATTTCTGTTAAAGATGGTTGTTCCTTTTAGACATTTTCACACACCCTGTATATTGAGATTTGGTCAATCTAGAGCCTATGTTTTTGGGATTAGCTTATTTCAGACCCTTTGTAGGTATATTATATATACACGGTAGGCCAGAAAAATGTCCACATTTTTAAATTTTAAATATCCTTGTTATTTATTATTACTACCCAACAAAGATCCCATATGATGCGAACTCTTTCTAGGACACTGTCTAGGTATAACCAATTTACGTCAATAATATGTACGAAAGTATAATGCAACAAACTTTTGCTTTTCGTCTCTTACGATAAACTGGCGAACATGACTAGATATGGTTGTTTATGAGAATGTACTATTAATGTAAATTAATGATGTTAAATTACCTTTTTTACAGAGCGACCGGAAAATGTTCGTACTACTTTTCGAGCTATATATGAGATATTTTCCTGCCCATAAATTTTTCATAGACCATGAAAACCAAACCATAAATCGAAAAAGGCAAACAGAAATTTAAGAAAACGAAGAGCATTTTATGGAACTGGAGACGAAAACGACTCAACATTAGAAAGCAATTTATCAGAAAGGGACTTTATGGCTGTCCCAAGAAAAACGTGGTTCTATGTTGGGAGAGTGTCTACTGACGTTACCGCAAATCAAATAAAAAAAACTTTATAACAAGAAAATGTCGCCAAGTAAATATTGAAGTGGAACAGCTGAAAAGAAAGTCATCTACATAATGCTTTTAAGGTAGGAATAATAAAACAACATGAAGATACCCTAATGAATCCAGCATTCTGGCCAAGAAATATTGAAGTGGATTTTTTCTTTCCGTCCTTCACCGAGACAAGAAAATTGAGGGGCAAGTAAAAATTCAAGTAGACCGAGAAATCCCAAGGAAAAGATTAATATAACATATATAAATGCACAAAGTGCGAGAAAGAAATTCGATCTTATAAAGTGTTATGCAAATATCGAGAAATGTGATAATCTTATTATAGCATTAGCATTATAGCCCAAATATATATATATATATATATATATATATATATATATATATATATATATATATAAGGGAGACAAGAGGAGGCAGTGTCTCAATTTTTATAAATTATTGGATAAGATATGTTGAAAAAATATGTACCCATGGTAAGCCGTATAATCTGATCAATGTTTATTTATACGAACAAAAAATTGAAGTAATCTGTACATACAGACCTCCCCCTCTATAACACTGGTAGATTTTTTGACTTTGTTAGAGGAGACACTAGTGCAACAAAAAAATAAAACTGTCATAGTAGGCGATATGTATCTATTAAACAAAAATAATGAGGAAAACCAAGACAAAGTGGATTATGTAGCGACACTGCAATTGAATGGTTTCAATATAGCAAACACCATAAATGAAGACAACGTAACCAGACCCAGGAGTAGAACAATACAGACTATATCGTTTTTTACAATATCGTATGTGAAGTTAATGTATCTAATGTAAAAGAATGTAATCTATCGGACCATAATATTTTAAATATTGTTATAAATTATGTAAATATTAAAAAAAATTAAAAGTCTAATAAAAAAAAATTAGGGTTATTTCAAAGCCCTATGTAAGAAAAACTTAGAAAATAATAACAATATAAACTCATTTGACACACTCATTGATATATTACAAAATAACAAAGCCCAAGCCATGGTTCAATATAAAATTAAGTGCCACGAGAACAATGAGTGGGTCACAAATGAGTTCTTAAATTTAATTATGGAAAGAGGCAAATTATATGAGAATAAACTGAAAAATCCAAATAACAACTTAATTGTAAATAGTTTTAAGCGGCTTGCCACTCCAGGTAGTGATGGCGTATCAGTAAAAGATATAGTTATGTTACAACACTTATTGATCCCAATATTGGTAAACCTAATTAATATTGTCTTTAAATAGGGCATATTCTCTTAGTGTCTTAAAACCAGTAGAGTCATTCCTATACACAAGAGCGGTCCAAAAAACAAATGCGAAAACTATCGACCGATCAAAGTAATAAATAGTGTTTCTAAAACCAAAGAAATTATATTAAAAAAATTGTATCATCGGTTTTATTGAGAAGTTTGTAGGCTTTGATAGGTATCAGTATGGGTTTCAGACTCACAGCAATACACAGGGTACGACAACAGATTGTATTGATCTTATTGCTGGGGAGGTAGATCTGGGTAAGTACTTCATTGCTGTATTTGTAGATTTAAAAAAAGCATTTGTTGAAGTGGATATACAAATATTGTTAGCAAAGCTGGAAAATATATAAGAAGAAATAATTTAAAACGTTTTAAAAGCTTATTTAGAAAACCGCACAGACTTTGTCGGTTTAGACAATGTGAAAAGCATTGAGAGGGATATTCAGTGTGGGGTGCCACAAGGATCAGTCCTGGGGCCTTTATTGTACTCTCTCCATGTCTTTAGTCTAAGAACGGCAGGGCTGTGTTCAAGGTATGTTACATTTACAGACGATACTGCTTTGATCTACAGTGGGTATCACCTAGAAGGATTTAGCAAAATTTAATGAATAGCTACTGATACAAATCATTTGAAATAAAACGCAATAAAAATGGCATATATGATTTTTAGGCAAAAAAATAGGCTACCTGGAGAGAAAATTATTATTTAGCATATATAATGCATATTTCCTCTCTATACTTCGGTTATAAAAGTGTTATTTAACATTCCCTATCGAACTCCTAGAAATGTCGTATATGAGATCACAGGTTTCTAGAATCTAAACACACTCTTAATATATGAACAATGTAAATTTATCTATAAAGTATTAGCAAATAAACAGAAATGTAATAGATTATTGGTATTGGCAAATCATCACCAATATAAGTTACAAGGGGCCGTAAAAAGATTTATTTGTCCAATGTTAGAACCAATAAGGCTCTATACAATCCAATAAATAAATGCATCATTTTACAGGCTCCCTCCTGAAACAAAATATATCCCTGTATACAATCAGTTTATAAATAAATTGAAGTGTTTTTTATAATACGCATATTTCATACATTCCGATACCAGTAATTAATATTGTTTTGGAATGTACAGTGTATTTCTTCTTTTCTGTTGTTAGGATTGATACCTTATTATTAAAGATCACCAATTTTTAGGCATGTATAATCAATTATATGTATTTATATTGCAATGTATGTATATTAATTCGTATACAGAATTTTTGTTTTAACATGTATTTTTCTAAAATTTTTGGTCCTTTACCATTTTTTAATCAAAACTGAGAATTTTTTTTAGTTCTATATCGCCCTCTCTAAAAAAATAGATTATTTTGATTTTTTGGATTGAAATGACCAAATAAAGCCTACATTATAAAGTAGTTATGTAAACTAATGAGTCAATTCCTCATTCTAGTAATAAAAGTGCAGTGATATATTCAGATTTACTTACATTTGGTTATCTCTAGGTAAATTAAAAACAAAGTGAGAAAAATTTAAGTTAACAGTTGAATTTTGGTATAAAGATATAAAATCAAAAAAGAAACAGCATTTTCCAATACCTACTACCAAAATTTTAAAAAAATTTCTTTGAAAAAAGTCAAATTTAACAGGTAAGATAATTCACGTAAGTAACTTTTGATTTTCATTTTGCACTATTTTTCCAGCAAAACTTTCTGTAAACTAAGTTTTTAGTTTGGTCAAATTTTAAAAAAATCTCATATGATGAAGACTTTGCTGGTCGCACGCTATATTGAGAAGATGGAAATCCCTCCCCAACTGAAAGCTTATCCCGTTTTTCATAGAATATGATGACTGGGAAGAACTGTGAAAAATATGAAACTTAGCAATCAAAACCAAAAAAAATACCTTCATATACGTCGCAGGTCATCGTAGGTGGGATCTGTCTGTGCGAGGAACTTTGTATAGTTAAATTTATAGCTAGTGTATAGTCGGTCCGAATTGAGACTGCCTCCAATCAAACGCGGAACAGGAAGAAATGCCAAATGCCGTTCTTTTCAGAGCAAGAGTAGTGAATATAAAAGAAGATTGAAAATCAAAACATCAAAAGCGACACTACATATGAGTCTATTTTGACTTGTTTTTATTAGGTGTGGTTCTGGCAACATAAAAATATTTAAAATAGATAATCGTTGATGTTTTTATGAGAATTACATTGATCCGCTGACTTACTTTGACAAATCAACATATAATTACAGTGACAAAACTTGTTTGTTTTATATTTATTTCCATAACAATTTAAAAATTATTGAATAAATATTTTTTATTTTTCTCGTGAAATAGTCATGTCGAATACCACTCAAGAGAAAACTATATAGGAAAAATGTTTCTCTTATAATATTCATGATTTAGCAGTTTCACTTATAACATCATTTTTACCAAAACCGATTTTTAAAAAAATATTCGCGAAATCGCAAATTTTTATAACAATTGAAAAAATAACAAAATTTTCAATATTCGCGGCGTCCTTGTAACAACCGCAAGTACCTAAAGTAGTGGTTTGTTGGATCTTTCATAAGAGATGGTAAAGTTCATTCTCAAAAGCAGTAAGTGCAAGAGACCAACAAAATTGATAAAAAACTGAGGAATGCTTCAAATTTAAATCTGAAAATTCTTTAAAAAATAATTAAACATTTTTAGAATTGACAATTACTCTTCATAAATTGGTTTTTTTTCCAATTTTTTCCATTTTAGATAATTAAAAATTACCCTCCTATTATAATATCAAGCTTTTAATTTTAATATTATATCATATGTTAACAAATTAGGGAGAGTTTTTCTAATTTTTATGTCACGAGAGAAACGAGAGGATACGAGACGAGAGAAGGTCTCTCTTGTCTCGTCTCGGAGCATTCTCAGCGAGATGAGAGCGCAGTTTTCTCTCGTGTCATGAGACGACACAAGATTTTCGTCTTGCGGCATCACTATGTATTACGTACTATTAATATGTTGATGAATTGATGAACGAAAACTAACTTCCTAGTGTTTCTAGCTAAGGAGAGAATGTGGGTTCCCTCTGGACTTTTTTTTATTTTACTTAGCTGTTATGTCAATAAAAACTATTTAACTAAATCCATTCTTTCTTTTAGCCGCCTCATACAGAGGTCCTGGAGAAGATGAAGAGCCAGACGACTATGCTGAACGAATTGCTTTTACCGGGAATTCCCGAATTTTGGGGCCAGCATGTATGGTTATAGGGTTTCTTATGCTCATTGCAAGCTGCATATTGTGCGTTTTAACACGTAGAGCCCGGCGGAGAGAACAGACTGTTGGATTTCACTGCCCATTGCATGGCGACTTTTACCCTCTTAGTCCTGTAACTAGCTCAAAAACATTAGGTGAGTGTAATTATAACTGCATATAAAGTGTTTAATATTTATTAGTCAGTCTTTTGTAAAAAAAGTCTTAAATTTTAAACATTTTGACAGTACTGTTTGGCACTCAGAAGGCCATTTCGTTACCAATATGTTAAACAACAGACATTTAACAATGAAAAAGAAAATCCGAACCTGTTAAAAAATATTCCAATTCTTTGCGGCTCGATATTATTTTGTATACGTAATCATTTTTAATACCCTCGTCAAAGTATAACTTGAAGAACAGTGTTTTCCAACATAATGATTTTTAATAATGCTACATTGTATCAATTAATTCACTGATAGTCAATGTTTTTGCTCTGCAAGACACATAATATATGAATAAAAATACCTTATTAGCAGAAACTTCAGTGCAGTGCATGTTCAAAGATATTTTAGAAAAATAATAAGTTAACGAAGTAACTAGGGCTTCGCGAGACCACAAGACTTATAAATCGTCTCAAGACCCATCCCAAGACTTGGGTCTCAAGATCAAGACCTGGTTTCAAAACAAAAATTGATCATCAAAAGCTTTAAATGCATAGTTTAACAAATATTTGACACTAAAAATTATATATAATGACGATTGTAGGTACCTGTACTAATAATCATATAAGAAATAATAAATATAGTTTCGTATATTTATATGAATCCCGCAAATGTACTTACGATAACCATTGTTGCTCGGGAAGTCCAGTTGGCCAAGATACTGGGGATATTTTTTAAGTATTAATAATGAAACTGTTGAAATCGGGAATGAGAATGAATATGAGACATTTTTTATGATTAAGACTAAGAGTGAGCTAAGTCTTGTCTTGGTTTTGACCCACAAGACCAAGACCGCATTTATTTTTCAAGACCAGTCCAAGACTAGGCAAGTCTTTTCTTGGGCTTGGTCTTGCGAAGCCCTAGAAGCACCATCAAAAGAAAATAAGTCAAATGTAAAATTGTAGAACCATATGTTAAAAGTTTACAGAAGTCAAGGTTATTAAAAAAATCGGTAGATTGCCTTTACCTCGTTATGAATCTTTCCTTCTATTAGGAATTGAAGTGTAACCCAATTTAATTCCGCAGTAATTATTTATTAACATTTATATACTGTGTTTTCAGTGTTTTCAACCATTTTTACTGGGCCCCATTTTGTTGCACCATGTTGGATTCGTACTGAACAGTTTCTACATATGCCCAACTTGATTTTTGGGCATAATTTATTAGTTTTTATACTGTTTTTTTAAGACCGCCGTGTTGTTTCGTTGTTTTGAACTCGTACCAGTTTATTCCTGTCACATTTAATTTTTGTGCAATATTTGAACTCTGTTCAATAAGAAGATATTTTTCAAGATGATTTTTTTAAATATTATATTTGACCCCCATTTTGTTCCACCATCTTGAATTCGTACTACAATTTTACCAGTTCATCTCTGTATCATACTTAATTCTTACACAAAACTTGAAATCAATCTAATAATTGTTTTTTTTCAGACTGATTTTTTTTTAATAATATTTTAGGCCGCGGACAATAAGTTATTAGTAATAATTTTTTTAACATTTCACTAAACCTCTATATTGTTCCGCCATATTGGATTTTTACCAAAGTGTTACCAGGTCTAAGCCATATCTTAATTTTTGACCAAAATTTGAAGTCAATTTGGTAAGTAGCCATGCCGCGAGCAGAAAGACAGACCGAAGGAATTGAGAAAACATGGTTTTCGACATCTAGGGACCCTGAAACGTGAATATCTGCAAAAATCTCAGAAGGTGATTTTTTTCACGATTACAATACTTCTCTTTTACGAGGGAAGTAAAAATAAATTAAAAAGAATTTAAATAAAATAAGTAAATAGAACAAATTGAAATAAAAATGAGTATGGTGTATTACGAATACAAGTGGTAAGTCAGATTCGTTATAACTATTTCTATCAGGTGTCATTATATTAAACAATTTTCGAGAACCCTATCTGAAATTAAACCTACAGATAGCAATAAATTATAAAAGAAAGAAAAAATAGATTTATTTTTCAAAAATCCAGAGAAATACGCAGGCGAGGGTCTCCCAGTAGGCTGAAGCCTAGGACCCCCAAAGTAATTGCAGTTTATTTGTTCAAATAAAAATAAATAAACCTAGATATGATTAATATAAATAGGTCATATCTTTGAATCATGACTACGGCCCAAGTTAAAGCCATCACAGATGGATTTGCGCATTCTATATCGTATGGATATGTTAATAACAGCGCACCACCCATTGCACGATGCCTCGCATCGCACCTAGCCTGAATTCTACTTTGTATAGTAGTGTGCGTGTTGATATGGCAGGTGCATCGCATTGATGCAGTTTATTTTATCAACTCGGTTACCTCTTTTATAAAACAACGACTTAAGTAAAAACCCACATTGATTTTTTTTAATATATGAAAACAAGTATATCTACTTTGATTATATTATAAAAAGTCAAAACATACAATTATTGCGAAAGCTTGACGAGTAATTTAAAAATGTAGGACAGATTTTGAAAATTTATTTTTGTACCTATCGTTTTTTCCTTGAAAACTGTATATATATTTTTTTCGTTTTCATTTCACATAACTTAGATACTAGAGATGCTAAAAACATACTAAAACTGACTTAATGTATATTTCAAATGCAACCTAAAATGGTTAGTAGATGTTTTATTTTTTTTAAATATGCTGATTATCTGAAACGGTAATTGTGCGTAATACTTTAGTCATAATATGTCTTTTCCATTTTTTTCTGTTGTTTTACAGTGTTTTGCCATTTCTTTTTATAATTTATTCAAGACAATAGTATTACAATAATATTTGTTTATTTTTATTCGAAATTAACAATATTTTATTTTATATTTATTTATTTAACGTTTTCACATTTACAAGCATAATATTATAATATATAGCTAATTATCCTAATATAATATGTTTTACATCCAACTTAAATCCATTTAAGGACACATCGAAAAACCTCAATTGCTCATAATAAGTGTTAACATTATGTGCCATTCTGTTCATTGGATTAAACAACAAATAAAATGCTCTGCAGTAAGGTATACGAAGGAGTGGAGTATTGCCTGTTCTATGAGCTGAATCATGTACTTGCAGGCAAGAAAAGCATTCTGGACTCCTTATGTAATTATTTAAAATTTTAAAGATGAAGCAAACATCATAATACTTCCTCCTACTTTTTAGCGAAGCCAAATTTAAATAAGATAACGTCTGATTAGCAGTTAGATAGATACCACTCTTGTTCAGCTTGAATGATGCTGTTTTACCAAATTTGTACTGAATATTCTCAAGACGCTCTATGTGGACACTATAATAAGGGGACCAAACAATATTACAATATTCCATTATTGATCGTACAAAACTAATATACAGGGTTTTAAATGCCCGAATATCTGTAAAGTCATGACAATTCCTTTTGATAAAATCCAGCATTCTGCTTGCTCGCCTAATAACATTCTCATAATGATTGGTAAAAGTAAGTTTATTATCGAAATAGACGCCTAAATCTTTAATTACAGGTAGCTCTTTTAAAGGAATGTCATTTAGTTTATAGGTTGTAACAAGCTCTGATGACCTTAGTCTGCTAAAACGGACTAAAAAGCATTTATCAACATTTAAGGACATCTTATTATGACAGCATCATTTGCTAATTTCATTCAAATCATACTGAAGTAGATCTATATCTATAGGAAAAGAGACCTTAGAGAAAATTTTGAGGTCATCTGCAAACAGTAAAAAATTACTCCTCAGATAGACACCAATATCATTAATAAAGAGATTAAACAGTAGAGGCCCAAGATGGGACCCTTGAGGAATCCCTGAAGTGACACAAATTTTATCAGATAAAAAACCTTTAACCTTTACCTGTTGGTAACGATTAGAAAGGTAAGATTTTAACCATAATAGTAAAGTACCCGATACTCCATATTGGTATAACTTAGATAATAATAGATCGTGGTCCACTTTGTCGAAGGCTTTGCTGAAGTCTGTGTAAATAGCATGTACTTCTGCCCCAGTCGACATGATATTAGAAATGTAGTTAGTATATAGAAATAAATTAGTTTCAACTGAACGTCCAAGCAAAAAGCCATGCTGTTGTGAAATATTAAGTTCTTTGAAAACTTTGCTAAATTTCTGTTCAACACAGTGCTCAAATAATTTTGGTGTTACTCAGAGTATACTGATCGGCCTATAGTTGCAGATGTTATTTCTATCACCTGCTTTGTATATTGGAACAACATACGATTTTTTCCATATTTCTGGAAAATGTCCCGTTTGTAATGATTGATTAAAAATTATGTAAAGTGGAATGAACAAAGTAGAGGAACAATGTTTAAGAATGGAAGTAGGAACACCATCAGGACCCACTGATTTAGTTAGATCCAATTCAGCTAGTCCTCTCTCAATATCAGTAACAGGAATATATATATTATTAAAAGGATAGTTTATTACTGGAAGAACAGAAGGCAAGTTAAATTCATGTGGGGCACAAGAAGGGGGACTATAAACAGAAGCAAAATATTTGCAAAACAGATTGGATATTTCTTGACCACTTTCAGCTACAACTGCGTCCAATTTCATCACAGTAGGACAGATGCCAGTATTATTTTTAGATCTTACAAAACTCCAAAAATTACTAGGTTTATCAATAATAGAATTCTCAATGTAATTAATATGAGTATTATAATCATGTCCTGTCAAATTTCTACACTGACGCCTTAAGTTAGAAAAATGTTCGTAATCGGTGTTCTGACCAGATTGTTTAAACCTTTGTGGGCTTGCTTTTTTCTAAAAACAAGTTCTTTTAATGTGTCCGAAAACCAGAAGGGAAAACAACTTTTAATTGTACGCTTTACAGGAACAAATTGATGAAACACTTCAGATAACAGATAATAAAAGTTATCAACATTGCTTTCCAAGTTACTATTTAAAAAAGTGTTCCAACCTACAGATAAAAAATAATTATTAACAGAGACCAAGTCTGCATTTTTAAAATCATAAGTTAAACTATCAACATGATCCAAATATAAAATTTTATTAAGGTTAAATGAGAGTTGTAATGGTGGGTGATACGGATCGCAAGGCACTAGGCCAACACTCATTTCAACTAAGTGAAGGTCAAAATTTGCAAAACATAAATCCAATATTGTATTGCGATCATTCAAAATGTTATTGTATTGAGATAACCCTAAATATGCAGTTGTATCACACACCAAGACCTCCCTAGCTGATGAAATATTACTCAGTACTAAACCCAGACATTCGTCAGAAGTTATCCATGTAATCTGAGAAAGGTTATAATCACCAACAACCAAAATATTTTCAAAAGTTTCACACGCATTAGTGACAGATTTTAAGTGGTAATCATAATACAGCACATCCATTAAAGGTGGTATATACACACAACCTAAACATAAAACTAGAGTACCTAGTAAAACTTCTACTTCTGGGTTGCCCAATGATAGGCGACACGATTTAAATCTAGTACTAACCGCAATGAAAACACCACCACCACGGGTTTTGGAACTATTATTAATGTTTCTATCCATTCTATATAGTATATACCTAGCATCAATCAATTCCGCATCATTAATGTCAGAGTCCAACCAGTTTTCAGTAATTGCAATGATCTTCGGATAGCACAGAACATAAAAACGTCTTGAGCTTGGTTTTGAGACCTCTAGCATTCTGGTACAGTATGTTTATACAATTTATTGGGGCTGTTCTCTTTTGCTTGTCCTCCAAAAATTTGCTGCAGCTAACTTCGGCAAACGGCGAAATTCCTTGACAGCAGTCCCTACAGGCCAGAGATTAGGATCTAATAAGCCTCTTACCACTGACTTTTTAACACCTATTTTAAAAGAGACATCTTACGTCTTTAATCAGAAATTGCCAACCATTGACGTCTTTCACCCGCAGCTAACTGACCATTTCCAGTTGCTGTTCCAATAATAATGGGGTTTATATTCCTGGGCTCAGATATATGAGTAGTTGTATTGTTAACCTTACTCTGGGCTTTGTTATTTGGACGTAAACGGTTTTGTTGTTCAGGTCCTCTAAGTCTTAATACCGGCACCGAAATTTCCGATTCCCTCGGTAGTATAGAATTTCTACTAACTGGTTCAATGTGAGGAATATTTGGGATACAATCTTGATTAGAGGAATTGAGTTTACTCAAAACCAAGTTTTTGAGTTCCTGTAACTCTCTTTCCAAACTAGATACTTTTGAATGAAGAATGGGATGCGCTTTCGAACATTGATCTAGGGATGAAGAGGGTATGTACTTTCTGAATTGCAACATTGTCGGTAGAGAAACACTTTTCATATCTTTTACGAATAATTTAACAAACTTAAAAACATATTGTTTAGTTAATAGAAGCAAATTCGTAATTTGAATACTATTTTATGAAGAAACTTTACTATTGATTTTTATTTTTATTTCTCCTATGTAAAGGGACGTAAATATAAGTTACCATCATTTTTGGAATGAACCGGCAAATCAAATGGTAAAACTGTTTTGCCCATAAACTTTCTATCTCCGATCTGTATAATGTTGCGATATTACAGCAGCATTATGGCAGCAAATTATTTCCAATTCAATAACAAATTTAGGTGGACATTTAAGAAGTCATGGTTCTTGGGATTAAACCGTCTCAAAATAGAATCACTTTCCTAATCCCAGCGGGATTGCTATTTTTCAATATCCAGACCTGCATTTTATATAGTTTTTGTTTTCTTATCGAGTTAAGATATTTTTAATATAATCATGCTCTTCCTGTTTTTTTTTGCTGCCAAGTCTTGCAAATATTTTAATATTCTAGGCTGCTGTTATCTTGTAATATTTTCGACCTTTTCTTGGCTTTTTTCGGCATTTCTAAGATATAAGGAGGAAACTGCTTTCTCCACCAGTAACTGGTAACGGCTCGTTCCTGTTTATTCGTCTGTGCAATGCTCCCTCTAACCTGCCTGATGTAATTATATTAGGTCTGTCATTCGAAGATCAATTGTAAAACCTTTAAGGTGTTTTCACCCGTTTTAGAAATGTCAGTTTATCAATCCAATGAAACATTTTTTTTTTAGGTTTAACATGTATTTCAAAATGGGAAAAAAACAAATAATAAATAAGACCTTTTGAAAAAGCCTACTATGACGGGCGAAACGTCAAGGAAATATCAAGTTTCATTATAAAACAAAAAATCTATACCCAAGAAAACTAAACACTATATATTATAATATTTATATATTATATATATATATATATATATATATATATATATATATATATATATATATATATATATATATATATATATATATATATACTATTTCTTTCATTTAAAATAAAGATCAACTCCCCAGATATTCTAAGTAGGATTGAATTTGCGGACACGATCAATTTCTTACGTTCGATTTCAAAGAACCAATTATGGATTTAATTCTAGTTTGGCTCATAGGATCCTATGCCTGTACATCTGTTTAAATAAACCCAACTGTGATACTTCTACTTTTACTTTTAGCCCAAAGCTTAATAATTTAAATTTGTTTGTTTTTCTTCTGCTTCCACTGTGATTGTACTTTTTTTAATTATTCCTTTAATCTGTTATTTGGTATGGGTTCGCCCGTTGAGTAAATAAATAATACAATCCAAATACAAATTAAACGAATGAGGGTGATGCCGACGGCCGACACCAACTAAATTCGGTTTAGGGCGCTTATGAGGTCGTTTGAAATGCTTTGGGAGCGCATGAAAATTTGATAAAAATCTTATATATTTTGGAAACCTTTTTTTTTGACGTAACTAAACATTATTATGCAATAAAAATAATATGTGCTAGTTACTTTTTGGGTTTGTAGTCTCAGACTAACTTTTCTTCAGTTAGTTTCCGTAACGGAGCTGCTATCTTCTCTAAAAAAACCTGTGGTAATAGGAGCACCATAATCCCAAGAATCTTCACAGTTATTGTTACTATCTTGGTTTCATTTTCCTGTATTAAAAAAAATAAATGCCCTAAGAATTCAACTCTCGTTTGAAATAGGCATCGTTTCTTTGTATTGATAAATTGACATTTCTAAAACGGGTGAAAACACCTTAAAGGTTTTACAATTGATCTTCGAATGACAGACCTAATATAATTACATCAGGCAGGTTAGAGGGAGCACTGCACAGACGAATAAACAGGAACGAGCCTTATATCCTAGAAATGCCGAAAAAAGCCAAGAAAAGGTCGAAAATACTACAAGATAACAACAGCCTAGAATATTAAAATATTTGCAAGACTTGGCAGCAAAAAAAAAACAGGAAGAGCATGATTGTATTAAAAATATCTTAACTCAATAAGAAAACAAAAACTGTATAAAATGCAGGTCTGGATATTGAAAAATAGCAATCCCGCTGGGATTAGGAAAGTGATTCTATTTTGAGACGGTTTAATCCCAAGAACCATGACTTCTTAAATGTCCACCTAAATTTGTTATTGATTTGGAAATAATTTGCTGCCATAATGCTGCTGTAATATCGCAACATTATACAGATCGGAGATAGAAAGTTTATGGGCAAAACAGTTTTACCATTTGATTTGCCGGTTCATTCCAAAAATGATGGTAACTTATATTTACGCCCCTTTACATAGGAGAAATAAAAATAAAAATCAATAGTAAAGTTTCTTCATAAAATAGTATTCAAATTACGAATTTGCTTCTATTAACTAAACAATATGTTTTTAAGTTTGTTAAACTATTCGTAAAAGATATGAAAAGTGTTTCTCTACCGACAATGTTGCAATTCAGAAAGTACATACCCTCTTCATCCCTAGATCAATATTCGAAGGCGCATCCCATTCTTCATTCAAAAGTATCTAGTTTGAAAAGAGAGTTACAGGAACTCAAAAACTTGGTTTTGAGTAAACTCAATTCCTCTAATCAAGATTGTATCCCAAATGTTCCTCACATTGAACCAGTTAGTAGAAATGCTATACTACCGAGGGAATCGGAAATTTCGGTGCCGGTATTAAGACTTAGAGGACCTGAACAACAAAACCGTTTACGTCCAAATACCAAAGCCCAGAGTAAGGTTAACAATACAACTACTCATATATCTGAGCCCAGGAATATAAACCCCATTATTATTGGAACAGCAACTGGAAATGGTCCGTTAGCTGCGGGTGAAAAGACGTCAATGGTTGGCAATTTCTGATTAATGACGTAAGATGTTTTACGTTGGACAAGAATGATGATGTGGTCTCTTTTAAAATAGGTGTTAAAGAGTCAGTGGTAAGAGGCTTATTAGATCCTAATCTGTGGCCTGTAGGGACTGCTGTCAAGGAATTGGTGGTGGTGGTGTTTTCATTGCGGTTAGTACTAGATTTAAATCGTGTCGCCTTTCATTGGGCAACCCAGTAGTAGAAGTTTTACTAGGTACTCTAGTTTTATGTTTAGGTTGTGTGTATATACCACCTTTAATGGATGTGCTGTATTATGATTACCACTTAAACACTGTCACTAATGCGTGTGAAACTTTTGAAAATATTTTGGTTGTTGGTGATTATAACCTTTCTCAGATTACATGGATAACTTCTGATGAATGTCTGGGTTTAGTACTGAGTAATATTTCATCAGCTAGGGAGGTCTTGGTGTGTGATACAACTGCATATTTAGGGTTATCTCAATACAATAACATTTTGAATGATCGCAATACAATATTGGATTTATCTTTTGCAAATTTTGACCTTCACTCAGTTGAAATGTGTGTTGGCCTAGTGCCTTGCGATCCGTATCACCCACCATTACAACTCTCATTTAACCTTAATAAAATTTTTATATTTGGATCATGTTGACAGTTTAACTTATGATTTTAAAAATGCAGACTTGGTCTCTATTAATAATTATTTTTTATCTGTAGGTTGAAACGCTTTTTTAAATAGTAACTTGGAAAGCAATGTTGATAACTTTTATTATCTGTTATCTGAAGTGTTTCATCAATTTGTTCCTGTAAAGCGTACAATTAAGAGTTGTTTTCCCTTCTGGTTTTCGGACACATTAAAAGAACTTGTTTTTAGAAAAAAGCAAGCCCACAAAGGTTTAAACAATCTGGTCAGAACACCGATTACGAACATTTTTCTAATTTAAGGCGTCAGTGTAGAAATTTGACAGAACATGATTATAATACTCATATTAATTACATTGAGAATTCTATTATTGATAAACCTAGTAATTTTTATATATATATATATATATATATATATATATATATATATATGTGTGTGCGTGTGTGTGTGTGTATATTATTAAAACATATACTAGACTACTGAAACCTTAGTGCTGATCTTTAATAAAATTATATCGGCAGTGGTTAAAACCACTAGTCAATTTTAAGTTGTTTTGTAATGTTGCATCCTTAGACACAAAAAAGTAATTAATTTATAATCATTATATTATCTTCTTCTTAAGTAATTGTTTTTCTAGAACATCCTTCTTTTTTTGGTAAAAACAAATTTGACCAGTCGATCGGATGCAGTGCATCACGGATTAACAACTCCGAGCGTTAAGCTCTGCGGAAATCTCTCGATGGATCTTAACTATAAGGTATACAATACAAAGTTAGGATCCGTTTAGGGGGTATTTTATTTAACATTGGATGGATCGTTTATTCGGAGTATCATTTGTCTTTAATGGTACTTAATAATTTAAAATATTATATTTGTGTCGCATTTACTTTACAAAAAAATAGTTTTTAACACTAAGGTGCTCAAACTCATGTTTTATGAGGGTTTTAACCAAACTACCCAACCGCTGGTTTTTAACTAAATTGTTTTCACATCAACGCCTTGAAAGCACAGGAGGTATTATTTTAAAATTAAGTTGTAAATAAACTTACCACATTGATACGAGTTACAAAACGTATTATGTGAGCATCTAAAGAACTGAATAATTGTAGAAAACAAAGGTGAGATTAACGGATTGGCCTTTAAAATACCCTTCTTCAGTTATGATTTAGACAACTATCCACACGGAGCACTCCAACATTTAAAAGTAAATGAACAAACATCTAATCTACAAACTAACTGTTTCCAAATTTTATTACCACTCTCTGGTCAACCACAAAATACCTTGGAAAAAGATAAAAAGGGCGACGATAGTTATCGATAGCTAATGAACCCAAATAGATTGTCACTGTTAAGAAATTTAAATGGCGCCTCTCAAAATGTTAATTTCCAGATCTACTTGACTTGCATATGGGAATGTTCCTAATGGTCATAAATCGCTGCATTTGTTTATATGCTTTGTTGCATCAAAGCAAAAACAAAGTTTAACTTGCGCTAACCAAAAATGCGATCCGATAATTAAAACAATATTATTTGAAAAATTACGATTTTTAGTTTAAATAAGTTTTTAAAAAATGCCAACACACGGGAATCGAAGTGCAGCCTTCCGAGTCGCTGGTAGCCATTTTAGCCTCTACACTAAGGTGGCTTGTCAGAAAATAAACAAACTCTCTTCATATTCCACCGAACTAAAGCTAGCGGAACCACAAGCTTACAGCCAACCAATAAGGTCATTGCCATATGCAAGGCCAACAGAGTTAGAAATCACGAGCACTGGAAGAAAACCTTTGTTGTTAATAGTTATTAGTCTCAAAACCGTGCACCCTTGTAAAATGTATAGGATTTTTCTCATGTTTAATTTTTTTTTTCAATTTGCATATTCTGGTTTTTTCAAGGGAATTGAGTAAAATTTCTGAGAATATTTCATTTAAGACGCTGGGAGCTCAATGGAGTTCTTTGCTCGTTAAATTACTGGCAAAAAGGCAAATAGTGTCCTACTCCTTTACCATTTTTAGTAAACACTGTCCCACCACTGTGACTATTTTTAGTTTATATTTTTGTTCCCAACCAACTACAAACATAGAACGGACGCTTTCACGGGTTTGGTGAGTTAAGAAATCATGGTTCTTGGGATTAGACAGTGTCAAATTGGAATTACTACCCGAAGTTTTGCTTTAACACTGAATGAGCTCGGAGAGTAACCCTGTGTTAAAATCGGTCTCTACGTATGATGTAGGGCATAACCCCTATCTCTATTGAAGTTTTTTGTATGTTTTCGTTTATAAAATCCTGGAAACGATGCTAGAACCTTGGTTTCTTTTACAGTTATAATATGGCCAGTAGTATGCTGGTGCTCAGCTACAGCAGATTGAACCATTTTTTAATACATCATGTTATTAAGTCTAGTGGATATTGGGCGTCCTGTTTCTCCCACATACACTTCTTCAGAGGAGCAAGGAATTTTATATACTCCTTCTGTTTGAAAAGGTACGACATCTTTCGGGGATCGCCATCATTACCAAATCTCCTATCTGTATTGAAGATCGTACGTGTATGTCAATGGCGGCTCGTGAATTATAAGAATGGGTGTGCGCTACTACCAAAAGTTGAAGCCGCAAAAAAAGTGGTATTCACCATTTTATTTAATCAGGAGGTGATTTGTTTATAAATGGCCTTTGTATGAAAGCTTATCTATCAGTTGAGTAACTTTAACATCGCATACTTCTTTGGCAGTTATGCTTTTTCTATCGATATCTCCCAATCCTTTACGTTTACCGATATTTTCAGTCATCCATTCCTGTTCAATTGCTTCAGTTTCATGGCGTATATTTAATATAGAAATGCCTCAAATTAAAAATTGCTTTCTGCTGTTGAATACCATCTACATGTCTGGATTGAAACTGATTATAAAGAATATCAACATGAGGAAAAACTTTGTGAAAGTATTAAGTTTTCCCTATTCTCATAAACGGTATTAACTATTCTTGAATTAAAATTCCATCGAGTGGAAGCAACACGTGGCAATCTTATTTTTACAGTTTGCTCCAGCATATCGCTGCGGTTTAAAGATAAATCGTTGAAAAATACTCGAACTTATGTATTTTAACTGGCAGCTTTTTGCATTATCAAGTTCAGTTAGTGGGCATAGCAATGAACAAAATATGCATACGGGTATTTTTCACGTATTTTTACTTGAACACCTCCAATAGATCCGCTCATAAAGTTGGCTTTTAACATAGGATCTATTTCTTGCTGAATGCATTTTACTAAACCATTGACTGTTTTATCATATACTCGTATAAATGTCCAGAAATGCTCACGTATAGTGTAGTCCTTAATATACCGCAATATTATTGTCGTTTGACAGTGGTTACTTATATCTGTAGTCTCGTCGCACTGAATTGACAAAAAATCTGCACTTGGCACTTCTTTCAAAATTTCAGTCTTTCACACGGTCAACATACAGTCTAAAATGTCATTTTGAATTGTTTTTGATTTTCTTTTAAAAACGGTGGAGTTGTTGAAATGTTCTTTTAACACATTATCCAATTCATTATCCAAGAATCGATTGTTTCATCGTGGCCTTGCAGAGCTAATTCAACAACGCCACAAAACTATACATAAACTTATAAGTCTACTTAAAATAGGGCGATTTTTTTACTGACAGTTTCGTTGTGTTTAACAATTTCCATACGATAGACAGAGCTTAACTGTTGTGCAATATTTTGCACAACTTTCCCGAGTACCGCAAATTCTGTACAAGCTTGCTAATGGAATTTTGATAATTCAGCTTTTTAATTTTTTCCTGTAAATGATATAAGTCAGTTACCCCTATGCGGCTCCAGCTTCTATCCATGCTTAAATTAAAAAACAATAAGCATGGAAAACAAAATAATGAGTTTTTAACATCACATTCACAAATCCATTTGTTTTTCTGGTCTTTTTTTAAAATGTCTTGTAAAAGACTGACCTTTTTTTTTGGAGCAAGTTTGTTGTTTTATTTCAATTTTTCTATTTTAAAGAATAATTTTATTAAAGAGGAAAAGCTTACAATTATGTTTTTACAGAATTAAGTCCTGAATTATTTCCACTAGCACCTGAATCCGAAGTAAGAACAACAGCTAAGACATAATCGACACTTAATAGCACCAATAATTAATTCAAAAGTCATGAACAAAATGCCGAAAACAATGTCGAATCAAAATCAAAATTACGTTAATTAGTTATTAATCACGATGGAATACACACACATACACACACCCGCTGTTAATAAGAAAACAACTGAAAATTTAAAAACAATTCATGCAAGTGTGTATAAGAACCAGTGGCGTAACAAGACAACGTGTGACATCGTAAAACCGGGTCTCCTCCCCTCTCTATAATAAGTACATATGAATAAGAAAAATTTAGGTGATTTCATAAATTGCAAAAAATATTGAAATCTGGTTTTAACATTCAGAATAGCTCCAGCAAATTGGATAGGTATCTCAGAAAAAAGAAATAAGGTTATATATCAACCATAATATATGCCATACAAACTATTCTAAATAAACTTAACAAAAAATGGAACAAATAAACAAAACAACATTCTAACGTATAATAATTCTAATTAGACTGACTTACGATTAGACGAGTGACGGGTATTAATTTTGTCTATAACTTGAAAAAAACATACTTTTTCAATTTTGCTCCGTTTTCCGCTGTTTTTGTCCTTTTAGATGGTCCCGATTGGTATTGTAATTTATTTTATCACAACTACAACGCTGAATACTCATAAAAGAAAATATAAAATCAGTATCAGTGCAATTATACGTCTGTTTTAGTCTAGCACCCGACACAGAACACAAAAAAAATTAGCACCCAAAGTCATTACCACATCTACAACTTTTGGGGCTTAAGGCCGGGTTGAGATTACGGGTCCCTATCGGCGGCCCTATCCCCGAAAAGCATTCCTGGCAGCCTGTGCCAGATTAATTAGTTTCGCCCAAAAGTATTTACGGGCACCAAGCTCGTGGGAAAAAGTGACGACCAACAAAAAGTCCTCTCTTTCATATAGTAGACACTTATCCCCTCCTCTAATATAACATTGTATAAAAATTACCTACTTACTAATAAAATGAAACAAGGCAAATTATATAAACAATTTTTGTAGCAGCGAGGCGGCGGCGGGCCCTAGGCCGGACCTAAAGCAAATAGCAAATAACTTAAAATAAACTATCAGTTCAGTAATTATTTTGCATCTTTGCTTCTTATTCCCCGTAGAAATTTTGTTCGATTGGTCGACGTAAAGCGCTCCGCTGCGATAGAAAGCTGGTAAAGGCTAAGTAAAAATAAAAGGCTGTTTGCCTGTTTGGCGCGCGTTGTAGTCTCTACACATGGCGACACGGTTTTTGCCGCCTATCGATAAAAGTCGCTTAGTTTTGTAAATATAATTTCTTTACTTAAATGTGCGCTTTTATGAATTCATAGTTTTTAGTTCTGTCGATAATGTAAATATGATAGTTTTTTCTGTAGACTTTAACCGGGCCGCCGCGCCGGGCCCCCCAAAGGCTCGGGCCCTGGTGCAACCTCACCACTCGCACCATTGTAGTTACGCCACTGATAAGAACAGCGCACGGCGGCGCCGCCCTTTCATCGGGCGGTATACCGAATACTGCCGACTTCCACAGCGAAAATGCATTTAACTAGAGCGCCTAACGTAACCACTAGAGATGGCAAAAGCGAGTCTTTTTATTGAGTCAAGTCAGTCGAGTCAACGAGTCATTTATCGGAGCGGAGTTCAGAGCATACCTGTGATTTCTTGCTTGCCGCGAGCGGCGACGCGGCTTTCTGCTTACGCTTCGCTGGACGCCGGATGATCAGTGAGTCACACGCATTTACAGGTTACACTTGGTTTGCGTGTGGACGGATAACGTTATTTTTGCTCGTAATTAGCAGATGGCGCAATTTGATTAACATTTCTGGAATTTGATGCATGTTTGGTTAATGGTTATTAGGTTTCTGAATGCTGCGTAGTTGTATTTAGTTGATATGATATTTTAATCATTGGTATTATTCTCAGTTATCAACATGTGCCCTTGAATAATATTTTGAAAATTAAAAGTTAACTATCAATGTCAAGATTAGAAAAACAAAAGAGTGTAGTGTGGGATTACTTTACTCGTATTAAGAAGTTAAAGGTTTTGTTTGTTTTTGTAAATTTGTAAATTAATTAATACTTGTAGTATTAGGAATAAAAAATAAGCGAATGAAAAACCTCTTCCATCAATGAGTTATGCAAAAATATTGACTATTAAATAATATTTAATTAATCCAGCACCGACTGCCAGGCATTGAACGAAAAACGATTCACAGATCGCTTCGCTGTACAAGAGTAACGAGAGCTGAAACAGGAGTCAGAGAGTGTACGTAGTAAGTGACTCGAGTCATTCATTAAAATTAAAGATCGGATCACTCGAACCAAATCACTCACTCACTAGCCATCTCTAATAACCACACCAGATCATCGATACCAGGTGGGAGCAAAGCATGACGCGGAGAGAATGCGTAAGGCGCGCGATGTCAATTTAAAAATATATTTTTTTAAAAATATATTTTTTTATTAAGATTTACTTTTTAAAATCTCATTTTTTTTGTTTTCTCTGGCAGTACGCGCACTTATTGACGAGCCGCCCCTGGTGTATGTCGAACCGCCGAAGTAATCGTCCTATTTTGTCGGTAGTGTATGTAGAGAAGGACAGGATTATCATTAGACTTATCATTCCCCTTTCGCGGAGTTGGATAATTGATTGAGGAGCAACTGAGCAAAAAGCAATAAATCCAGTTTTTAAAATTTTTAAAGTGTTTCGTACAAAGTACTTTGTTTTGGTCAATCTACAATCTGCATACTTCATTTCAGGCAAAATGCTTTAAATCCAATACTTATTGCCATATTAATAATTCAAAACTTAGCATAAATGCATTAAATCCAATTTGTAACCAGACAAACTGGCTTAAATCCACCCTGTTTGATCAAAGTGCAATAAATCCCTAAAAAACATATTTCTGTAAATGTTAAATTTATTTAAGCGAATTACCAAAAGATGGCACCTGCACTTTTGGTGACTTATGATTGATTTATAATGAAAAGCTGTCATCAGCAGTCTATACTATTGATTTTCTATGGTCAGCATCTGTCATCCGATTATTATTATCGGTTATTTTTTGTTTGTCTGGCCTGTTTACGTGAGATACCGAATTAGTTCGAGTAAGTTGACTTTTTGTGGTTATCTAGGAAGCTGTTCGCTGTTCGTTAGTCTGTTAAGTAATACGTTGTGCGCTATAATCGTGGTAGCAAAGTTTGTACGTAAAAATGGAAGAGGTTATGCCCAGTATTTGTGTCAAAGATGGCAACAAGGGAAGTCGAAAGAGAATGTCTAAAGTGTCTAAGAAATTCCTCCAAAAAAGTAAACGGTAAGAAAACGAAATTTTTTCTAATACTTATGGTATTGAAATATAGATTTTTGTTTTTAGGTATCAAGATAAAGATCCTTTACTTAAGAAATTCAAGAGGCCATGTAATCACTCAGGTAAATCCTTCAACTGCACTAGTGTTAAGTTTTCTGATATAAAACTGTTAAGAGAATCATTTTACTCAACGGCCAATAAATCAGAGGATATAAAACTTTCCTACATGATATCTGTTGGTCCCGTGGAAAGAAGACGAGGTGTCAAACAAAACCCTCGCTCTCGCTCATTTAATACCCTCTATCACGTAAGACCCATTAAGAAGACAAGACCCACAAGGGTTTGTCTGAAATTCCTGTCAAAAGCTCTGGGAATCAGTGAGCGGAGGGTGAATACAGTTTGCAAAAAGAAAAACAATTCTGTTGTACTAAAAGAAAGAAGAGGAGGAGATCGGGTTTCGCATAAAACGGAAAATAAAAAGAAAAAAATTATCGATTTTATCGGAAATCTGAAGGGCTGTGAAAGTCATTATAATAGATCCAAATCAAAGAGGATCTATTTATCCGCAAGTCTGAGCATATCAAAGTTACATAAACAGTATAACTCGCAATGTACAGATAACAATCATATCTCTAGTTTGACGATGTTTTCCACAATTTTTAGAACAAAGTTTAACATTGGATTTTCATCCCCTGCATCAGATTGCTGTTCCCTTTGTAATCGGTTAAGGCACAAAATTAAAATAGAAAAAGATGGACGGAAAAAAAGTGAGTTGATTGTTCAGTACAGAATTCATAATAAAAGAGCCAAGGCTTTTTATGAGTTGACTAGAGAAGAGCCTCCAGATTCAATCACCTTCTGCTTCGATATGCAGCAAGTTCAGCCGCTTCCACGTACGCCCATTAATGACGCTTTTTATGCCCAACAAGTGAGTTTCTACATTTTATGCTGTGTAGATATGCAGGCAAAAACCCCAATATTTTACACATGGACCGAGGATATGGCTGGTCGAGGGTCGATGGAAGTATCATCTGCACTACTTTGCCACCTGGATTCATTAAATCTTGAAAATAAAAAACAAATTCGTTTATTCTGTGACGGATGTGGAGGGCAAAATAAAAATGCCCATGTCATCCATGCCCTCTACTATTGGTTAAAGAAAAAATCGCCTGAAAATTTGGATGAAATTCACATTACATTTCCTGTTAGAGGTCACAGCTTCTTACCAGCGGACAGAGTATTTGGGCGCGTTGAAAAAGCCTTAAGAAAATGTACATCTTTAAAAACAAAAGAAGAATATGAAGATATTTACAACTCTTTTGGAACAGTTAAGAGCCTGTCATCTGATTGGATTCTCTATGATGTGAAAAAATTGCAATCATTTTTAAAAAAAATTGATGGGATATCAGATGTTAAAAGAATTATCTTAGAGAAAAATCATCGTTCACCAATAACCATTACCTGTTTTCAAAATTTCCGGTACGAAAGTGTTTTAGAAGTTCCTAGGACATTACTTAAGAAAGGAAAAAAAGATTCGCAGTTGACATTAGAAACAGCAAACATAGGAAGACCACTGAAGGAAAAGAAAAAAAAATCTCTCAAACATTTATTGGTACAAGAATTTGGAGAGACGTGGAAGAAGAAGAAGACCTGAAATGGTATAAGAAAATTTTAGAAAACCCAGAAGATGATACAGGTGATGGTGAAAATGAGATGGAAACCGAATGTGATTGTCTAGAAGAAGATGTTGGCGTACATATTTAAGTCTATTATTATTTTATAAATAAAGTATTTATGGGTAGTATGGCCTATCTTTTGTCTTTAAAATGTATGACATAAACTTAATTATCAAGCAAAATGAAATAAATCCAAACAATGGTTGAGCAAAACGAAATAAATCCATTATTATGGAGCAAAATGCAATAAATCCACACCATAGTTAAGCAAAATGAAATAATTCCATGAAAAAAAGATCTTTAAAAGATAGCAATTCTAAAATTTAAAAAAAAAATAGAACTTTCTCACAGAAAAGATGTTACTAACATATTTCTGTAGTCGAAAAAATATTTACTAATAATTAAATTTAACTTAATTGGTTTTTCGTCTATAACTCAAAATCACATATTTTGGATTTAATGCGTTTTGCTCAGTTGCTCCTCAATTGAACGCGTAATATTGGATAGTAATTCAAATTTGGCATGGTCTAATCTCAAAAACCATGATTTCTTAATGAACCAACTACAAAGTTTATTACTGGGGACATAAAAAAATACTAACCTAAAGTTAATTATAGAAATCAACTATGTAATAATTATTTTAAATTAGGAAAATATACATTATATTGATTTAAAATAAAATTAAAACAAATGAATAATATATAATGGCAACATTAAAACAATAAGCACTAACACATTTTTTTTTTCAGAAATATTTTTTAGAGAATTTTTAAATTTCGACATATTATGAATGTTGTTCACACATCTTATTGTAAATGGCAATTCTCATGTAAAGAATAGACTTTTTGCCGAAATTACTTTTTACATTTAGAAGAGTTAGGTGTTGACATTCTTGTGTTGTGTTTTTGTAATATTGATTTTTAATTTATATAATCGTTCAATATCCAAATACTCTTTTGATATAAATACATTTTATGACGTTATTTTATAACTTTTGTAAAGGATTGATAACAGTCAAACATGCAGATCCCCAAATAGATATTAAATACTGAAATTTTAATACATTTTTCTCAAACAAAATTCTTACAAGTCTGTTTCGTTTTTACTATATATAGATGTAGGTCTAGATACACATATTACTAATATTATTAACTAAATTAAATCGTTTAAATTTGAACTTGATGAAGAAATCAAATTATTTCGAAAGCTTGGTCAAATAAAAATAAAACGTTAATAAAGACATTTCTTGGTCGAATTCCCCGTGATTTTCTTAAGTTGTAAAGTTACAAGGCCGTTAAACAAGATTATATATATATATATATATATATATATATATATATATATATATATATATATATATATATATATATATATATATATATAGTGTCAAATGCCTTACATAAATTCAAGAAATATTTTTGTTGTTATCAACATTATTTTGACTATCATACTTGTTGATAGGCTTATTAAGATTACCGGTACTTTGGATATCTTACCTTTTTTGGTGAAACTAGCACCAAAGCTAACATGGCGGAAAATCCGGAGCGTACTTTGGAGTAAACAAAACCTTGGATAATATTCAGAAATGTTGGCGATGATGTCACTGTTCTACAAGTAGAGGCCCAGATAAAACAATATAGCGTGGAGCTACCGCCCTTGTATTATGTCGATATGCCATGGTGGCAATGAAACGTCATAAGCAGTGTTCCAGTCAGGTCAGGCACGTAGCCAAGGGAGGTGCTGGACCCCCCCCCTTCCCGAAACTTTAAAAATATGTTGGTATAGGCCTGCTTTTTACTAATTTTCTTGTCGTTTGACCGTTTTGACCCAGTAACGTGGTAACGACAGAGCAATTTTAAAAATTTTATTTAATTCATATTATCTAAACTATCTATCTAGAAGTTTCATCTTGTATTTTCCCTCTAGGATCAAACTACCAGTAAAACAGGAGACCTTTAAAACAATTTGCATTTTTAGCTTTTATTAAACATATTACCTAAGCACCTTTCACAAAAATAAAAATCTTACAAAGTTAATATTGTTTCAGAGATAATTGAAAGAAATGGTAAATGCAGTTTGTGCTGGCCACGAAAAAGGGGCCCAGGAGCGATCGCAGTGGGGCCTCCTCAGTGTCCCCATAGTCAGATGTCTAGTACCAGGAGCTCAATAGCAAGTTCTCCACATAGTCAGTGTCCTACTCCTTTACCATTTTTAGTAAACACTATCCCGCCACTGTGAGTATGTCAAAGTAATAAAAGAGAGATATCACAAATTTGTATCTATCTACTTATTTGGTTACTCGATCTTTTTGTGTGAGTATATTCATGTAATATAAGTACAAATTTTACTGTTATATTACAGTACAGAAAAGCATTTTTTGTAACATGTGTTTTTTTTATTTAATGAAGGAATTCTAAAAACGGAGTACAAAAGTTTTTTGCTAGACACCAATATCGAAGGTATTGTTTTAAATCCATTTGTCATTACTTTTTAATATAAATTTTAGTGCTGGAATTACTGCAACCTCTGCAGCTCAACAATCACCCGCGGAACAATCAGTTGGGTCTATACGCTCACTAACAGTAGGTCGAGAAGTTGCTAGTTTTCCTATGTCAAGAACACCAACACCTCCACTAACGTTTGAAAGGTAAGTTTTCATTTTACGAATTTCTTACGATATATTTTAGTTTTACCATTCTATATTTGTTTTTATTTGTATAGTTCCGTGGAATTTATATTATATGATCATGATGATACTTGCAATATTTTAAATATGTTAAACGTTTTAAAAGCTCAACTTTGTATTTACCATATTTATATTTTATTTGGGTATTTAAGAACTGAAATTGCAGCTACGTGCTGCTGTTTACTCTTGGACATATGTGTCTCCAAACCGTTTTCTATTCATCCCTACTTATATTCCACTGTTTTCCAGCAGTCTTAAATATGTTCTCAACCCACCTTGTCCCAGGCCTGTCTCTGTCTGTTTCGCGTGGTCTCTAGTGTATGATTTTTTTCTGTCCATTTTTCGATATCGTCTCTTTTTCGACTCCTTATTTCCTTGCTTGTTACCCGATCTCTTTGGGTGATTCCGAGTGTACTTTTTTCGTTACTTGTTGCATTAATTTAAGACGAGCCGATATTGATATGTGTCACAGAAATCATCAGCCGACTTTCCATTACACCTAACTGTAACTCCAATCTGGGAATAGAAAGCGGCTTTAAACTCCACTCTCGCTTTGGAAGACAAAAGGACTACTTTTACTTCTTCTTTAAAAATGATTCGAAGGTAACAACAAACGCTTCTTCGCTGGCATCACAAAAAACATGCAATTCTAAACAATCAGCAAAAAAATGAAAATAACACCTAGGAATTTTTTCAGTCAATTTTACTTCTTGCAACCATAATTTCCAATTTTCAAAAATCTTTCTAATAATCTCATCATTCCAGTCGATTCCACTTCTCCATACTTATTGTAGGATTATTCTTCCTCCAACTATGTTAGTTAGGAATCCAAGGGATCAAAGAGAGCTCTAAAAGTCAGCTTTAACGACTGCAAGATAGTTTTTGAAATCCAGAACATTGAAAATACAGCCGTGAAGGTTAGCTTCATTAAATCCGAAAAAATAGCTTTGAAATCAAAACATTTTACTGATGGTGAATTTATCAAGGAATGTATGGAGGCCGCTGCGGAAGTATTGTGCCCGTCTAAAAAACAACTTTTTTCTAAAGTTACATGGCAGGCAGACATTGAAAAGTCACTAAAAGAATGTGTATCGAAGTTCGTATACTATTCGGTTGCGCTCTATGAAAGCGCAGATTTAACCGATACCGCTCAATTAGCTATATTTATTCGGGGCATTGATAATAATTTTGAAATTTCTGAAGACATGGCTGCTGATTCCGGCAAGAGAATTAAAGGGACTACAAAAGATGTGATATTTATAAGTTTTTGATGACAATACTGAGACGATGTCATTTAGAATTGACAAATTTTTCTGAAGTTGTAACAGACGGTGCACCATCCATGGTAGAAAAAAATGAAGGGCTCGTGGGTTTGTTGAAAAAAAAAAACAGCAGAAAGATCCTCCTTTGATGCATTACCATTGTATCGTTCATCAACAAAATCTTTGTGCAAAATCCACAAGTGGTCGTTAAAACTGTGAAATTCATTAAATCACGCAGCCTCAACCACAGAGAATTCCAAATTTTTTTACACGAAATTAATGCCGAGTAAGGTCATCTGACATATTTTTCTGATGTTCGTTGGCTGAGCAGAGGAAAAATGCTAAAACACGCTTTTGAACTCAAGAAGGAAATCGTATCCTTCATGGAAACCCGGGAAATTTAGTGACCCCGGCTGGCTGCGCGACTTTGGATTTCTCACGGACATCACGCTGCACCTCAATGCCTTAAACACCAAACTACAAGGAAAAGAAAATCTTATCAACAACCTACGTAACACTGTGAAGGCATTTGAGTTGAACCTGGATTTATGGAAAAATCAGTTGTTGAAAAAAGAGTTTACGCAGTTTCCTAAACTGAAAAGTACGAATGTACAGATGTGGATAAATATATCGCAGCACTAGGCTTACTCCAAAAAGAGTTCCAATCGGGGTTTTCTGTCTTCAGAGCAGTGGCGTAACTAGGGTGGTGCAGGTGGTGCCCCCGCACCAGGGCGCAGCCCTGGGGGGGTGCACAAACACAAGGAAATATTTCTTTTATGTTAAAACTACAAAACATAATTTAAAATCGATATAGCCCAACACTACATAAAATATTAAAATATCGATCTAGATTGCACATCCCTAATTTTATAGGCGTTTTCCAGTGACAAAATACTCTGTCAATTGACAAAAATGTACTTCACTTTGAAAGCAAACAACAATCGGTTCGCTTTTCGCAACTAAAGTTAAAGTACAAATGAGAGGTATTGTCTGGTTAGCTATAAAACATCATCAATTTAAAATCCTTTTTTATTTGTGGAATCAGAATCAGTCACGTTAGTGTTTGGAAGTTACGTTTGTTAAATTTAGTTTAAAAGTACAAAGTACAAGATACAAGCGCTATATAAGTTGGTAAGTAGTACTACATCTTTGTTTCTTATCTAATATATAAAATTCTCGTGTCACGGTGTTTGTTACCAAACTCGATTTTCATGAAATTTTCTGTGCTTATTGGGTAGGTCTGAGAATCGGCCAACATCTATTTTTCACACCCCTAAATGTTAAGGGTGGTTCACCCCACAATTTTTTTTTTATTTTATGGACAAAATTGTTTTGTTTTCTATTTTTCCACGATTCAGCATTAAAAAATAAAGGAGGTGGATGAAGTGGTCGCGTTTCCCTTCGCACGCAGAGGATCCGGGTTCAAGTGCCGTTGTAAAGTACTTTTTTATGTTTTTTTTTTAATTTAATTTTTTTCTTGTAAATATTTTTTATATTTCCTTAAAAATCGGGTATTATTTAGTTTTAGGTTTTTTTTTAAGAAATCTTATATATAAAATTCACGTGTCACAATGTTTGTTACTCTACTCCTCCGAAACGGTTCGACTGATTTGTATGAAATTTTATATGCATATTCAGTAGGTCTGAGAATCGGCTACTATCTATTTTTCATACCCCTAAGTGATAAGGGTTGGCCTCACCTGATTTTTTTTCGAAATTTTTTTTATTTTATTTTTTTTATAATATGGCATTAAAAAATACATACAACCCTAAATTTACACCCTTCTATCACCAACCCCTATTTTTTAATAGGTAATTTAATAATTTTTCATCCTGCTCGATAACTGATCATTTATCGTCTTTTTTGTGAATGCTTTTCACTCTATTTCGATTAAAAATTCCCTGAGCTTATGACAAACTGTTTGCGACAGTAGCGTTCCGTTTTGCTAAACTCGTAGTGCTGGGTTTTGGCTAGCTAAGTAATTTCAATACAACTTTTATTATTTGACGGTAACATTTTTGTTGAAATAGATATTTTATCGAAGTCAAACATATACCTAATTTTTTGTAATTCCGAATATAAGGTAGTTAGTTTATTTTTATTCGGTGCAAAGTAGGTATATATAAATTGCGTTCTTACATTACTATAAATAAAAAGACGTTTTTTACGTTTTTCCAAGAGCAGAATTAAAAAAAAATAAAAAAATTTCACTCTTCTTGGCCGCACTCGCGAAGCTATAATATATAATAGCAATCTTCAAATCTAAGTTCACCATCAGAAATGAAGGGATTTTCTTGTTTTATTTTAGATTTAAGAACCAAGGTGGTATTTGTCAAAAATGTCATCAAAAAGACCATCTGGCGCGGAGTTTCGGAAACGAAAAAGAATAAAAGAAGCCAATAGTAAAAAAATGGCCGACACATTACTTAAATGGGCTAAAACTAGTGACCATCTGATATCTAATAGCGAAGAGAAAAGAGATACTGACTATACAAATATTTCATCATTGCCATTACCATCTACGTCGCAGGAAGTATCGGAAACATTTAATTTATGTCTGGAAGATAACCGAAATGACCCGATTGTGCAGGATGACGACAATGAATCTTCAAATACTTCCCATGGAAATGATGAGCCCGATGTTCAAGATGCTCTGGATCTAGATATCGTAGTTGCGAATACAACCGTCACCGTCGATAGAAATGATCCTGTTACTTGGTACCCAATGACAGATCAAATTCGATGTTTTTTGGTCGAACAAGGTCCTGATCAGGGTAAACATTTTGATTTTTCTTCTACGGATATGACCTCCAATGATACTGCCAAAAGGACGTTTTCTCGAGACTGGTTTAAAAGAAAATTACCCAATGGACTATATACGGAGAGGACCTGGATAATTTATAGCTGCAAAAGACAAGCGGTATTTTGTTTTCCGTGCATTCTTTTTAATGAAAAACTTTCAACAAATCCAAATACACCACCTATAGCTAATCCAGAAAAAGGGTTTACCAACTGGCGTCATTTAAGTCCTAGAATTCCAGATCACGAGCATTCGTCGCGCCATTTACAAAATGTGATAAGGTGGAAAACGTTAGAAAAGAGCATTAAATCTCACTCTTCCATAGATAATGCACTCCAATCAGCCATACAACGGGAAAAAATGAAGTGGAGACATATTTTAAATATACATATTAGTATTGTTCTTTTTTGCGCTGAAAACAATTTAGCATTGAGGGGACACAATGAAAAATTGGGAGACTCCGGTTCAGGAGTTTTTTTAAGTGCTCTTAACATGATTTCCAAATATGATCCAGAGTTAAAATATCACATAGAAACACACAAAAAGGGACAGGTATCATATATTTCTCCGCTGATACAGAATGAAATTATTAGTTTAATGAGTGGTGCTGTTAAAAAACATATTATTGCGGAAGTAAAAGCAGCCAAATATTATTCAATTCTTTTTGACTGCACTCCGGACCTTGCACATAACGAGCAGATGTCTCAAATTATAAGATATGTAAAAACTACCAAAGGAAAAGTTGCTATTGAAGAACGATTTGTTGATTTTATACATTTATCAGAAAACCGGCGAGGGTTTATCAAAAGAAATTTTGGACAAGATAGGCGGATGAATTAGATATATCCAATATTCGAGGACAAGGCTATGATAACGGTAGCAATATGAGCGGGAAATACAACGGCGTACAAGCTAAAATTAAAGAAATTAATAAATATGCTCGATTTGTGATGCAGACAATACTGCAGGAGTACATGCTGCCAGCGTTACACCGGACATAATAACTTTTTTTGTGACCGTTCAGAGAATCTTTACTTTTTTTTCTGGGTCAACAATACGTTGGAATATTTTATTGGAGAAGATTCAAATAACTTTAAAATGTCATGCGGATACTCGGTGGTCTTCCAAAGCCAAAGCGGTAAATGCTTTATATCACCAGCTTAAAGGAGTAATGGGTGCTCTAAATACATTGACGTCCAACAATTTTAACGCAGAGACGATCTCTGGTGCACAAAGTTTGATCAACAGCATCGATTTCAACTGCAAATTTGGTCCAGAATTTTAACTGCTATAGATCGAATAAATAAAACCCTCCAAAGCAAAGATATTACACTGGATACTGCTTCAAAAATAATTGAAGGTTTAACAAAACAGGTCCAAGAAATACGAAATGAATCTTTTGGAAAATATTTCAATGATGCTCAAGATCTGGCACAAGAAATAGATATTGACGACCACTTTCCTGAAAAAAGAAAAACACGAATTAAACGGCAAGATCTGGACGAGAGCACTGATGAAGGGTACAATTTAAACAGCAAAGAAAAATTTAGGACACAAATATTTCAGGCGATAGATTCATTATTAGTCGATCTAAAATGGATCGAAAATATGAATACAATTGCAAAAGATTTTAATTTTTTATCAATTGCTAACTTGAAACACAATGACGTCGAAACGCTAAAAAAGCATGCCAGAGATTTAGCAAATGAATATGAACGCGATATAAACGCATTAGACTTTTTAGGCGAACTGGAATCATTAAAATTTCAATCAGATGTATTATTTTCTGAAACTGAATCCGAGAACCTTCACACGCTGCAAAAAACGAATTCTCTTTGGCAGATACTTTTCCAAACGTAGATACAGCTCTCAAGATTTTCCTTACCCTTCCTGTAACAGTCGCATCTTGCGAAAGAGCTTTCAGTAAGCTAAAACTGATAAAAACATATTTAAGATCGTCAATGGGCCAGCAAAGGCTCAGGGGGTTAGGAATTTTATCAATTGAAAATTCTATTGCGAAACAATTGGATTTTGATTCAAACATCGACGAGTTTGCGTCTCGCAAATCTCGCAAAATTACTTTATAAATTAGTTTTAGTTCTTAGGTAACAAGTGTTCACTGATTTAACTCCTTGTTTTAAGAGTTCCCATTTCACCAAATTTTAAAAATGTTTCTCTTTGTTTTAAAAATGTCCGTTTTGTTTATTAAAATAATGTGATTTATTTTTTCTAACTGTTGTTTGTTCAAATTATTAATTAAATCAATGTGAAAATTAATAATAAAAAAAACAAAATTACTTTTTTTCTTGTCTCAAAGGGTTCAAAAAATGGTAACTGCGCACGTTATCAAATAAAAATCCATTAACAATTTTTTATCTTGGGCATGATTTTTGAACGACTTTTATTTTAAAATATGGGCGTGGCTATCAAATATATCGCCTCCGGTGGAGGGACTTCAGCAGGATTCCTATGAAGGGCGCAAGATCCACAATCCGCACCAGGCGCAGCGTAGGCTAGTTACGCCACTGCTTCAGAGATAATGAAAATGACATCAATCTTTTTGCCCGACCATTCAGTATATCCGTTGAAGACATGCCAGAAAATTGTCAGACGGAGCTTTTCGATTTGCAGTGCAATTCGGAACTAAAAGACAAGTTCGACATGGGTCTTCTTGATTTTTATTCAAAATATGTCGATCAAAACTCGTTTCCTGAAATCCGAAAACGTGCCCAGAAATTGATGTCTGTGTTTGGGAGCACATATGTGCGCGAGCAGCTGTTTTCTTGTATGAAGAATGTGAAGTCTGGAAGGTAGTGTGCGCACTACAAAAATAAAACCAAAAATCGACACAGTTGTTAAAAATAAACAATGTCAAAAATTGCATTGATTGATTGAACTTTTTGACCAATAAAGATTATTACATTTTGAAATTATATGTTTTTTATTTTATTGATATGGTGGTAAAGTGACGTGGACCATTGTGGCCCTTCGGACGATGTGAAATCGATTTTTGATCCTTGCACTAAAAAAGGTTAAAGACCCTTGAATGCCATTGACTTGATTTTTTTCTATTTTATATTAAAAAAAAATGTTTTCAACTATGTAGGGTAGCTCTAGAAGTTTCTTTAAAAAAGTGTGAAACACGTCAAATTTATTTTATAATTCTTAATTTTTTTATCTCTTTGTATATAAAACATTTTTTTTTCACCATACACGGTTGCACACAGAAATAAAAAAGTCCTTTGAAAATAATTTTTTTTTTAATTCCATATTTTAAAAAATCGGTAAATATCCTTTAGCCGGAATTTCCTTCGATATGAATGTTTCCTTTTATGGAAACTAGGGGGCCAGGCAGTCCTTTTCCGTTAGATAGCGCGATTAGTTTCCAATGGAATTATAAGAATATGAGGCGCATTCACCACATCGTCCAGAAATGTTATTGACGAAAAACATATTGGTATTATAGAAAAAATATGCAATAAACTATTACAAAAAATAGTGTTAAAAGGTCTCGGTAACCAGACAATCATAATTTTGATTCCGCACGTAGTCATTTAGTACTGTCTTTTCAGATATTTTTATTGGGCGCAATTTGTTCCACCATATTTGATTCTTACCAATATGTTACCAGATTCTGCCCTATGCCACACTTGATTTTTGGGCATAATTTAAAGTAAATTAAATACCTAGTTTTTACAGTGATTTTTTGTGACCGTCGTTTTATTCCGTCCTGCTGAATTCGTTTATCCCCATATTACATTTAATTTTTCTGCAATATTTGAAGTCAATTGAATAAGAAGATTTTTTACGTTAATTTTTTAAACATCTTATTTGGCCATCATTTTGTTTCGCCATCTTGAATTCGTACCACAAACTTACCATTTTATCTTTATATCACAGATAAAGCTTGTACAAAATTTGAAATTAATCTAGTAAGTAAGGCTGATTTTTTAAACATTTTATCAGGCCGACATTTTGTTTTGCTATCTTGGATTCGTAGCAAAATGCTACCAGTTCATTCCTATGTAACACTTGATTTTTCTGCAAAATTTTAGGTAAATTGACTAATTTATTTTTTTAGTAATAATTGTTTTAAAATTTCACTAGGCCGCCATATTGGATTTTTACCGAAATATTACTAGACCATCCCCATATGTCCATTAATTTTTTATCGGAATTTGTCATTCGGGTAAGTAGCGTAGAAATCTTAGAGTATGAAAGAAAAGCGTACGTTATTATGATTATTTTAGGAGTCAAGATTACTTCACATTATAAACGCTCTGGAGCCCAAATCTGCGTTTTATTGGTGCAACCTACTAAGAAAACTATAATCCTAAAATCAAATTCATGTGGATAAATAAAATGAATATTGTGGCAAAAGATCTCGTAATTATGTATTTCGTCTATAGTATGTGTGCTTCAAAAAAAAAAGAGAATCGAAATGTTAATAAAATAATAAATTACTTTGTGCGGAACTAAAGTGGGTCACACTTCACTATTCCTAATTAAAGGAACGATTCATAACGGGTAAAAGAACTTTACCGATTTTTTTTTATTACTTATAACACTTCTGTGATAAATCACAGTTTTAAAGATATGTGCGACAATTTTACAGAATATTTTAAAGTTTAGGTTAATCCTTTAGAACGTCTTTAATTTTTAACAAAAAAGAAAAATATACATGTTTTCATTTAGAATTAGAAAACCTTTTGACCCAACCCAAACAAAATTAACTGAGTTATATTTTAATGTTAATGATATGTAAAATTATTATAAAAATCTCTTTTTAATATTTGATCGTTCTGAAAAAACGAAAATTTAGTTTGAATAGCAAGTTTCTTTCTTTTGGCATTCTAAAGACTATTAATTTTTTACAAAGTGTGAAAATTCGATAATAGTTAGATATTTTTTGTGTAACTTTATAATATTAACTACAAATACCTAGCTACACACCCAATTTTTAACACTTTGAATATCTTTTTAATTAAGTTGTCTGTTTAAATTTTCTGAAGTACCTATAATTTTAGTAATTCTTAACACATTAGACACATGTTTAGCTAGAAACTGTAGTTTAAAGATCATGTATGGCGAAAATAAAATGTATTTATTTATTTATTTATTTACAGCATCAGCAGCAAGAAAAATGCCAATTACAGACACTGGCACTTAAAGCTAACACAATAAATATATTAAATGCTCTATACAACTTTACATACTAACAACAATGGTTATAGTCCTAAAAATACATATACAATACTACTAAGTTACAGGTTGAACTGCTTCAGCGAAATATTGTGAATGTCAATATCATTAGCATATTTATTAAACAGTGAGCACATTCGGTATATAGGTGAGGCCTTGAAACTATTAATACGAGGAAAGTCTAAGTAAAATGGGTTTCTTGATCTAGTGCTTCCTGCATTAAAAGAAAATTTAATTTCTGATAAAATCTCTGGACAATCTACCTGATTCCTAATAATTATGGAAAAAAACAATGCATGTTTTTATTTTTCTTTTTTCCATGGATAAACAGTTAAACATTTGAAGCAAAGTACAATGATTAAAGCCTCACGCAGGATAGTAACCAATTTTTTTTAAATATAGAAATTTAAGACCAATAAGTGATTTCACATTTTTCAATATTTAATTGAGATATCCTAATGTATGACCCTCTTACATGCTTCGCATGTGCACTGCATCGCATAAATTATACAGCCAGCCAGTCCCTTTTTCATTTATGAATTCTACTGAGGCGGAGCGAGACGTTTAGGATTGTCGGCGCTATATTTTTAACCTTTCATAAATGGGTAGCTTCATCTATTAGGAAATCATGGTTTTTGGGATTCGACCGTGTACCGTGTCAAAATGGAATTACTTTCCGATGATTCACCTTCGATTGCACCAGGCATTTTCATGGATCAAGACTCATGATTTCTTAATTGACCACAGCCGTGAAAGCTTTCGTTCTATGTTAGCTTGGCCTATGTTTTATTAGTCTAAGGTATAAACCTTCTCAGACCTTATATCTTATTTTATTTCTTACTTTATTTTATATTATTTTATTCCCTGTATAAACCATCTATAACCATTGAATATACTAGGATCATTTAAATTGAATTTTTTTTTTATCCATCCAAGTTATCAATGACAAGTTATATTCATCCTCATTGAGGCCCACAATGTTATTTGCCTACTATAATTCTATCCAACGCACCAAAGGAAGTTCATCTTCTTCATCAGATTGTAAAACGGCCTGAAGTTTGAGCCCGTCACGACGAAAACAATTTGCAATCGTTTTTTCTGATACTTTTCTCCAGCAGTAATCATTATTACAGCATCCAATAACGTAAATTTAAAGTCCTCCTTATTTTCAAGGCACTTATTAACCGAATTAAAAACATGTTGCGATAGTGTGACTTTAAACATCTTACCACACCTTGTCCATAGTCTGGAAGTTAGCTATAACATTTGGCAGTAAAAAAAGTTATTCTAATCGAGGATGCGCTGCTTTTTGCGAAGTTGTTCGTCCCATTCCCGAAGCAAACCTTCAAAACACTTTAAACCAATGTTTATTAGAAACAAAAATCAACGACATAAACGTTTCAAATTCGTTTAAACACTAAAAGGGATTACGCTTTGCTATTGTATTACTATTACATTAAAAGCGGACATTTGTTATAAATGTGTTCGCTATATCCAGTCATAAAAAGCACGTGTTTATATAGAAATAAATTTTGTACTTCATGAATTGGTCGTTAAAACCAAGAGTTCGTTATAACCAAGTTCTACTGTAATAATTAGTAATAAGTATAAAAATTTATAAAGTTCTGGCTTAACTGGGGAGAAGAATGGAAAGATGTTCTCTGATAAGAGCCTGTTGGGGCTATTTAGTGACAGAAGTTTGGTACTAATCATAAGGCCTCGGACACTAGAGTAAATGTTTGATATATATAAAAGAAATTTATGCTTGCAGGGGTAACTCTATGATGGTATAGGGCGGAATATTTTTTTGGAATTTTTTTTATTGCCTTCTTTAGCAAAAATAGTTAAAAAGCTTTTACTACTGAGATCTATTTAGTGATACTTTCGAAATCAAGTTTAATTTTAATTCTGATATATAAAAGGTTGAATGTTATTTTTGCCACTTTATTATGCAGGGTGTATAACAAAAATAGTGAAATACAAAAGTCATTTAAAGTTTGTATGATGTGTAGTAAATTTTACATTTTGTGTTTTTCACATATACTGTAGTATCGCTAAATAGATTCAAAATAAATCCCTAATTTAAACTAAAGAAACAATATGTAGTGCATTTTTGAATTTTTTAAGTAAGTATAAATGAATTCGGCACCATATAGAAGTTATTTATCCATTCGTCTATGGTACATTGGGGGGAAAAGCCTAATATATTTCATAATGTAACGACAATGACGTATAAAAAAAAAGTATCTTTCTGGAGTCATATAAAAAAGTTTGGGACATTAAAAAGGTCGTGACCCCATGAAAAAATCACTCTGTACATTGATCTAAATTCTAATAATACTGTTTTATAGATCCTCCAAAAGATAATATGTATACTAATTTTTATTAATTTATCTTTGAAAATATAGAAATACGTAAAAGTATACTTGAATTTTTATACTTTAAATTATCTAAAGAATCGCAGCCCAAATTTTTTATACGTGTTTCTGAATAAACCTGTATATAACATGATTATTGTTTAAACAATATAAAGATGTATGTGCCCCCACCAAAATGTTTCTTTTTTTAAATATTATAGGATTAAGAATAGAACGGTTCCATTTAGCGCCGCTGGCCCCTGACCAGAACTGCATTGACAATGTGTGTGATATGCTTGGTGGATCACTTATTGAGAGTTAACCTCCAGTTCAGAATTCTTCCGATTTCGAATGTTTCTTCCGGTATTGTGCAACGCTTTAGATCGAAATAAAGGTGTCAGTTTAGTCCGTAGCATGCCGCGCCAAATACGGGATGTCGTAGAAAATAAAGGGGGAATAACCCTATATTAGTAATTTTTTCAGTTTTTAGTTTATTTTGTAATGTTATTAGTAATAGTTTTACTTACATTTTTAAGAAGTACAGGGGTCTATATTTCTCTATACTTTTCATGCTGTAATCATAAATAACTATTTACACTTTTTAATTAAAAAACTCGTACCAGTGCAGACATTTTTAAAAGTATTTTACAAACAATAATTTATACATTTTTCTGCTTATTTGTACACCATGTACAATAAATTAACAAAAATAACATTCAACCTCTTAAATATCAGATCTAAAATTAAACTTGTTTACAAAAATATCCTTAAATAGATCTCAATCATAAAAGCCAAATTGGGAAAAAATAGTTAGGACCACTGTACCTCAATCACGTTTGCACTTCGACACCCCCCCCACCTTTCTACTGGTATTAGTTTTTTCGATAGAGGGCACGGTTTTCGAGTTGTCTCGGATTTTCGAATGTAGAACGCGAATATTTCATGTGTAGAAAAAAGCATGGCAGAGTTTTTTACTTTTACGTAAAGGTGGTACCTTGGTTTACCAAATAATAAACCAAAAATTTTATTGTTTTCTAATTTTCACAAAAATATAAGACAATTTTGTTATAGGTGCAAAGACATTTTCTCATACCCTGTACATTGACATTTGGTCAATATAAAGCTTTTGTAAAGGGTTACCATAAAGGACTATTAAATAAAAAATATTTCTTAAATTCAACACCTTGAAGTTTCGGATTCGTTAAAAATATGCTTAATTTTTTTGGGATCAGTTTACGTAAGCAATCAGATTTTTTGTTTTTTACTAATCTGACTTATTTAGCATTAAAAATATTTAAAAAGTACAGATTTTTTACGCTCTAGAGACGAGAGAGCTCGAGGGAAAAGAGAAATACTTGACGAGAGAAGACTACTCACTCGTCTCGGTGGCATCACTAATTGTATATGAATATACGTATATGAATGTTAATTTTAAAATTCAGTGTGCAACGCGGTTAAAAAAGATGGTATAGGCGGATTTTTTTTTATTAATTCTATAATTCCTATTTAACCCCTGGTTTACTTGACCGTAATATAGAGTAAACTAATGCGGTAGAAAAAATTGTTTAGAAGAGATGAAAAGATAAACACAAACTGGCTCAACCCATACAAACAGCTAAATCTTCTGGTAAAAGGACAATGAAAAAATCTCAGTATTTGGAAAAAAGTCAGGATTTACAGTTACATTCCATTCAGTTTATGCTGCATTTGCCGTATCCATTCGTTATTAGATCTTAGCTACATTAAACAGTGAGTCGACACTATCGAGATTTAGTCCTTTTCGCCATTATTCCGAAGACATATTTTTATTGTAAAAAAACGAACTTTAGGTGGTGGATTTTAAAATGTGAAACTTATTTGTATCACTCTGTATCACATTTTTAGAATTTAAAATTATAATAATTTAATTCACATTAGCTTATATTTTTGCAGATCTCAAAATATGATCAACGTTCCGGATCATCAAAGACTTGTAGATTCCCAATTTGAAACAGTTCCAGTACACAGAGAGGGACCTAGAAAATCAGTATCAATTGTGCTCCCTACCTCTTCCGAGGAGAAAGGATGACCTGCGGATTTGTAGTTTAAGGACTAGGACTTTCATTAAGTATTTCACGAATCATTAATCATCCCTTCATGCATCACATTAGTTATAACCTTCGTAAATATTATCTGATATTTATGATACAGCTTAGATAAAGAGTATAAAGTTTGCAACAAATTTGAAGCCTACCATTGAGAAATCTTAAAACTGTAAGTGAAAATTAAGAGTTAAATTTCCAAATGAGTAACCATTTCAAGTACAAATTACATTTTCATCTATAATTTTAAAAAAACATTTTAACTTTGACCTTATTGAAAAGACAATCTAAAACAAAATTAACTTTTTCATTGTCATTCTTTATATTCTTGCGTCAGCGTCGTTTTTTAACTGCTAACTTGGGATTTTTTCTAAAAGTTTACAGCCCTTTGTAACACAAGTTTCATTTTATTTGAAGTTTAATTACGATGTGATAGTTTATATTTATTTTAATTTTGGTGATAAACATGTAAGGATATATTTAGTGAAATTGGTTAGTTCGTGTTTTTTATTTTAATATTTTTATTATTTTTTTTTGAAGGAATACTCAGTTAACTACGGTATGTAGTTGGCCAATCAAAGGTATATTGATAGATTTGTAAAGACATTCACAATACTAATGTTTATCATAAAAAGAGTTTATTTTCCGATTAATGCTTGGAGCTATGTAATAAAATATTTATTATCTTAATAAAATTTTGTAATGAGGTTTCTCCGGAATAAGACAGAATAGAAAATTACACGACTACCAGCACGTTTCATAATTTGTTCTTGGTTATTTAAAATTTAGTTTAGGGCCCCTTGGATCTTTAGCACATATGATATATGTTTGCTTTACTTTGAACCGCACAGAATATATGCATGTGAGAAAGTTCAGTTGGATTTAGCAGTCTTTGAGGGCCGCACCCACTCTACCGAAATTATTTAAATGTTTCTATTGACTATTAAGGCCAGAACCCTAAATATCTTCATTACAATGTATCGTGGTTTCCTTAATACTCTATAGAAAAAGAACACATGTTTGAATGCGCCATGTGATATTATTTCTTAAGGACTAGGACCTCAAATCAAAAAGATACTTAAATAATCCGTTAGAATTCATATTTTACGTTAATTTATCCCTCGCTGCTGCGTATTTTTATGACGTGCCTCTTTTCTTTTTTCCAACTCTAAGACACTCCTTCCTCTTAATTAGGCTATTCATTAATCTGGATACATTTAGCTCCCTAGAAATATCAGATTGACATCATCCGTTATTATCAAAGTATATTTACCACAATAAACCGCAGAAATAACTTATCAAAAAGGCATTTTTATCAATAAGTTTTACTTTTGCTAGAGGCATTTGGTCACTTTTATTAGTTCACAGTGCGTAATATAATTATTTTAAATATCTCTTTTTTGCAATTGAAATTTTGGGCATTTATCCAAGGAGATAACTAAAATTCTAATAATCCTTAAAATTAAGAATATAACCAACAAAAAGTTTAGATGACGTTTAAAGACATATATCCCGATAGAGAACTCGTGACTCAATCTGCACATGATAATATGGACCAAAGATTAAGAAATGTTGGAAGTTTACACACATTACATCGAGCATTACATTAGATATTAAATTTTGAAGACCTCAAAATACAAAAAATTTATAAACTCTGTAAATACAACGCCCTGCTTTTTTGAAGAAACCTAGTTGGTATATATAACAGTGAACAAATAAAGAAATCGCTCAGCAGAGAACTGTATGAGAACAAATTATTTTTATTTTATGTACCTTTTATGAATTTTGTATTACTCAGTCTCGTTCTGATTTTGCTTTATACCTAGGTCTTTTTTCATATGTTTTATAGTATGAACTAACTGTATTTTTATAAAGAAGTTGCGGTACGGATAATAATATGTTATTACACAAAACGGATATTTGGATGTAAAATTTGTTTAAAAAATACAATAAGTCGTGTCGTTTATATGCTTTTAGGATTTAAGTAAGTTATCTTTTGGGGAAAAATTTAAACATTTAGAATTATGATCCACACTCACTAGTATTTTTTCTTTTTTATTAGTTGTTGCATTTGGATTGAGTAAATGATGCATTGCAAAAATGAGAATGGTCATAGAGAAAAAAATAATAAAATAATTGATTATCTATAATAGTATCTATAATCTCAAATTTTTATTATATTTTGCATTAATGATTGTTCATATCTTTTTTAGATAATTTGTTACTGTCACTTATCATCGCCAATTTGACTAGTTTTTGGTGCACTTAGAATTTATGGCTGGAGGTTTTAGACAGTGTTTAGTTTTTTAATTGCTCTTCACCAAAATCTAAAATTATATTCATATATATATATATATATATATATATATATATATATATATATATATATATATATTGTATTTTATTTTGTAACGGATTCTTATCAGTTTAGGGGTGATTACGTAGAGTTAAGAGACGAATGTTTTCCCTGGATTTGAGTTGCTGTACCTTATTGACGTACGGTTTTATGGAGGCACGAATTAAATATTTTCAAAAGTAAACTCCCTGTAGGAAATATTTTTTTTCAAATCAAATATCAGCTGTGGATTGTTCACAACCTAGAACATACAAATGTCAAGTTTGACAATGATATGACAAAAACACTTTTTCATCTCACCACACAAAACCATCTTTAGGTCAATTTTCAACAACGGATCCGATTTATATGACCTTTGTATGGTGGGCGACATGCCCCTTTTTATATCTAGTTTTTCAAAATTCAAAATCAATCATGGCTGCTTTCCAAGCCACCTTCATACAATCGGAGTTAAATACAATATAAAAATATTATATATATATATATATATATATATATATATATATATATATATATATATCCTAAATCAAATTACAGCAAGACATGAACTTAAACTGCAATTTTAAAATTGACCACAAATATATAATCAAAAAAGTGCCTACACCAATGACTTCCATAATTTTTTTGATGTAATTTTATTTAATTTTAGACTTTTTAAAATATCGAAGATATTTATAACATCCAAAATCTAATCACAGGAAGACATTAACTTAAACTAACTTTGAAAATAATTTGAAACCAATCTATTTGACCACAAATGATTTTGGTTTTTAGGGGGCTGTTTCCTCACTTTAAAGTTATCCTGTATAGTGGAAAAAATTATTTTATATACAAAAAATTGAAAAAAAAATAAAAAGTGTATTCGCCAATGATTTCCACTATTTTTTGAAAATAAAACATTTACCTCAACTATTTCTGTTTTCAATTTGACTGAAATTGGTTTGGGCTTTTTCAAAAGATACTTTTCGTCATTTTTATTCTCTTTAAAAAAATCGTTCACTAGTGTCGTTCTGAAAAGTTTTGATGACGATTCGCCAAAATCACATTTGGCATATATTAACAATACTAGTAAAATTAACTGCATGCCCCTAAAAGTTTCGAAAATATATAATATATGCAGCATATGTAATATATTCCAAATTCAATCCTAATTACCCCTAGAAAAACATTTTTAGAAAAAAAAACATTATTTTGTTAGACTACTCTGTACGGATGTGTGTCTGTGTGTAAACAACATTTGGTATCGATCAAACCGATTCGTTTCAAATTTCTCGAAATCTTCGATTTTTTTAAAGAGAGTAAAAATGAAGAAAAGTATCTTTTGAATATGTCGAAACCAATTTCAGTCAAATTGAAAACAGAAATAGTTGAGGTAAATGTTTTATTTTCAAAAAATAGTTAAAATCATTGGCGAATACACTTTTTTATTCTTTTTTTTTTTCAATTTTTTTGTATATAAAATAATTTATTCCACTATACAGGATAACTTTAAAGGGAGGAAACAGCCCCCTAAAAACCAAAATCACTTGTGGTCAAATAGATTGGTTTCAAATTTGCATCAAAGGTAGTTTAAGTTAATGTCTTCCTGTGATTAGATTTTGAATGTTATAAATATCTTCGATATTTTAAGAAGTCTAAAGTTAAATAAAATTACATAAAAAAAAATTATGGAAGTCATTGATGTAGGCACTCTTTTGATTATATATTTATGGTCAATTTTAAAACTGCATCAAATATGGTTTAAGTTAATGTCTTGCTTTAATTAGATTTAGGATATTATATATATATATATATATATATATATATATATATATATATATATATATAATATATTTTTTTTTTTTAATATTTTTATATTTTATTTAACTCCGATTGTATGAAGGTGGCTTGGGAAACAGCCATGATTGATTTTGAATTTTGAAAAACTAGATATAAAAAGGGGAATGTCGCCCTCCATACGAAAGGTCATATAAATCGGATCCGTTATTGAAAATTGACCTAAAGGTGGTGAGATCAAAAAGTCTTTTTGTCATATCATTGCCAAACTTGACATTTGTATGTTCTAGGTTGTGAACAATCCACAGCTGATATTAGATTTGAAAAAAAATCTTTCCTACAGGGAGTTTACTTTTGAAAATATTTAATTTGTGCCTCCATAAAACCGTACGTCAATAAGGTATAGCAACTTAAATCCAGTGAAAACGTTCGTCTCTTAACTCTACGTAATTACTCCTAAACTGATAAGAATCCGTTACAAAATAAAGTGGCTTACTTAAATGTAAAATACGCCGATTTGAATTAAACTGGAAACGAAACTTGTGTAGGTAAATATCTTGGAACCACTCAGGCCATTATCTTAGATTTAATGTTTTTAGGGATATAAATAAAAAAACAATGTTATAAAGTAAGTATCTTAAGTTGTAAATGTTGTGAAATATACCGGGAAGTACGCGTTTTTTAAAGCAGATTATAAATAGGTTTTATTTAAGCTGTATCTTCAAGTTTTTGTGATGTCTCAACTGCAACAAAAGACAGTGTAGTATAACTTATTTATTTAGGTAGTCATAATTAGTCGTATAAAATTTAAAATAGTAATGTAAGACCTATGACGATATTATTTAAAGGCGTTTAATTAGGTTACTAGACTGAAAGTTTGTAAGTACTAAATATTGGGATATGTAATTTATAATATGTTGTTTATAAAAAATTGCCTTTAATTATATAGTATACAACGTCTTTAAGCAGAAGTTAGCTCATTGGGTAATATATTGTTTGTGAGTCTTTGAACCTTGCATGATATAAATGTATTTTTAAACGACTCACTTGATGTTTTTTATTGATTTTAACGATTAAATCGTTTAGTGATATTAGATAGATTTAAAATGTCATAAAATAATTTTGTAGCATTTTATATTCTGACAAAACTCAATTTTTACATAGGAAAAGTATATATATACATATATATATATATATATATATATATATATATATATATATATTTAAATCGAAGAAAGATTCGATTCACTTTAGATTGTTTTAAAATATTATTAATAACTTTGAAAGACTTAAGTGTATGTGATTTTATATTTAAATTTATTATTTTAATTAATACATTTTGAAAACCTAGTTAAATTGGTAAATACATTAGGTTAACAATTGCTTAAATTTCTTTATTTCAACTAAGATGAAGTAGGAAATAAGTGAAAGTGGCTATGTGAAGCTAGTTGTTACTTGTATAAGAAATATTTTATTATTTGTGAGAATAGAAACCTAATATTTTATTTTCTGTTATTTCAGTCCAAAGTATACCGTGTATGACTATTAATTAAATAAGGTCTGTAAATATATAAGATCGGTCATAGTCACGGGCTGTAGAAGTTGTTAATTTGCTTATTTTCTGGTTTTGCCTCTACTCGGAGACAGTTTGCCAGCTAAAAAAAACTTATAACCATGCATCGTTTATTCGAGCCCTTAGTAACCCTTTAGTGAACACATAAAAAAATATTTATAGTCGCAAAACAAACTTTTGGAAATGTTTGACACAGCTATTGCGAACGTAAACAGTATTTAAAACTTTAATTAAAAATGCCTAAAATTAGCTTTTGAACGATATAATACTAGTTAACTTACGTTTTCAAAATGGCCTAAAATATGCCTGAAAGAAGTACTTATTAGATTGATTTCAAGCATTAAGTGTGATATAGTGATAAACTGGTAAAATTGTGGTACGAATTTAAGATGGCGGCCAAATAAAATGTTAAAACAATGAACGTCAAACAACAAAACAATAATCAATTGACTTCAAATTTTGCACAAAAATTAAATATGATATAGGGGTAAACTGGTACGAATTCATCATGGCCGAACTAAATAGCGGTCTTTAAAAAAATACTGAACAAACTAATTTTAATTAATTTATTTTATATTATGATCAAAAATCAAGCAGTGTGTGGCAGTACGAATCCAGTATGGTGGAACAAAATAGCGCCAAAAAAAAATGTTTGATGAGACAGTGTATAAATATTAATAAAATAATAAATTACTATGTGCGAAACTAAAAAGGGTCACACTTCACTATTCCTAGTTAATACAAGTTACATCAAAATTGAAGGCGTATTATTATTACTGGTTATAAAAATCCGTTATCACCAATTTTCACTTAAATATCTCACAAACCAGGGTGACATTGTTTTAAAAAATCGAAAATAAAATTTTAACTTACTCACCTTGTATCTTTCTTAATATTAACCTTTGGTCTAAGGCTAGTATGGCTAAATCGCGATATTTTAATCAAGTCTATATATTCCTTAATTATTAAACCCGTATGTGTATAGCTCGTCCCGGATAAGAAGACACATTCCAGAATTATTATGAACCGTAAGAGATAAAACATCGAGCAGAATAGACGAAAAAGTTACGCATATTTGTGTTCAATGAGATATCCTTAAATGAATGTTTATATTATTTGGAAAACTTCCAGTGATATCCGAAAGTTTTAATTTTTCTATTTATTTTTTGTGACCATTTTTTTCTCGGATACGTGTAATCTAACCTGTTTTTAATAATAGCTTCTTTGAAATTATTTAACTAGTTACTTCAAGTATCTAGTTACTTTTCAAAGTAATTTACTACTTTTAAAGTAACTAGTTACTTCAAAAGTCTATAGATACTTTTGAAGCAAAGTTACTTTCAAAAGTAAAAGTTACAAGTTAGTTTACAAAAGTATCTTTATTATAGTTACTTTTTTCCCAATTTTAAAAGTAACTTTGTTACTAGGTAATTAGTTACTTTTAGTAACAGCTCTGGTATTAGAACTACGTAAAGCATCAAACTTGTCATTGTACTTCGGCGTTCTTTTATTCGACGTAGCAAGGACGTTACCAGTTCTTTGTTTAGTGTCGTGTTTTGACTTTCCAATTTGTTGCCGGGGAATACCCTGTCCATAGTTGACATTCACTAACAAATTGGTAGTATATTTTTTTAAATTCGGATATTTTTATTCAGTTTCGCAAGTACCGCGGATCCCGCATTACTATCCTACAAAATTCATGCAGGATCCCGGAGTTGCAGAATCACGCGTTTGTGGGATTGGATTCCCTAATCACAGTCAACCATCTTCGTTAATTCTATTTAGGCGTCATTTCTCTTGTAATTTCAGCCCTCCTATAGTTCAGCCACATATACAAAATACAAGTAAAAGCGTGGTTGAGGAGAAAGCATATCTTTTTAAAACATATAATTTTTTATTATTTATCAAGACATTACTTAATACTATATCTGTTATTATCGCAATTTTCTTGTTATGATATTTTCTATTAATGTTAAAACGTCTTTATTAAAGAATAAAACAACTATAAAAGCAGATTTTTACGTGCGTTGTTAATTTTTTTAAAGCGCACTAAACCTTAGGTTATTGAAACACCAACCCAAGCATAAACATAAAAATATGGCAAAATGACAACGTTGCCATATTGCCTTACATTTCTTGATTTATGATGTAAATATCTCGAAGTTAACTCTATGTTGCCAGTGATTGAGCTGTACCGTTTTTTATGTTATGGCTTTAATGATGATGCCTTCGGCGCCTAACCTGGTGCTAACCCGGTACCGATTTATCAACTGTTTAAACGGCTGCCAGCTCCGCTCTACGAATTTTTGTGTTATGGCTTTAATGATGATTTCTTCGGCGCCTAACCTGGTGCTAATCCTTTATTGTTCCACCTTGTGCTCCCAATGACAACGTTTTAACCATGCAACAAATATTACCAACCCTAATAAACAGCAATGAATTCTTCGCTGGTTAAATGAAATTAAATTTGCTTCTTGAATTCGAGGAAATAGCCGATTAATCATGAAATGTCAAATGTCCGGCTGGAAACCCTCTTTAAAATGAAATCAGTAGAAAAAACACTGGGGTAGCCAGGAAAAAATTCCTAGGGTGGCAGAGATCTAAAATTTTAAGCAGAAATTTAGGGCCGTGTCTAGAATATAGGTATCACCGTTCCGAGTGGGTAAGAGGTTGAAAAAACAACGCCCCCGTAAAAACAAGCGACTAAAAAAAAGCCTTTTGACGTCTTTGTTTTAACTTTCGGTTGTATATTTTGTTATATCGTGTTTGTACTAAATAAACTATATTTTTATTACAAAATCGCACTATATAAAATAGGTATTTTTAATGTGCTTATAATTTTGGTGATTTGGATTAAAAAGATTATTCAAAAGAAGCGTGCACCAAAAAAGATCATTTAGTATTATTAAAGTGTATAAAATTTAAAACTGTCATCTTTATTGGTTCGGAAAATCTAATCTAATTAAAGATATTATATGTTCCATATAATTTTACTACTCAGTATAAAATTCCAATTTTTATAAAGGTTAATTTCTACCGCGACGAAATATAAAAGAACAAGGCACTAATTACACTAAAAAAATTATGCTTCGATTGGGCAGATGTCAAGCTATAACCGGACAAAGGGAAAATTTTGCGATACTGAGAAATAATACAATATACAAAGATTTTAAACACAAAAGTCGGTCTGAAAATTATTGTACATAGTGTATCACAAATTATTGCTGATTTGTAGATTTCCTTTCACTTCATTTTAACATTAAGCTAAAATTGTATAGAGTATTTTATATGTATGGGTCACTAGAATAAATTAAAGGTAATTAGCTCAAACAAGGACTGAGTTTAATACAGAGTGCTAATTTAGTGATGTCACACTCTGCTAGTAAACAGTATTATCATAAAAATAACAAAAAAAATATGTATAGGCAGGGGTTTACAAATATTTTGTTTTGCAGATATCGGGTGTTGAAAATACATATTTTTAACTTACCAGGTGACGTAAGAGACATCTAATAATCCGCATTTTTTCTTCTATTTTTAAACATATCAATTTGAAATTTTCAAACATATATTACTCAATACAAGGAAAATTGTTGATGAAAAAAAAAACATTAAATACTATTTCCGGTTTTGCAGCTTTATGAAAAAAAATCAGTGACAATAAAAGGGTGTGCATAATTTGCTGACCAGAATAAAAAACGTGCTACCATCTTAATTTACTGAAAAAACTTCAAACTATAAACATGTAATGGGCTTCTCTAGCAGTACACGCTTCCAATAATTATTTAAATTAGCCCTTAATGGCTACTTTACTCTTAAAAAAAAATACTAAAATCGTGCGACCACCGCTATTCATAAACCTAACAACGAAAACATGGTCTTAAGAGACATTCTATAAGAGCTTTGAGCTACCGTAAAACTAATTATTCTATTCAGCCCTTAAAGGCTAGTTTACCCTTAACAAAATTTATTAAAACCGTGCGACCACCGCTATTTATAAACCAAACTCAACAAAAATTTAGTCCTGAGAGACACTCTACAAGGACTTTAAGTTACCCTAAAAATTATTATTTAAATCAGCCTTTAAGGGCTACTTTACTCTTATATATTTTTAATAAAACTGTGCGACCACCGTTATTTATAAATCAAACTCGACCAAAATATAGTCCTGAGAGGCATCTTACAAGAGCTTTATGCTACCACAGAAATTATCATTTAATTCAGCTCTAAAGGGCTACTTTATTCTTAAAGATTTTTACTAAAACAGTACGACCACCGTTATTTATAAATCAAACACAACGAATATATAGTCCTGAAAGACATTTTACAAGAGCTTTATGTTACCACAAAAATTATTATTTAATTCAGCCCTAAAGGACTACTTTACTCTTAAAGATTTTTACTGAAACGGTGCGACCACCGTTATTTATAACTCAAACTCAACGAGCGACATTTTACAAGAGCTTTATGCTACCATAAAAATTATTATTTAATACAACCCTGAAGGGCTACTTTACTCTTAGACATTTTTACTAAAACACCGTTATTTATAACTCAACTCAATGAAAATATAGTCCTGAAAGACATTTTACAAGAGCTTTATGCTACCACAAAAATTATTTAATTTAGCTCTAAAGGGCTACTTTACTCTTAAAGATTTTTACTTAAACAGTGCGACCACCGTTATTTATAAATCAAACACAACGAAAATATAGTCCTGCATCTTACAAGAGCTTTATGCTACCACACAAATTATTTAATTCAGCCCTAAAGGGCTACTTTACACTTAAACATTTTTACTAAAACAGTGCGACCACCGTTATTTATAAATCAAACATAACGAAAATATAGTCCTGAAAGATATTTTACAACAGCTTTATGCTACCACAAAAATTATTATTTAATTTAGCTCTAAACGGCTATTTTACTCTTAAAGATTTTTACTAAAACAGTGTGACCACCGTTATTTATAAATCAAACCCAACGAAAATATAGTCCTGAGTGACAATTTACAAGAGCTGCTATTTATAAATCAAACACAACGAATATATAGTCCTGAAAGACATTTTACTAGAGTTTTATGCTACCACAAAAATTATTATTTAATTCAGCCCTAAAGGGCTACTTTACTCTTAAAGATTTTTACTAAAACAGTGCGACCACCGTTATTTATAACTCAAACTCAACCAAAATATAGTCCTGAGAGACATTTTACAAGAGCTTTATGCTACCATAAAAATGATTATTTAATTCAGCCCTGAAGGGCTACTTTACTCTTAAACATTTTTACTAAAACAGTGCGACCACCGTTATTTATAACTCAAACACAACGAAAATATAGTTCTGAGAGAAATTTTACAAGGGCTTTATGCTACCACAAAAATTATCATTTAATTCAGCTCTAAAGGGCTATTTTATTGTTAAAGTTTTTTACTAAAACAGTGCGACCACCGTTACCAAACACAACTAATATATAGTCCTGAAAGACATTTTACAAGAGCTTTATATTACCACAAAAATTATTATTTAATTCAGCCCGAAAGGGCTACTTTACTCTTAAAGATTTTTACTAAAACGTTGCGACCACCGTTATTTATAACTCAAACTCAACCAAAATATAGTCCTGAGAGACGTTTTACAAGAGCTTTATGCTACCATAAAAATTATTATTTAATTCAGCCCCGAAAGGCTACTTTACTCTTAGACATTTTTACTAAAACAGTGCGACCACCGTTATTAATAACTCAAACACAATGAAAATATAGTCCTGAGACATTTTACAAGAGCTTTATGCTACCATAAAAATTATTATTTAATTTAGTTCTAAAGGGCTACATTACTCTTAAAGATTTTTACTAAAACAGTGCGATCACCATTATTTATAATTCAAACACAACGAAAATATAGTCCTAAAAGACATTTTACAAAAGCTTTATGTTACCACAAAAATTATTTAATTCGGCCCTAAAGGGCTACTTTACTCTTAAATATTTTTACTAAAACAGTGCGACCACCGTTATTTATAAATCAAACCCAACGAAAATATAGTTCTGAGAGACATTTTACAAGAGCTTTATGCTACCATAAAAACTATTATTTAATTCAGCTCTAAAGGGCTACTTTACTTTTAAAGATTTTTACTAAAACCGTGCGACCACCGTTATTTATAAATCAAACACAAGTAATTTATATTCCTACGAGACATTTTACAAGAGCTTTATGTTACCACAAATATTATTATTTAATTCAGCCCTAAAGGGTTACTTTATTCTTAAAGATTTGTACTAAGACAGTGCGACCACCGTTATTTATAACTCAAACTCAACCAAAATATAGTCCTAAGAGACATTTTACAAGAGCTTTATGCTACCATAAAAATTATTATTCAATTCAGCGCTAAAGGGCTACTTTACTCTTAAAGATATTTACTAAAACCGTGCAACCACCGTTATTTATAAATCAAACCCAACAAGTCCTGAGAGACGATTTAAAAGGGCTTTTAGCTGCCGTAAAAATAATTGTTTAATTCGTCCCTGAAGATATACTTTACTCTTAGACAAATGACACTTAGACCGTGCGACCACTGCTATTCATGAATAAAACTCAACGAAAGTATAGTCCTGTTGTAATTAAAATATGCCCTGATACTATCGAGCATAAAATAACAAAAAAGACGCCTTATGCCGTAAAATTAATTTTTTTAGTGCGCAAACGTATTTTCCGCCTTCTATAAAACTGGAAAAAAGGCGTAACATGTAAAATGTAAGGATACTTAATATCATAAATCATAACTTTGGTGCTTTCAACTAAATCAGCATTACAAAAAAATATTTTTGCCGTAAAATCACTCTTTGGACTGACTTAAATAATTATTTTTAGAATAACTTAAAGCTCTCGTAAAGCGTTAAGTAAAGTTAAGACTATATTTTCGCTAAGATTGATTTATAAAAACCGGTGGTCGAACGGTTTTAGTAATTTTCGTTAAGAGTAAAGTAGCACCTAAGGGCTGAATTAAGTAAGCATTTTTATGGTAGCATAAAGCACTTTTAAAGTTTCTCTCAGGCCTATATTTTTGTCGAGTTTGGTTTATAAATAGCGGTGGTCGCATGATTTTAGTAAAACATTTTAAAAGTAAAGTAGCCCTTAAGAGCAGAATTAGGCAATATTTCTTATGGTAGCATAAAGTTCTTTTAAAATGTCTAGCAGGACAATATTTTTTTTGACTTTGAGTTATAAATAACCGTGGTCGCACGGTTTTAGTACAAATCTTTAAGAGTAAAGTAGCCCTTTAGGGCTGAAATAAATAATATTTTTTGTGGTAGCATAAAGCTCTTGTAAAATGTCTCTCAGGACTATATTTTCGTTGTGTTTGATTTATGAATAACGGTGGTCGCACTGTTTTAGTAAGAATGTTTAAGAGTAAAGTACCCTTTAGGGCTGAATTAAATAATAATTTTTGTGGTAGCATAAAGCTCTTGTAAATTGTCACTCAGGACTATATTTTCGTTGTGTTTGATTTATAAATAATGGTGGTCGCACTGTTTTAGTAAAAATATTTAAGAGTAAAGTAGCCCTTTAAGGCTGATTTAAATAACAATTTTTGTGGTAGCATAAAGCTCTTGTAAAATGTCTCTGAGGACTATATTTTTGTTGTGTTTGATTTAAAATTAACGGTGGTCGCACTGTTTTAGTAAAAATGTTTAAAAACAAAGTAGCCCTTTAGAGCTGAATTAAATAATAATTTTTGTGGTAGCATAAAGCTCTTGTAAAATGTCTTTCAGGACTATATTTTCATTGTGTTTGCTTTATAAATAACGGTGGTCGCACTGTTTTAGTAAAAATCTTTAAGAGTAAAGTAGCCCTTTAGAGCTGAATTAAATAATAATTTTTGTGGTAGCATAAAGCTCTTGTAAAATGTCTCTCATATTTTCGTTGTGTTTGATTCATAAATAACGGTGGTCGCACTGTTTTAGTAAAAATGTTTAAGAGTAAAGTAGCCCTTTAGGGCTTAAATTAATAATAATATTTGTGGTAGCATAAATCTCGTGTAAAATGTCTCTCATATTTTCGTTGTGTTTGATTCATAAATAACGGTGGTCGCCCTGTTTTAGTAAAAATGTTTAAGAGTAGAGTAGCCCTTTAGGGCTAAATTAAATAATAATTTTTGTGGTAGCATAAAGCTCTTGTAAAATGTCTCTCAGGACTATATTTTCTTTGTGTTTGATTAATAAATAACGTTGGTCGCACTGTTTTAGTAATAATGTCTAAGAGTAAAGTAGCCCTTTAGTGCTGAATTAAATAATAATTTTTGTGGTAGCATAAAGCTCTTGTAAAATGTCTCTCAGGACTATATTTTCGTTGTGTTTGATTTATAAATAACGGTGGTTGCACTGTTTTAGTAAAAATGTTTAAGAGTAAAGTACCCCTTTAGGGCTGAAGTAAATAATAATTTTTATGGTGGCATAAAGCTCTTGTAAATTGATACTCAGGACTATTTTTTCTTTGTGTTTCATTTATAAATAACGGTGGTCGCACTGTTTAAGTAAAAATCTTTAAGAATAAAGTAGCCCTGTAGAGCTGAATTAAATAATAATTTTTGTGGTAATATAAAGCTCTCGTAAAAGGTCTCTCAGGACTATATTTTTGTTGTGTTTGATTTCTAAATAACGGTGGTCGCACTGTTTTAGCAAAAATGTCCAAGAGTGAAGTAGCCCTTTAGGGCTGAATTAAATAAGATTTTTTATGGTAGCATAAAGCTCTTGTAAATTGTCACTCAGGACTATAATTTCATTGTGTTTGCTTTATAAATAACGGTGGTCGCACTGTTTTAGTAAAAATCTTTAAGAGTAAAGTAGCCCTTTAAAGCCGAATTAAATAATAATTTTTGTGGTAGCATAAAGCTCTTGTAAAAGGTCTCTAAGCACTATATTTTCGTTGTGTTTGATTTATAAATAACGGTGGTCGCACTGTTTTAGTAAAAATGTCTATGAGTAATGTAGCCCTTTAGGGCTGAATTAAATAATAGTTTTTATAGTGTCATGAAGCTCTTGTAAAATGTCTCTCAGGACTATATTTTCGTTGTGTTTGATTAATAAATAACGGTGGTTGTACTGTTTTAGTAAAAATGTTTAAGAGTAAAGTAGCTCTTTAGGGCTGAATTAAATAATAATTTTTGTTGTAGCATAAAGCTCTTGTAAAGTGTCTCACAGGACTATATTTTCGTTGTGTTTGATTTATAAATCTCGCACTAAGCCCACTGAATTAAATAATAATTTTTATAGCTCTTGTAAAATGTCTTTCAGGACTATTCGTTGTGTTTGATTTATAAATAACGGTGGTCGCACTGTTTTAGTTAAAAAATTTAAAAGTTAAGTAGCCCTTTAGGTCTGAATTAAATAATAACTTTTGTTGTAGCATAAAGCTCTTGTAAAATGTCTCTCAGGACTATATTTTCGTTGTGTTTGATTAATAAATAACGGTGGTTGTACTGTTTTAGTAAAAATGTTTAAGAGTAAAGTAGCTCTTTAGGGCTGAATTAAATAATAATTTTTGTTGTAGCAGAAAGCTCTTGTAAAGTGTCTCACAGGACTATATTTTCGTTGTGTTTGATTTATAAATAACGGTGGTCGCACTGTTTTAGTAAAAAGGTTTGAGAGTAAAGTAGCCCTTTAGGGCTGAATTAAATAATAATTTTTATGGTAGCATAAAGCTCTTGTAAAATGTCTTTCAGGACTATATTTTCGTTGTGTTTGATTTATAAATAACGGTGGTCGCACTGTTTTAGTTAAAAAATTTGAAAAGTTAAGTAGCCCTTTAGGTCTGAATTAAATAATAACTTTTGTTGTAGCATAAAGCTCTTATAAATTGTCACTCAGGACTATATTTTCGTTGTGTTTGCTTTATAAATAACGGTGGCCGCATTGTTTTAGTAAAAATCTTTATGGATAAAGTAGCTCTTTAGAGCTGAATTAAATAATAATTTTTGTGATAGCACAAAGCTCTTGTATAATGTCTCTCAGGACTATATTTTCGTTGTGTTTGATTTATAAATAACGGTGGTCGCACTGTTTTAGTAAAAATGTTTAAGAGTAAAGTAGCCCTTTAGGGCTGAATTAAATAATAATTTTTGTGGTAGCATAAAGCTCTTGTAAAATGTCTCTCAGGAGTATGTTTTCTTTGAGTTTAATTAATAAATAACGTTGGTCGCATTTTTTAGTAACGATGTCTAAGAGTAAAGTATCCCTTTAGGGCTGAATTAAATAATAATTTTTATGATATCATGAAGCTCTTGTAAAATATCTCTCAGGACTATATTTTCGTTGTGTTTGATTTATAAATAACGGTGGTCGCACTGTTTTAGTAAAAATCTTTAAGAATAAAGTAGCCCTTTAGAGCTGAATTAAATAATAATTTTTTTCGTAGCATAAAGCTCTTGTAAAATGTCTCTCAGAACTATATTTTCGTTCTGTGATATTTATAAATAACGGTGGTCGCACTGTTTTAGCAAATACGTCCAAGAGTAACGTAGCCCTTTAGGCTGAATTAAATAATAATTTTTATGGTAGCATAAATCTCTTGTAAATTGTCATTCAGAACTATAATTGGCTTGTGTTCGCTTTATAAATAACGGTGGTCACACTGTTTTAGTAAAAATCTTTAAGAGTAAAGTAGCCCTTTAGTGCTGAGTTAAATAATAACTTTTGTGGTAGCATAAAGCTCTTGTAAAATGTCCCTCAGGACTATATTTTCGATGTGTTTGATATATAAATAACGGTGGTCGCACTGTTTTAGTAAAAATATTTAAGAGTAAAGTAGCCGTTCGCGATTTCATATTTCATTTGCTATCAAGTTCGGCTGCCGCTTGGTAGCTGTGAAATCTTCGGGTAATTTCGTCAAGCTTTAAGGTAATGAGGGCAATTCGGACTGCCCAGCCTAGCTTAGTATAGTGTATTTTATTATGCCTAAGGAACGCAACGAGCCAATTCGAAGCGCCGCGCGCCGCTAATAATGTAGCGTATGTAACTTTTGCCAAGGTTCGCGTTTTATTACAACTATTAGGAGGGACGGTCAAACGAATAATTTATTTTTTGAAATATTTTTGGGGTAGTCATTGACCAAATGACCCTGTGGAAGAGTCGCCACTGATATCGAATAATATAAGTGTGCGGAATTTCGAACTGATATGTTTAAAACTAAAAAAATAGGTCTCTCTTATATGTCTGCTGTATTTACCCTATATATACTTTTTAATTTTATTTTTTTCTGGATAGGTACTCCAAACTAAACCAAAAAACTATAAGATGCAACTAACACTTGTAACACAAGTTTATATTTCTCATCTGTTAATATTTGTTTTTAATCTATTCGAATTAAAGATTTTATTTGTGTGTGTGAATGAATGCAATCGAAATTCGATGCTCATAGTTTAAAACTGACATTAAAAAGAAAAATATGTAAACATAGTTACTGGTTATCAATTATTCAAACCAATGTAAAGCCACTTCAATCTCTTTGCTCCCGCTTGCACCTACCTAAGTTCTAGGTTCATTCATAACTGTAATAGACTCCAGGCATCAGGAGCTCTCGATGTCCACGGTAGACCAACTATCTATCTATAAACAAGGGTCCCGGTTTGGTCGATGACTTTTTATGACAAAACTTCCGGATTTATATTAAAATATGGATTTAAAAATAAATCTGACGGAGTAACTGATCATTTAACGGATCGTGTAGGTATAGGCAAAAAGAGAGACGAAATGCTACAGTGACTTTATATGCGCCCTCTGTGTTATGGCTTCCACCAATCACGTCACAGAGTTTTAGACAGTTGCTTGTATGACCTTGAATTTGTCTGTTTTATTATAGATTAATTTTTTATATATCAAAAAATGTTAACCAAAAACGCAGAGCAATATTTAAAATACGATTACTTACAAAATTATAGGCTTTGATAAAAACATTCTATACCGGGGATTGGACACAAGCTTTTTGCATGCCAGCCGAATTCTCTACTACGATCTACCTAGCTGACACCAGAAAGTGTACGAACTTTGTTCATATTAGCGTTGTTACGAAATACTCGTCACAGGTATTCTGTAACAGGTATGAGCTTGAAACAGCTTGTAATAGGGATTGGATTTAAAATACATCGGGTACCGTGCCTACCTAGTATTTTTACCAGCTTGCTGAGACTCGTCGTAGACATTACTTGTTCAATGTTTCAAACGACGATGCAAATTTTAGAGGTGTGTAGATCGCGAATGACCCGCTTCAAAGAACCAGATCTTTATAAATAGCGGGCTCTCGATTTTGTCCTATCACGAACGGTTGATTGAGACTTGAGAGGGAACAAAGGAGGAGGAACGAGGAGCGTAGTACTTCGAAACTAAGATAAAATGGTTCTTCCAATGTAGGCGTGTCCCAATCGCGAGTTCTGCAGGGCAGGTAAATAAATTTTAAAAATAGCAATAATAGGTATATAGAACAATAGCCATTAGCCGTTATTAATATTAACTCATTTTTAGTAATTTTTTGCATGCCAATGTGGTTTTAATAAGAAGTTGACGGAACATTTTCAGTACAATTGCCATTTTGGATCGGTTCAACTTCTTTTAAATTAATTACATTTTTCGAATTTTTAGCCAATGTTTCTAACTGACTGTTGACTCTGTTTATCTGTACAGTTAAAAGTTTAAAAGAAATTCATTTAATTTCTTAATTACACCCCTGTTTTTTTTTTATTAAATACACGTACATTTAATTAGTGCAATTAATGTTCCCCTTGGCACTTTGACCGCTGTTTCTAAATATGAAAAATTGATATCAATGAATTAGAGAGGGAATTTAGATTATTAAAATATTAGATATATTTGACATTTCTCTAGAAATGATAGGATTTTGAAGACAAGTCTCTTGAACAAAAAGAAACGATGAACATCTAGTTTTTCCAGAATTATCAAAATTTATTCACTTTCCCACGTAGCAGTTCATGTGTAGAAAGGGTTTTCAGCACTATAAATTTTAATAAAACCAAATTGCGTATTTCACTGTGGAAATAACCTTGCTGTCTGCCGTTTGGTATGTTACATAACAACAACGTTAATATCCACCGATTTTAACTGTTAAATTGTTTTGATTCGCTTGTAACTAATTTCTTTGTTAAGTAAATACACCAACGATATTTTATAATAGTTAAAATGTCTTACATTTTTTTTGCAAACATTTTCCTGGTACTTGATCATTTGAAAGTTTGGTTTTCCAACAGTGTGTACTATTTGTGTAAATATTTTGTTCTGTTTTAAGCCATTTTATAATAAAAAATACATATTTTCACAAGATGTGTGATTATTTTTTAATACGAAATTCATTTATTATCTACATACCCCCCATTACTACATTTGGTGATTTCCTGGCAACTTTTTTAGGCAAATCTGGTGATTTCTATTTTTTGGCCTGGCAACACTTTCCTAATTATTTATTTGTAGGTCAAACAATTGTCTCCTGTCTGTCTTTTCTTAACACACTCATTTAAACAACGATGCAAATTCATCTGAATTATAAGTGCATACAAATTACAAGGCCACTCGGTCCGTCAGAAACGCTTGTCACAGGTATTTTATTTCATTCTGTTTTCTAAACCAATATTTTTACTACCAACCCAAATATATCGTATTCGGAATTATAGTATTTAAGTAGTTCGCAAATGACGCGGATCGCGGAAGCATAATTCTATTCTAATAGTTGAATCTTAAAATATTTACACAACATTAAAAATGTCCCTCCACTACATAAAAAATATATATCTACATGACTTGGCTAATCTCGGGTCATAAAGCGGATTAGGGTGTTCAGTTTCTGGACAATTGTTACTGCGTTCAAGAAACTCAATCCTGTTGTAATAGAACATTTAATTAACCTAGTAGAGTTATTAGATTTAAGTTGATCAAAAAGTCCGCAAAAAAATCCGAAATAAGTCAGGATCCGAAATGTTAAAAAAAATTCCGAAATTCGGACTTTTATCCACAGATTAACAACACTGACTAAATTAGGAAAAAACAATTGGCCACTTCGGGGCTTCCCTTAAAACCGACCAGTTTGCTCGACTGGGAGTAAAGCTAGATACAAAATGCGTCGTTAGCGTTATATTTATAGTATAGAGATGAGGACAGAATCGTGGATCGATAAATTGTCGATAAATTCATGTTTTATTTAGTATACTTTTATTCCCTACTAAATTCTAGTACCCACTTCTCTGTTTCAAATTTACGGTAAAATTCGGTGGCTATACGGTAGAGTGGTAGTTAGACTTTGTAGCCCTCACAGCATTGACTTCAAAGTTAGTCAACGCTTTAGAATATTTAACATATTAATTCACTTTTACTTTTAGTTAAACATAATAAATGTTTTTGTTATAAAGCATTTATATATTATAAAAAATATGTTTTTAGCGCTACACCAAATTTATTAAAAAAAGGGCTTCTAAATCGCAGCTTATTAGCAATATTTCATATAGTGTTTCCCTCTCTGATGTGTGTACTCTAGTACTGTTCTAAACTTAACGCAGGCGTTTTCGAAAGTGAAAATTATTTGTCAAACTTGACAACTGCTGCCAAATTTCTGTTTGGCGCTGGTAGGTTTCACAACTTTCATTGTAATGCATTTGAGCCCGAATCACGTTTCAGACGATGACTTTTTTTAACAGAACCTATAATTTTGTGTGTAGTTGTGTTATAAAATTAGATTGCATTTTAGTTAGGGTTTTTTTTTGAGGTGATGTAAAAAAGTAAAATCATTATTATGTCTATAAAAAGCCGTAAAATCTGTACACTTAACAATCTGGGTGTTATGATTGGCGAGTTGCGTATAGGATTTAGAGTCTTGTGGCCAATAGCGTGTCTGGATGCTTCGAAGTCAAAATAAACATATTCTAATTAGATCTACGAATTTTATATTCGTAAACCTAGATGCTTTCGATATAGGTGTCTGATATTGCTAGCCCCTCATGTTACAAGACCCTAGATCTACAATCATCACCGCCAGTTACATCACTTTAGAGTGCGTTTGTATTTCAAATCTGATTTCCGATAATTTGAATTGTGATTTTATATCTCTATTAATGGTTTACAGCTTTAGTAATAATTTTATCGAAGAACCTGGACTAACATAACGCTAACGAGATAGATCCACCTAACACTATAGGTTTTGTTAAAGAAATCCTTGATTTAGACTCGGAATTTCCCGGCCGCTTTTTTTACAGCAAACCTAAACAATCCTAACTTAACATAATACGCATTTTTATTAACTATAATTTATGTTAAAAAAAACTCAAAGTCGTACCCATGAATAGGGAATCCTACCACGGAGCCAGGAAACCCTTGCTGAACCTTCATTGACACTTTTTTATACTACGCCTAAGTAAACGACGGACCAGTAGGAAGCGCATTGAATCATGTTTGTTATGATTGGCGGAAATGGTTGCAGATCTAGGGTCAGACAAGACTCTTAGAACTGCAACCATTCACGTCAACGAGGCGTTCGTGGGGCAAATTTTTTATTCTTAAACATCCGCCGAATCCCACGGCTTGCCGTTTGACCATCTTTGTTTTAATATATATATATATATATATATATATATATATATATATATATATATATATATATATATATATTTATATTTCAACCAAGACTCGTGCAGATGTTTGAGTATAAAAAATTTGCTTTATTTTTCACTAAAGCTCTTCCTCGCCGATTTTCGTGATTTTTAGCACGTTGTTAGATTTCAAGTCCCTGATTACGAACCCGAATGTTGATTTTTACTCCTTCACGGATGGAAAAATACAATGTGTTTTCATTCCGGGTGTACATCCGTTCACTACTGTCGTTCTGAAAAGAACAGTTTTGCTGACGTTTCGCCAAAATCACATTTGGCATTTTCGAAGCTTTCTTTCTCGCGTCCGAATAGAGTCTCTATTCGTAACTCCTAAATATTCAGTTTCAGAAGATAATATATACTTGTTGAAACTATTATCAGAAGTATCCGAAAACGAAAAAAATTAAATGTTCTTTTTTTAAAAGTCCCAAAAGCAATACTTTCTTTCACTGCCATTTGAGCTAAGAAAAAGTAGCACAAATAATAGCATATTTTTTGTTATTACCTCATCCGATAAGCAAGATAATGTGCAAAGATTTGGCAATTTCTTCTAAAACTTCCGTGGACTGGTCTAATATTTGTAGAGAATTAAGCATACATGAGTTGCATTATTACAAAGATGGTAGACCAAATAATACTAATATTGCTATTTAGAGGATACAACTTTTAGGTATGTATTGAATGGTGTTTGAAAAATACAAAAAAATTGGGAGGGTAAGGAAAACCAGTAGAGATTGACGAAGCTAAATTTGGAAGAAGGAAATTTCATAAGGGTAGAATTTTGGAAGGACAGTGGATTTTTAGGGGTTTTGAAAGAGGAAGTAAAAATGTTTTTTTAGTATCAGTTCCTTATCGTTTCATTAAAACATTAATAGAAACCATCAAAACATTTATTATAGGAAACACTAAAAATTAAATCTAATAAGTAGTAAAATCTCTATACTTTATCTATCATATCTAACAAAACAAAAATAGCAAAAGAAATTTCACCCGTCACACAATACAACTTCGTTGATACAACCTCCCTCAGTTTCCCTCGTTCGACATCGTATTCCACGATGGTTCATTCGATACGATGCGTTTAGTACTTCCGTACACTACCTTCTGTAAGTTGTATTACAAAGGGCAATAGACAGTTAAAGCAGTGCCAAAGACGCATCCGTAACCGTATCAAATGACAGGTACGCATGCGCATTTCGATTTTCCTTTACGTTACGAGTTACGTCGAACGCAACGTTGCGTGATGCTACGGAAGTGTTAAACGTATTCGTATTGAACCGAAGGTGTAATAGATTTTAAGACTTATTAGATTTAATGTTTAGTTGTAATATATATTTTGTTCCTGTGATATCATATATCTAGCTAGTGAATTTATAATTTGTGAAACAATTCATCTTATATGATACTTGAATAAATATAATAAGTGTTAAACAATGTATTTAATTGTTTAAAACATTCTTAAAACAAATAAGGGTGTGTCCTAGTTAAAATAGTATCATCTCAGATTCTATTTTTTAATAGATGTTTTGTTTTTATTCTATAAGACTATTCCAGTAAAATATTTTCGTATTTTCGTATTACAAAATATAAGGGGGGGAAATTTTATAGTACAAAAAGTAAGTTTTTGTCCAACAAATTGATTATTTTCTATTGTCTAAAACCAAGTCTCAAAATAGCTTGGAATCCGTTTGAAAAAAAAACAATGTATGTGTTTAAACATTTTGTATTTACATATATGGAATTAGGATTAGAAATATTAACAAAAGATGTTTAAGAATAGTGTTTATATGGTTTGAAGTCTGTAACCACAGTTTTTAGTCTGAAATGACATAAATTATAGTTACTATAAAAAATAATTAAGATACGGTTGCGTTTCAAGTCTTGCTTTATCTTAGTTTTACACTGTTGTTGTGACTACACGTAACGTACCACTTATGCGTTTACGCCCTATACTTTCTTTTACGATTTGGCCTTGCTTTAACTGTCTAGTGTTCCGTAAGATTCCGCAACGTTACGTTCGACGTAACTTGTAGCTTCTAGTAAAACCGTAATGCGCATGCATGCATACATTTCATTTGATACTGTTACGGATGTCTCTTTTGCTTTGCTTCAACTGTCTATTATCACTTATAATCTCCCTAGTGCTTGAATTATTACCGAAAATGTTTTCGAGGTCACGAATTTTTTTCGAAAATTATTCCGATTCGAAGACTTTTTGGTAATTTTCGAATTCATGAGCGAGAAAAAAAATTCGGTTATTAATTCGAGTACATGGGAGATTCGGTAAGAAAATTTCATACAAAATGAAAAAGAAGCATTAAAAGTGACGTTTTGGTAGTACATCAGTCATTCGTGTACTGAGTTTAGTACAATTAAATAGTAATACATGTGTACAATAAAAAGTATTTCATCATTCCAAGCTAATTCTAAGCCACTAAAAATGATGGATCGTCCTGTTAGGTACTAATCTTTCCAAACATGTAAATTATAAAGCGCCAAATGACTATAATTAACTATTATTATTAAAAGACAACTACCATCTTTAATACAATAATATGATGCAAATTTCAAAGAAGCTATATTTGTTTACATATATTGGTTTTAAACCGCTAAAAGTAGTGGGAAATTTTGTAAAACTCATTTTTTAGAACACTTATACCTACCGGTAAAAGTTAATTTTTCCTCAAGAAGAGACAAAATTCCGATTTTCTTCCCACCATGGATTTTAGTATAATAATTTAGTCAGAAATGTACAGAAGGAGCCTTTTTTTTTATTTTTGATTCATTCGAAATTACTAAGATTGATGGAATTGATATATTCTTAATTTTAATTATATATCTCGGTAAATGAAAGTATGTAACTTAAAACAAGAGGGTAATTAAATCTAGAAGGCTATGGAATTTAGTGTGTATTTTGTGCCGTCAAACGACCATAAACTAATAGTTCAGATCAAACCAACCGATAAAGCTCCGACTTAGAAATAGCAGAAATATACTTATAAGTTATTTAAAATGAAAAAATTTGAATATGGTTTATGAAAATGAAAAAATTTGAAAAATATGGTTTATGAGCATATTGCAAAGAAGTGGGCCATATTAAAATATACCATCGTTATCTGAGCTATCTTACTGATCTAATTGAAAATTTTCACATTCAAATTATGGAGACAATTTGTTTAGAAGAATACAGAACGCGTTGCTGATGATTTCGCCGGAGTTCTCCAGGATGTCTAAGCAGAAAATAAATCACTTGATGGGAAAATATTATATCTACTTCATAAAACACCGACACCTATTAAGGGCCAGTTATTCAACCACTGCAAGTCTTAATTACCATTACAAAGAGAAGAAGTCGAGAAGTTCATGGAATATTTCAATTCGCTTGTACAAAGTATTATTTCTTAAATACCTACGTAAATAAAATTCAAGTCTACCTACATAAGTATATCTTTTTATTTTTTTGAAAATCTGCTGAAGATAAATAAATAGGAGATAAATGTATTAATTTATCAATAGGTATGTAATATATTCTCAGATTTATTATTACTAAAAAGTCTTGTCGCACGGCGCGCGGCGTCGCACAGTGTTGCGTGGTATAGGGGTTATTGGACAAAATTAATACTGACCTAGCTCTTTTAAATATACGGGTGTCTTAATTTTTAATATTAAAGAACAACAAAAATACATTACATTGGAAGATTTTTTTCATGTTATATTTTCGATAATTTTCATGAGAATATCAATTTTGAAACATTTGATTGCTTAACAAAGTTTATTTTACCGTATTTTATGTATAATATTTTTAATTTCAGTCAGGCCGACTAAAATTTCCGGAAATTTTGTTGGTTGCTATGGTAACGAGTTAGAATAACAATATCGGAAACCCCACTTACAAACAAGTTTGAAGAGGAAGTCTTTCACATTACTTAAATTTGAAATGATTATAAAATGGCGGATTTTATGTAAATATTTATTTTTACTTTCACGTTAAATGGATAAAGCGCATTAACAACAGCGTAAAATATTGTATTTTTTCATTTTTCTGGTCCTAGGCATTTTTTACCGACTAAATTTTACTGGAACATTGACCACTGCATTGACCTATCGGCAGCAAAACACAATTCTTCCATAGCATAGCTTTTGACTAGAGTCTACTCTTCTTATTTTGCTTTTTGAAGATAAATCCTCAAACGATTTTTTAGGCCTGCCTATTAATTTTTGGCTTTTTGAAGCTAGCTTCTGAAGTTGAATGGTTATTTTTAAGGGTTACGGTAATTGAAACATCCCATGAACAGACCGTTTTTTTTCCACATTCATATAGCAGAGCCTATACTTTTCTTCAATATAAAAATATATAAAAATTACCTCCAAAAAATTTTACTGTTGCTATATAATATATGAATTTTTTAAATTTTTGATCCAAGAAAAAAAAGCAATTAAAATTATATTTATAAAAATAATTATATAAACGGTTTTTGATAACAAAAATTAAAATAATACTGCCACAAGTACAAACCTTTATATACTGATACATATACGATTGTGTTGTTTGAATATGCAAATGCAAAACAATTGATATGTTTTGAAACCTCAGACTATTTTAAATAAAAATTGGTGTATTTTGTTTTTTTAAAATAGGTTCCATTTTGGGACTTTTGTCCATTGGGCGCAACACTGTGCGTCGGGCGTTCACATTTCGTTATATGTCAAAACATTTCCACCTTTTTAATTTTTCTAAAAAAAAAAAATAAAACGATTACAAAATGGCGGTAAATCCGTTAAACCTAGAATTCTTATTTTTCTTCGCAATGTTAGTTGTTAATGGTAAATACGAAAAACAGCATTCATATAGCAGAGCCTATACTTTTCTTCAATATAAAAATATATAAAAATTACCTATTTTACTGGTAAAATGATACCTATAAGAATAATTATATAAACGGTTTTTGATAACATTAGAAAGTACATATACGGAAAACTGAAAATACTATGTTTACCAAAAATCAATTATTTTCAAAAAAAAAAAATAAAACGTCTGGTAAATCCTTTGCAAAATTAAGAGACATGACCTTCTTTTTTTAGAATCAGCAATTTTTGGTACAAATATATTTTATTATATTCTCTCATTGCCTTCTCTGAAATCTAGTGTATTTGTCTGTCCCCACCGGCTTCTCAGAAATCTGGTCACTTTACCTTAAATGTGTCTTTTAGTTATTTTACAAATATTTAATATTTGACAAAGTATATATACGAAAAAGTGAGTAAGTTTGCTACAAAACCATATTTTTTCTAGGAAAATTTAAGTCCGATTAATCATTCAGACCTAGAGGCTTAGCGCTCACCGCTATTCACAATGTTGGCTATCCTACCGGAACTACCGACGTTTACTTGTTGACTCTTTACGTCAAATTTAATTTGATATTTGATCATTTTCTTTTCTGTCAAATATGGCTTCAGGTTAGTTGGTCTTTACTCTTTTCCAATATCTAAATTTTTAATAGGTATATAATTAAAATTCTTTTTATATATTCTGGTATTTCTTTACAGTAAATCAAGATAATTTACTACTGAGTGTTTTTATATTGCTTAAATTTTCAGAACATTTTAACCTAATAACATTGACTAAAAATGAGTGTCCTCGTGCTTGTAATTTATTTTCAATTTTCAGGGAAAAAAAGCAAAAAGACTAAAGGTAAAACTATTGCATTAAATGATTTTCTGCAAGAGACTGCGGGAACCTTACCTACCCAGCCTATTAGGAAATCTACTTCAAATTGGGCTGACGAGGTAGACGATTATGGTAAGAGATCTTTGTACTACATGTTTTTATAAATTTACTTTGTCCTTGAAGTTCTGTTTTAACATATTGCAGTATTTTCTATCTGTGCAAAATACCATTTGAGTCATTCCTAAAAAAATGTTTAGCTGAATTTTTTATGTGCAAAAGTTAAGGTGATCCTAAGTAGGGATTTTTGTTGTATGATATCTACTGCATTTTTAGGATTTTCAGCTGTTACTAATGTATAAAAAAAAATTAAGTTACTTAATGGGAATCAAATCCATAATTCATTATCCTCAATAGGCTTAGGGCCCTTAAATGATAGTGACTTCTAACAGAAATTGATATTTTGATTTCTTTTTTTATGTATTTATTTTGTATTTATTTATTAGATTGGTAACAGTACTGTGTGCGGTTTTCTGCAATTATATCAATTTTTGAAAACATTTATACTAACTTTTTAGAATGTTAACAAAAAACTACAATTCCACTTGTGATTTTCAAAAAAACTGTTTCGTTACTAAAAAAATGTATAAGATATTAGAAAGTATGTGTATATAAAACAGTTCTCCAAAAAAAATGGAATTTGAAATATTTTTTTTTTCGAATAAAAATATGAAAAATTAACAATATAATCTCAAATTTATAAATATTAACTATTGGGCAATAAAAACGTCGGTAAAGAAGTTCTAAAATCTGCCAACATCGCAAAATCAAAAGGGAATAGTGAACAGAAAAACTAAATCTTCACAAGTTTTTGTCAGATACTTATGAAAAAAATGGTTTAACGTAAAATACTAGTTCAAATATTTCCTCATTTGGATCGCTTTTGGATACTATATCTCGAAATTTGTGATTCAGAGATATTATAGCATGCATCTCCTAGACATATACTAATATTTTAACCATAACCTACATAACCCTAATCCTAATACAGTATGGTATGGTAAATATCCCTGGTTTATTTTGTATAATTGGTTGTGTAAGGTTCAAAATAAAAATAATAAAGGTGGGTTTATACAGTAAATAAATTAAAATAATCAGATGAAATTATGAAACTCCCATAAGGCATTTTTACAACGAAATAAAATAAAATAAGAGATGACTAAATCTTAATTTATTTCAAAAATATGCCTGCGCATTGTGTCTTGGAACATACGATATTGACAATTTCACTGAAATTTTTGTATTTGGATGAGTTGTGAGTATTTTTAAATTAAAGTTGTGTTAAAAAAATTAATCCAATAGTTAAAGCAGCATTGAAAAGCTTGAAAAAAAAACTTGTGTTACAGAGTTTGATAGCAGTTGTTCTTATTTCTTATTTAATTTTATTTTCTGTATAAACCACCTCCGAATCCTTATTTCTTATTTTATTTTGTTTCATGTATAAGCTCATCTTAAGTATTTTTATATTTATTTATTAAAAAAGAAAATTAACTAGTTGTAAAAATAACTAACCCAATTTTGGTGGATATAAGTAGGCTATAAAGATTTTTATAATAACTATGTGACCTAGATGGTCACCTACATTATGCTGAAAATTGTATACTTGAAAAAGTCCACAGCAGAAGGCGAGCAGTTGAAGGCTATTCATGTGGGTTCAAAAGGAATTATTGATTTTAACATAAAGCTATCTAATAAATTAATTAGATGTGTGTTAAGGGGGAACTGCACGCAGTATTATGGATCATTTGCAAGCCTTCCACCGCCACAATATTATGTTAAAACTATAAGAGATATGTATTAGCTTCAATGTGATTTCAATAGGGAAATATGTATAGTTGGGCGCTAAATGCGATTTTTAATGAAAAAATCTAATCTAGAATTATAAAATAGAAGCAGATTTGTCAATTTTCGACCATTTTTCGACCACTTTTTGACGCAAATGCCGTCGCATATAATTTTTTTCCACAAAATGGCTCTTTACCGCCTTGCGTTGATCCTTTGTCAACATAACTGCAAAATTTGAAATGGTAAATCGTACTCATGTCTTTGTATTTCTGCAGCGCGTGAACCCTTTTGAATCCATTTTTAAACAAAATGTAATTTAAATTGCCTATACATAACACATTTTTTTGAAGTTGGACATGCAGGAAGTTTTTTCTAACAGATAGGTACCTTTTCATCTTACTTTGGACTTGACTAAACCTTGTCGCTAGTCTTTCAATTTTTGCGTGCAGTTCTCCCTTAAGTGTTCACACAAGACTGGACATAAGCATGAATGCAAAAAGGTGTCACTGCCGCTCTGTTTTGCAATACTCTTAGTGCAAAACAATATCTGGTCATGCTTGTTGCAACTTTTTAAACATGTATCCTCCAATCTAACTTTCGGTCCAGGAGTATGCCCAAGAAAGAAACTGCATCCAGAGCCTTTATGACTGTCAACATAGTGGAAAGATATTGATTTAAACTTTGATTTGGTTTCCTCTGATTCTAATCCGCTGGAGTCTGACTTGATTTCCATAAACGTATTTATTCCATACACTCTACTTACCTCATAGATGCTGTACATCTTGAAGTTGTTACTTATTTCACCGATCTTTCAGTCTGCATATTGATAGCGGTGTACTTAAGGGTTTTAGATTGTTGGGCTTTATACTAAAGCAATTGGGTGTCTTTATAACTCATTGGTTAGGAGCGTTTTGGAATACTGTTCTGCAATATGGAGTCCTTCATATCAGTGTCACATTGATAGAATTGAAAAAGTACAAAATAGATTTGCCAAATACCTCATATAAATTTAATTTTCCATATCAAGGTTTGACATATAGTACAAGAGCTTTTCTTTGTGGCCTGCAAACCCTAGAGTTTCGAAGAAAGAAGGCACTTCTTATTTTTCTACATAAACTGGTCAATGGAGGAATTGGCTGAAATATTGCTGGAGTCGGTCTCATTTTTGGTTCCTATTAGAATGAGAGAATCTCAACTATTTTCAGAAAGATACCATCATACAAATTATGGGCTTAGTGCATTTGTTGACCGGCTAGTATTTAACTTCAATCGTCACTTCTCGGAGTATGACATTTTTAAGCTCAGCACTTTGCACCTGAAAAGGCAGTTAAGCAGATTGGTTTTGTGATGTGTTCTGTCTGTCCTTGTTCACATAGATTCTGTGTAATCTTGTGATATTTATGTATTTTTAGACCTGAAATCGTTTTATCATTGTATATCCTTGTTTTTATTACCTGTTTTTCCCAGGGTTATTTGACTTGGTACTTTTTGGACGTTATTTGCGAATTCGCACCATTTGGAATGTTTAACGTTCAGTAGTGTACGTTTCAGAAGGGCCACTTGTCCGATGTGTACATCGGCTACGTCATTATATATAATAATAATGGATGGACACTCTTTCGAACGCAGTGCAAGTGAGATGTAGGTAATTAGGGTGGAAAACCCATTAGTCCCGAGAGAGATGGAGCTAATAAACATCCATTGACATCAAGGTAAAACATTGCACATATGTGATGGGACAAATGATGCTAAATGATCGATATGAGAGTGCCAGTTTTAACTTCTGGTCTAGGTATACATCAAGGAATTTAACAGGTTTTGGGTTATTCTCACTGTTAAAAGATGTGCGAAGTGTAAAAATCATGTTTTCAGTCTTTGTTACATTCATACTAAGGTTGGTCGCATAGAACCAGTCTGAGTTCCTCAGTTGTGTGTCACCCATACTTCACTGCAATGCCAAAATGTTTTTTTTCTATTTCAGCAGCAGTGGTATCGCCTGCAAACAGAATAAAATCTACAGTAGGGTCATAAGCGGCGAGATCACATAAATGATAAATAGCAGCAAGACTGAACCTTGTGATACCCCATATGTGACATGTTTTAAGCTCGATGTTCTGTTATTGCATTCTACTTGTTGTTAACGACTTGTCATATATGAATAAATTAGATTGAGATTTTTTTCTGCAAAATTATAAGTTAATGTTAAGTCACATAGTAGTACAGAAGCGAACTCATCATGGTCAAAACCATCTGTAACTAATAACATAAGCTTATTATTGCCATAACTGTAGACATTCCCTGCCAAAATCAAAATGGTCTGCAAACTTAGTTAGACACCTCATTTCGATCCCACTTCTTATGAACTGGTATAACATGGGAAACCTTAAATGCTGATGGATACACCCTGTTCCAAACAATGATTAATAAGTTTCATAATCCTGACTATCAGTATTTCTAAGAGAAAAAAAGATGTCCCTTAGCTCTATGTGTGTCACTTTCTGAAACTCTGAGGAAGGCAAACCATTCCAATTTAACCTATATAAATAATCAGTGGATGAGTTATTTGACTGGAATATTATCAATTATATCAGAAGCAACATTAACAAAGAAATCGTTAAAGTTTTCAGAATTTAAAGTGCAAACATGGTCATTTTTGATTTTTTCCCATCTATATTTATTTATTATCTGCCATGAAGCTTGAGAAGGATTTCCAACATTTTTAATAAATTAATTATTAGCATTAACTTTAGCTTCTCTAATTTTGCTTTTATAATTCAGTTTGAGTTTGACTTATATTCACCCAAAGGAGAACGATATATTGTTACCAAAAGCAAATTATATTTTTTAGATTCCACCGCACACATTTCACAATCCACTTGTGCCGAGAAGTCTTGGATCTCATTACAAACACTAAAGTATGAATGGATTCTAACCATTGGAAATTTACAAGTTCTAATAATAAAACAAAGAAATTTTTGTAGCTTTCGTGACTATGTGTTGAATGTGATAATCAAACAACATTTTGCTATCAAATTATATACCTATATTTTTTACAATAGAAACCATTGCTAGTGGTATGTTATTGATTGTATAATTGAAAGGTATTTTATTTGTGTTTCTAGAGAATGATATTGTGTGACATTTTTTCAGATTGAGATGACAGTAGACAATTTCGCTGACAGTAGGAAAAAAGATTGTTTAGGTCATGTTGTATGAGCGGATGAGTTAGCAAATCTATGAAAAACCTTTAGGTCGTCAGCCTAATTTAAAACTACTGGCAATATCATTAATGTAAATATTAAATAAGAGAGGTCCCAGGTGAGACCCCTGAGGCACTCCTGAACTAATCTCTGTAGAAGCTGACATACACATACCAATTTTAACAGTTTGGGTTCTATTACTAATATAAGATGGAAACGATTTAAGTAGACTTCAGTGAACATTTCTCAGCAACACAACATCAACAGAAAGAATTTTTTTTTCTATTTTACAGTTATTTGCTTCTACAGTTATTTTTTGATATTTGGCTCGATTGTCATGAGTTTCTTCGAGGACAAACCACCAGAGATCTGTTTCTTATCACTGGGTTTTAAAAGAGGTTCTTGGGCAGATGCTTGATTTCTAAATTTGGAACATTATTTTACTGAGCGCCATCAGCTGTTTTATGTAAACCTGAAAACACACCACAGATACAGCAATTTCAAGTGGATCCTGCTTTAGGAACTCCACTAAGTTAATATCATCTTTGACTTGTTATTTTGTAAGTCAAACCTGTTCTTCCAGATCTTTCCGGCTTATGCTTTCCTCATCATTTTTTATGTTTTTGGGGACAGTGTTCCAAGCTAGAGGAAAATGATTTGGAAATTCTCCCAAGACCCCAATCTTTTTCTGTTAGAATCATCAATATGTATTTTGTAATAAAACAAAAAATATTTTAGAAAATACCTATTTTTTTTTAATTTTTTATCTTTGTGTTTAAGACAAAAAAACTATAGGATATTATGTTTGGGGTTGAATGTGATATTCTTTCAGTGGGCAACAGAGTGGCTTTATCAAAAGTGGCACGAGGCATCTTAACTTTGATTTTTATTTATTACCAGAAAGCATGGTGCCTTATTTTTTCTTTCCTTTGGATCTCATTAGATATACCAAGGTACATAGGAGTCTAAAATTTTACCTGAGTTTTTGCAAATATTGATTTTGAATTTAATATTGTTTTACTATATTAAATTAGTTTTAAAATATGTTTGGGTTTTCAAAAGTATTTTATTTAATCAACAAATAGCTATTTTCTTGATTTCTGACCCAACAGAAAAATGGGTGTTTCTTTGAGTCAAAATTAAAGAACATTTAACTAAATGTGATTTTTAACCAGTATCTTCAACACACACTTGAAAATAATTATCTTAAAATATGTTTCTGAATTTTTGAAAATTTCATTTTTAAGGGCTTGCCTAAAAAGATGATTATTTGGCCAATGGCTTTAAAAAATACATATTAAAGGAGAATTTCTGAAATTTTGGAAAATTTTCTCTTTTAAGAGGGTAAAAAATTAATTTATATTTTTGCAATATCTCTTAAACTAAATGAGATCATAAAACAATTCTTTTCCCAATGGCATTCAAAAATATTCACTTAAAAATCAGCTTCTGAATTTTTTAAAATTTTACCCTTAACGATGAGAAATGTGCTTTTACTTTTTAACAATACCTTTTTAGATAAATGATATTTTTAAGATGAGTCCTTCTTCAATGGGTTAATGGGTAAAAAGGTATATCAACTAGATTTTGAGCTGAATTTTTAGTCAATGGCTTTCTACAATTATCTAAAAATCAATTTTTAAATTTTACCTTGAAGATAATGGTATTTGTGAATAACTAGAACATTCAAATTGAATTAATGAATTTGCAAGTACAGAGTCTAGGAAAAATATTTCTTTAATATAAACTTTATATTTTTATGAATTTTTGTTTTAAGAGTTACATTTGTATTTGTAGTTTCTTATAAATTTATAACTTAAAATTTGAATAAAACATAATATAGAATGTGTATTTTTATATATTTTTTGAAGGGCGGCATTTTAATCTTGGAACGAAGGAGGCTGAACCCTTAGGAATGGCTCTGATTAGAGTAATTGCTGCAGTTTTAGCAGAAAAATTGGAATTTTTATTTTTGATTTAGAGTGAATAGTTTAAGAAGTATTCAATTTTATAATATGGAGAATTTAGAAATTAATTGTCGTCATATGTTCTCTATAATTATTTGGTTGAAATGAGAACTTATTCAAATTTTAAATTTGGATACAATCACAGCCAAAATCTGATATCATCAGAAATGGAATTTACATGCCAAATATAATGGCAGGCCTAAATAATAAAAAAGGTTTCAATATGCGACTTTTTTGAATACTACTAAAAATATTTTTTTTTGTTTTAATATATTTGGAAATGTAATATAATGTATTTCCAAGGATAATGTTTCTTATTCACTAGTGTTTTTACCAATTTTAAGTTGCAAGTTAAAATAAGTTAGTGTAAGTAAAACGTTCGCTAAAATTAAAATATCCTGACAATATGTATTTTTAAATTTTCCGGTAGTACCGTGTGGCGCCACTACTGTTGTTCCTACTCATAACCAAGAATTGCTGACTATTTTTTTTTTTTTTCTTTCTTTTCTCTGTGGCTATAACCATCAATTGCAAAAGTTAATTCAGGTAGATGAAGGAGGCCAAAGTACGGATTTATCTAACCCCAACTGTACAGGGTGGTCCACTTAAGATGCTCTTATACTTTATCTCAATAAATAAGACACTGAGAAAAAAAAAGTATTTGACCCTAAGTATATTTTTTATTTATAATATTTTTATGTATACAGGGTGTTCCATTGTGCCAGGACAGTAACCAACTTTTTTCTTTTTAATGAAATGGTATGAATATTTTTAGAAATTCTAATTCTACGCTTGAATTTGAGTATTTTTTGTCATCATAGCATACGAAATTTTGAGTATTTTTTGATAAAAATTAACTTTTTTAATTTTTTTCAGAAAAACAGGTTTTTGGAAAAATGTGATTTTTTTACACTTGAAGACTAAAATTGTGAATTTTGGTTATGGATCCATAGGAGTGGTTAATATTTAATACTCTGACCTATCAAGAGCGAAAATCCATTATACACGGTGGTCACAAATGACCATCAAAAAAAAATATTTTTGTAACAAATACTTAATTTTTTTGAATGGAACACCCTGTATGTAGCACTTTTATTGTGTTTAAGATTTAATTCTGCATCATTCCATATATATAGTTTATATTCCAAGAATTAGTAGTTTAGAAGTTATGACCAATTTTCTATAATCATTCGGGTATTTTTGTTAAAAATCTAACTAAACCTAAATAATATCCTATTCAAAGTTTTTTTTAACATTATAATTAAATTTAACATTAAATCAACAAGTAATGCAAGAAAGTAACTAATTCCTTTGGCAATACAAGTAGTATACATGGTTTCAATTCTCGCAATAGCATTTCTAACCGCGTCTGTTGCATTAAGTCTTTCTACCTTTTGCCTAATTCTCCTTTTAAAATCTTGAACAGTATTACACCTATTTTTATACACCTCGTTTTTTAGGTTGCCCCATAAAAAAAATCCAGGGGTGTTAAGTCAGGGCTCCTCGCTGGCCAATCTATGGTCCCGTACCGACCAATCCAAAATGGAAACCGTTGATTCAAACAATTTCTAACAGGCACTACAGTGTGATATGGAGCACTATCTTGTTGATAAACAAGCCCTTCTTTAATATCATTCGGCAGATTGTCAATTAACGGAAATATTTCGTTCTCCAACAAATTTAAATACCTCTCACCATTCAGAACAAAGTCATAAAATACTGGACCTATTATTCGATCACGGATAATACCACACCATACAAACACTTCTCTGACCCTGTTTTTTGATTTCTTTTACGCGATGTTCATTTGAGTTACACCAGAGTATTTTTTCGGGTTGAACATGCCGGCCGTATTGAAAATTGCCTTATCGGTAAATAAAATATTTTTAAAAATGTCAGTTTCAAAATGGTGGTGCATCATGAGAGAACAATAAAAAAGCCTTGTTTGAAAGTCCTGTTGGGATAATTCCTGAACTGCTAAAAATTTGAATGGATGGTAGTTATCAGTTAAAGTCCTTTGAACACTAGTCTTACTCATTCCCGGTAGATCTCGGGATGCATCTCTTTGCGAATTTTCGTTGTTTTCTTCAAAATACAGGAGAGTTTCTAATTGCTTTTCTTCTGGACGGAACAACGGACATCTTTTGGGCGACGTTTTTGTTTATTGATTACCACTCCACGTTGAAGATCACGAACAATTCGTGAAAAAATATGTTTCGTGGGTACCCGTCTTGCAGGATACAACAACCGATACTCCCGCAGGGCTAATACTGGACTATTATTATTCCTTATGTAACATTCATGAAGATTTAAACGCTCTCGGACACTGTATAAAGCCAGTTTTCCTTTAAAAAGGGTTAGAGGCAACTAAATGTCAAATAAAAACTGTGTATTTATTGGTGTCCAGGCAACAATTTTACTAGTTTTGTTTTTCCATGGATATCTTGTAAAATTAAGACGCGTTTAGAAATGCTATTATTGCTAAAATTAAAACCATAACTGTAATATTATACTACTTGTATTGCCAAAGACGGGGGTTATGTCGAAAATGTTTTGTAATAAGTAATTAGTTACTTTCTTTCTTGCATTACTTGTTGATTTAATGTTAAATTTAATTATAATGTTAAAAAAAACTTAGAATAGGATATTATTTAGGTTTAGTTAGATTTTTAACAAAAATACCTGAATTATTATAGAAAATTGGTCATAACTTCTAAACTACTAATTTTTGGAATATAAACTAAATATATGGAATGATGCAGAATTAAATCCTAAACACAATAAAAGTGCTAAATACTATAGGGTGTTCCATTTAGAAAAATTAAGTTTTTTTAGTTACAAAAACATTTTTTTTTATGGTCATTTGTGACAACCCTGTATAATGGATTTTCGCTCTTGATAGGTCAGAGTATTAAATATTAACCACTCCCATGGATCCATAACCAAAATTCACAATTTTAGTCTTCAAGTGTGAAAAAATCACATTTTTCCAAAAACCTGTTTTTCCGAAAAAAAATTAGAAAAGTTAATTTTTCTCAAAATTTCGTATGCTATGAGGACAAAAAATACTCAAAATCAAGCGTAAAATTAGAATTTCTAAAAATATTCATACCATTTCATTAAAAAGAAAAAATTTGGTTACTGTCCTGGCAAAATGGAACACCCTGTTTACATAAAAATATTATAAATAAAAAATATACTTAGGGTCAAATACTTTTTGTATTTAACTTTTTTTTCTCAGTGTCTTATTTATTGAGATAAAGTATAGGAGCATCTTAAGTGGACTGGACCACCCTGCACATATATTTTGGTTAATTCCTGATTTTTAATAAATATGAATAGGCAAAAAACATTTGCTTGCTAAGCAAGTTTAAGTTTCAGGAAGGCATAATTATACAGGCACTGAAAAATGTTTCATTTTCATTAAAGGAATTTCGATTGTTTCCATAATAGACTTTGTGAGTGTAAAGCAGTGGCACAATTGGAAGTTTAACTAGAGATGGTTATAAAGCATTTAAAGACAAATGAATACAAAACTCAAACTATACTCAAAATTAATTTTATTGTTAAAAGAACATATAGTCCTAGTCACCAAAGTAAGCTCTAGAAAAATAAAAATATTAAGGTCAAATCATTGAAAAAATAAAATAAATAAACATACATTATAAACATATACAAAAAGGTATAAATATAACCATAATAAAATCCACCAAAAAAGCTTTAAGTAGAAATAGAAGAATAGAACCTAAAATACATGACCATATAAAAAAATATATATGATAGGCTCACAAACTATCATCATAGTTATAATATGCTTTTGCCTCCAAGTTACAATTTACTTTTTTCTTAAACAATTTAAGAGATTCTGTTCTTCTAAATATTTGTGGCAGGTAGTTGTAATTTTTTTTACTTTCATATTGGTAAATTTCCATATTTTGTATGTATCAGAGATATCACAAAAAGTCGTTTGCAATGGTTTCGAGCCCCAGCTTTGCGCATGTAACGAACAGCCCTTTTCTGCGAAATAAAAGTAGACTTCTAGCTAATTTTTTTTCAAATGTATATTTGGGGGATAAGAGCTAAAATAACCTATTTATTGATTTTTTGGCACATTCTGAACTCCAACTAACGGTTTTTGGCGCCTCGTGTCGAACTATTCGCTAATAAAAGATTTAATCCACACTCAGATGTATTATCTATTGCAGGGTGCCTCAAAAAATATCTTAATATCTGAATATAAATAAATGTGCCTCTCCCAGAAAACGAAACAGATTATAATAAAATTCAGTTTTTGTTTTTACATGAGCAATAAAAATATTGTAAATAAATTACGATTTGTGTAAGACACCTTTTTTGGAATTTGGAATTGGAAATACTTATGACTAATTTTTTTTGTTTATTTATTTATTGTTAAGGAATACAAAACGGGACGAACCCAAAAACAGTATTCACTAGTTCTATACTTGTAAAAATGATATAATAGTAACCTACACATCTAAAAAAAATAATGATCATACGAACAGCGTAACAGAATGATAAAAAAAAGTAAAATATGTTAAGAAATATGACTCCAATAAAATCTTTTTAATGTGTTGCTAAATGTTGATAGGGAAAAGGAGCAAATATCCAAATCAACTAAGCTCAAAAGTGTATTATAAGATTTACAGCAACGATATAGAGGTGACTTTAAGTGATAGTATTGCTTGGTTGGATGCGGAAAAAATGTTTATTTCTTGTGTTGTGTGATGGGATATTTATATGTAATAAATTAACTAAAGGCACTGAATCAATCATATTATAAAAATCTTATATACAAATTTTATGTCATACATTTGTCTTCTGTCTTCGAGTGACAATAGACTCAGGGTTCGTTTAATCATAGCTGTATTATCATAGAAGGTGTATAGAATTTATTATTAAGTTATTTTATACATTTTTCCTGAACGCGATCGATTTTACTAATATATATTATGGAGAAATGAAGAGAAATTACTTTGACATTGTCATTATAAAATAGGATTTATAGATTATATATTTAACATTACTTCTCTGTAGGTTGTACTATTGAACTTCTTTTTTTAGATTTAAGAATTTGAATTTCTTTTTAATTTTTTTTGGTTCTTCTAAAACTAATGATTATCATACTTATTTGCTGGTGATGACATGAAGATACTATTTCGAAAGGAAGTATTCATTATTGCTTGAACCCAGGAAAAAAATTAAGGAAGAAAAAATTAAAAATCTCTTTGGAATGAAAATTTGAAACATGTATATGTTGGATATCAAAATGCGCAACGTTATTCTGAATTATTTTTTTGGGTTTACAGGCTCTTTCTTGAAATTCATTCTTGTTCGCCACTCTTCCTATTGCCTTAGTAACGCTAAAAATAAGGTGCCACAAAAATCATAAATCTATGTTTCAACTTTTTCAAAATAATTTTTGGTTTAAAATCGAACACTTGGAATATATCAGATATATCCTGGAAAAATCATTTTACATTTTTTACATGTATATAAAAGTCCTAACCCCATAAGTGTGGTAGATATTCATTGTATGAGTTACATAATAATAAGCATACAGTCAATATTAACACAGGAAACAGAAATGTACCTTTTTAATTGCACTTGGTTCAAAATCATTATTGAGCATAAAAATAACTTTTGTTGATGTGCACATTCTGTGGAAAAAAATTATTAAAATTTATTTTTACAAGTAAGCTTTAGGCAGACCAGGGAACTTTGAAAAATGTAGGGTTAGTATAGGAAGTTATATATACTGGCAGATATTGGTAAATAATTTTAATATTTACTTTATTAGATGTCATTTTGGAAAAAAAAGTGCACTAAAAATCAATATTATGGATGAAAGTAAAATGGAATAATTTTTGCAATATGCCTAGAAGAATCACCTTTTATTTAATTTAGAATAAACTGAATTATACTTAAGATAATGTGTTTTTAATGTACTGTGTGAAGCAGTTTTGCCTTAATTTAAAACTAGTAATTATTAGTAACCAAGACAATAAGGTTAGTCATATTTTTTAGTTATTTCCTTTGATAGTTTTGAATTCATTACTTTCATATATTAGTTTTAATGTGTTCAGCCATGATGAATGATTGGCTATAATGTATACTAACAGTAGTGTAAGGGTCCACGACAATCTCGCACCTGGGGCACACTTACTGTGTACTGGTTACACTCTATGCAACGGGAAGGTCTGAGACAGACAGTTATCCTCTAGCAGGGGGCTTGCATAATTGCAAGACGAGGGAACCAGAAACATGCCAGTCTGGATGTTTAAGCCTGGGATTGTTTAGTTGTAACATAGGTGTTGCATTCAGATGGGTTGGAAACTCTCGTAGTCAGCAGTTTGAGTTTAATCTGCGAGTTAATGATTTTTAAATCATTAAAACTCAATTCAGACTAATCTGTTGTGGACCATATTCTACTTAAAGTAAGCAAAGTAGCCATTCTGATTTTTTTCTTATATTAACACACTTTATAGTAGTAAATGTGACATTACCTAATTTTTGCTATTTTTTTAAGATGCAGTGGATTCAAAAATTGTTAATGTTGTTCTACCAACTGCTCCAAAAGCTTCAAGGGACTTTGAAGATATCGAGAATAAAGTCCCAAAGGATCCTCCATATATGGCATATCTGTCAAATTTGCCTTATGACGTAGATGAAGATGAAATAGCTGATTTTTTTAAAAATCTGAAGGTTAGTAATACTCTAACAAATAGTCTGTGGTCTTTGGTTGTGTACACTTGCTATATTATCTTTTGTCATCTGTCGAATTGTTTTCTATTATAATTTTATTATTATTGTTATTTTTTTTATTTTAAAAACAGTCTTGATAAAAGGGAAGTTTTTTATTATAGGTTAAGACCTATAAGATTCTTTATTAGGGCCTAATGCTGTCGCCATATTAGATTTAATTATAGAACAAGAACACAGAATCCTCAATACCGTCCATGTCAGTGTATTGCAAAATCAGTCTATATAAAACACCTAGGGTTTTTTTAAATTACTGGATGAATTGAAAAACCGTAGACTTCCGTACTTTTTTAAATATGAACAAAAATTTCATTTGGATTCTAAAGCAAAAGCATTTATGTGTTTACATTTTACAAACTTAAAAAAAACCTTCGAACAGTTTCTCTTAATAAAATACTTTTTTTTTTCTAATTTTAACTGTAATGTGTCACATTTCAAAACTGCTTGAAGTTTTTAAATGTCATACTTTTCGAAAATGGTGATGAAAAGTTAAAAAATATTTAATTTTGATAGGTTGCCTGTTGTATTTAATTATTTTTAAAATGTTTCTAAATGGTCAAAATTAGAAAAAAATCTATGAAACAATATTTTGTGCAAGTCATGCTATTTTTTGAGAACTCACTACGCTCCTCCCAAAGAAATTAAATTGTTACACAAAATATCTATTTTCTTAACTGGTTACATAAATAGCTATTTAAAGAGGTATACTGTTTCCTATGCTGGTTATTTCATCTGGTGAAAAGCGATTCAATTCAACACGTTTAGTCCCAATTTGGTACTACACCATTTTTGAAATCCAGAATACCTCCCAATATATTTTTAGGATCCAAAGGCCTGCTCTTTACTTTAGGAACCTCTATGGCAATATTCCGACCAATATTTAAAGCTTTACATTTTTTTATTGGTTAGTTCTAGCATTTTCAAAGCGGCGTTTTTTTGTCCAATGACATTCTGAGCTATTTATTTTGTGACTGCAATTGGAAGAACATTTAAGTATAAACTGTTTTGAAGTGTAACAATGTATTTTACATCAATAAGCTCAATAAGAATAAATTTACTTGGTAGCCTTGAAATAAGCCTTAGTTGGCAACACCGCTTTCAACGCGTTGAAGAAAGCACAAATATACACAAAAGGACAAGGTACATTGTCTCCAGTGATTTCTAAAACCTAGCCCTGCTCTTAAAGTCACCACTTATAAACTAGATATATACACAAAAAATAGTCATTAAAACAAATTAAAATCAAAATCACGACTTATTATCACAGGCAACAGAATTTCCTGCTTCAGTCTTGCTTTTAAAGTAGCTTTTGTTACCTTCGGTATATTTTTCAAGGCATTAAATGTAAAGTTTAAAAATTCTTCAAAGGAACAAAAACAATTACTTACAAGAATATGTAAATTAACCCTTTCGAGACCGACGTCTCAGCGACGAAATTTGCCTGTGGGACCGGACTTTTTGCAGTGCCAGAGGGCCCAGTGTCGGCTATATCCGACGGAATAAAAAACCATTTTAATTTTAGTTTTATTACATTAGAACCAATAAAATACAAACAAAACTAATATAAAAACTCACTAAACTTGCTAAAAAATAAAAAATATCAAACAAAACCAAAATAGAAACTCTTCAAACGTACTAAAAAATATAAAATATCAAACAAAATTAAAATAGAAAAATCCCTTTGGCATGAAATACAAAAAATTAATCAAAATAATATAAAACTCTATAAAAAATATTAAAAAAAGCCTTGGTTTCAAAATCTTTCTTCTTCGTGATATATTTTGAAGCAGGGAGTTACACACAACCCGACATCACATTCCTTGCAAATATACCTGGTCTCTTTTCTCTTCTTAGGATTTATTTTGGTATGGGAACATACATGGCATCTCCTGTAGCCCGATTTACGGCTATCCTTGGCTGATGGTACTAGATCAGGAAAGTGCCTTCCTGTAAGTCTTCTATTACCAAGATCCACATGAACAGAACGCGATGCTGCGTTTTGAGACCTGAAAAGACATACATATATATATATATATATATATATATATATATATATAGGTATAGAAATATTCTTGGTCAATTTTTTTTACCTATCTAACAACTGTCTAATTACTGCAAGTTGAAATGTTGCCAATGGAACTTTTGCTGTATTTTGTGTCAAATACATGGCATGAGCATTCAGCAAAGCTATATCAATGGTATGCAAAAATAGCTTTTTGTACCATTTGATGCATTTGCGCGTAGAGTCAATACTGCTAATCATCATATCAGAGCGATCGACGGCACCCATTTGCTTGTTATATTCCAAAACACATAATGGCTTCTGAATGTTTTCGTTTGTAACCCTATCTTTTTTTGGAAGAGTGATCATTTTATTTTCGTGTAGGGTGGTAAGCATAACTACATCTCGACGATCTTTCCATTTAACCACCAAAAAGTTTTCACTGCTTCTCCAATCACATTCGCCCCTCTTTAGTTTTTTATCTAGAAGTGGCATTTGTTTTCTGTTTTGTCTTACAGTCCCACATGAATTGGTGTTCTGTTCGTAAAGAAATGTAGACAATGTTGGGCTGGTATAAAAATTGTCAGTAAAAAGAGAATGGCCCTTATTCAGGTATGGTTTCATTAAATTATTGACTATTTCACCTGTAGCACCTAATCCAAGAGTGTTTTCTTGTGGATTTGTTCCTTTTCCCACATACACTATAACGTCTAATACTATGCCAGTTTCACAGTCACACAACACATACAATTTGATTCCAAAACGATGTCTCTTTGTTTTTATATATTGTTTAAAACCAAGGCGACCTTTGAAGAGTACCATACTTTCATCGATAACCAGATTCTGGAATGGATAAAACTGTGACTTGAAATTGTCTTTTAGTGAGGCCAAAACGGTTCCAAATTTTGCCAATCGGTTATGGGCCTCTTCCTCTTCATTATTAGCAAAATGAAGATAGCGATGTATTTCACAATATCTGTTTCTTGGCATCGTTTTTCCAAAAACCGGAGTGCTGAGTAAGATATCTTGGGTCCAATACTCCTTGATGTTTAGTTTTTTCGTACGTGTCATAAGCATAGTCAGAGCGAAAAATACATATAGTTCGGGAACGTCAACATTTTTCCACTTAGGTGCAGCTTTCTGAAGAGCGTACCTATTTGTCTCGACGGCAATAACGTTCATAATATCTTCAGACAAAAGACTCATAAAAAAATCTACTTCCATACTCTCACTACTCAAATTACGATTTTGTAACCCGCTATTAGAATTATCGAATGCAAAAACTTCCGGTACGAACTCAGAGTTCGTCCACTTTATTTCAAGATTCTTTTCTGCCCTAACATTCATTACCTCGTCTATTTCTACCACATTATCCAGCTCCTGATGATCGTCCTCTTGATCTAAATTACCGTTATTATCGTCGACATCAACATCAGACATTTGTAAGAATTCAGACTCCGATGAACTGCTATCCGAACTGGGAATAAAATCGCTTCCACTGTCAGCAAACGGATCCTCGGGCTCGTCTTCATCAGAACTCAGAGCGTACTTGGACATTTTCCGGACTTCCTCCGCAGTCAACCCACAATAATTACCACTTTCTGCAATTATTTTACGTTTATTTCGCGCATTTCCTTCCTTAGAAGGACCAGCTCTAGCGTCATCCATACCGCACAATGTTTTGACTCACAATAACAAGATGAAGAACCACAAACTATGCACACGACATCCAACTATCGTCTTCCAGCACATCGACCTTAAAAATAGGCGTAATAAGTACCATTTTCGCTTGTTGCACCTATTCTGTAACGGAAGTACCCGAGAGCCGGTTGTCGCCTATGCTCGACGGTGTCGGAATATGAAGACACTGGTCTGCGGGGACATGCAATACTGAACGTGACGTAGCCGACACTGGTCTATGTGGGATGTTTTTTTTAAAGGTGTCGCAAATGATCGACAATGGTTCAAGCAGTAGATTTGACCACTGTCGTGTCTAGCCGACAGTGGTCGCGTAGACATTTTTTTTTCCTGTCGGGGACGTCCTGTCAGCGGTCCCGAAAGGGTTAAGAAATCATGGTTTTTGGAATTAGACCGTGTCAAATTGGAATTACTATCGGACGTTTCGCCTTCAATTGCACGAGGCATCTTCAGGGGACTTTACTCTCCACGAGATCTGTAAACTGAAATCAGATATGAGACAGCGAAGGTCATTAAAAATTCAATACCTGGAAAAGATAATTCAAGTTTTGGACAACAATACCTTTAGTTATGCAGACAGACCCTACAAGTAGAATAGAAAGACGCACCAGCAGAGAAGAAATCATTAAAACCAAACAGCTCCAAGATTCCCATGGTCTATGGTCTTCCCAAGATACATAAGAGCAGTGTACCGCTTTGACCGATCGTCATACAAACTAGGTAAATATCTTTCAAATTTTCTTAATCCATTCACTGGAAAAACCGATTCTTTTATAAAAAGTTCTGCATATTTCGTGGAAAACTTAAGGCAATCAAGTTGGATCCCAAAGATATTTTGGTCAGTTTTGATGTAGAATCACTATACACAAATGTTCCTGTCAACAACTCAATTTCCATTATATCAGACATTTTGGATCATAATAGTCTTGATAAGAGCCTAATAGACCTAGTGGATGCTTGTCTTACATCTGCTTATTTCATCTTTCAAGGAACGTTTTATCACCTGTGCTAGCGAGTGTCTTTATGGAAGCCTTTGAAGATATTGCTCTAACATCCTGGTTCAGTTATGAAGGTGATACTTTTGTTGTTTGGTCTCATGACCAGGATAATCTCATATTTCTGGACCATTTTAATCAACATCATAATATCAAGTTCACAATGGAAATTGAATCTAAAGAGAATTCTTCCTTTTCTAGATATCTGTCCAAAGGAAGGAAAATAATACATTGGGACATTCTAGATACTTAAATGCAAATTCCCACCACTATCCAGCCCAAAAGAAATCGGTTATTAATCCCAGTAGTATTTAGAGCCATTACGATTTCTAATCTGGATTCTCTAACATCAGAAACATCGAAACTAACTGAAGTTCTGAGAGCAAATGGCTATTGCATTGAAGATATTACACGTTCAATTAATAGATATAGTAATCGAACTCCGCGAAAGGAGAATGATAAGGAACCAACTTTAGGTAGTGTTGTTCTTTCTGACATATGTGGCACTATAGACAAAATAGGATGATTGCTTTGGCAGTCCAACTTACGTACAATGTTTAATACACATAAGAAGATTGGACAGTGCTTGGGATCTCCGAAAGATATTGTATCTTTTCAAACAGGAGTATAAAAAATGCCTTGCTCTGGTGGGGAAGTGTATGTGGGAGAAACAGAACGCTCAGTGTCAACTAGACTTAAGGAACATGAACAATTTATTAAAAAGAAACAAATTGTTCGATCTGCTGTAGCCCGACCCAGCAAACCACTGGCCATATTATAAATGTAATGGAAACCAAGGTTCTAGCGTCAGTTTCAGGATTTTATAAACAAAAAATTAAGGGAATCTATTGAAATTTTTCAACAAACAAAAAATTAAAATGGAGATATATGGGTTGTGGTGTGTCGGTTTTAAAAGCCCGCTTGAATCTCTCCGAGCTTATTTAGTGTTCAGATCTTGTGGAGTAAAGTTCCCTGAAGATGCCTCATGCAATTGAAGGCGAAACGTCGGATAGTAATTCCAACTTGACATGGGCTAATCCCTAGAACCATGATTTCTTAATTTATTTATTTATTTAGTCAGATACAGTCACAGGCACTGCCCAAATAGCATGAATATAAAAATATAACATAAAAATATAAAACTAAATAGTAAAATAGTATGAGATATCAGTTTCAATGAGAAAATGAAAATACTGATAACAATATTGTATATATGTATCTCAAACAGTGTTAAACATGTAAATCTATCCTACTATACATTTTGTCTTTATTTTTTAAACTTTCATGTGAAGTCTTTTTTTTTTTCGTCAAGATATAAATAGTAAATATATTTATAAGGACAATACTAATATAGGAGAAACTCACACAAAAAATATATATACATAGTTCTAAAAAAACTAGAAATTGTCCTCAGAGATGTGTAAGAATTTTGTAGTTTGTTACACTGAAAATTATCGACCATCAGACAAACATTGGAGATCTTGTACTAATCTATATAATGTCGTGGGATGATAATTTCTTAATTTTCATTTTAAAGATAGGAGTGCAGTGTGTGTTAAAATTATTTGGAATGTAAGTATTCAAATATTCCATTATCTGGTTTGCAATACTGTTCGTGCCATCGTCAGTTTTACTTCTGTTAATTGAGAACATGTTAAGAACGCAACTGTTGTAAGGGGGCACTTGAAAATTTAGAAGGTCAAGAAGGTCAGGACAGTTGATTTAGTTCGTTAGCAGGTTGTGCCCAAAGGTGAGAGTCAAAAAGTCCACACATTTGCAGGCTCGTAATACTTAGTGTATATAGGCGCTGCTGGTAATTCAACTGATTTTTGTCAATTTGATCTGATATAGTATAAAATTAACAAATCTGGATTGGACACGCTCACTCAATACGCTTAATATGGACCATATAAAGGGACTATATTAAAGAGCAATATTCCAAGTGGCGTCGCACCAATGAATAGAGCAAAGCTTCTGTATTGTTAAAATCCCAACATCTTCTCATTTTAAAACCAAACATTTTAAAGGATTTCCCCAAAATAAAGTTTAAATGGTTTGTGGACCTTAATTCACTATCGATGAGAACACTAAGGTCATCGATTAAGTTCACTATAGGGAGATGGGAAACCAAAACAAAATAGGAATGTGATATTGAAGTTTTTTTTCTAGAAAACAATATAACTTTACATTTGGATGCGTTCAGTTGCATACCATTCAAACTACACCAGTGGCTTAACTTGGTTATCTCTGATTGTAAGATCATGCAGTCGCCGCCACTATCAATTCTCCTAAAGGAAGTAGGAATATATAGATAAATTTGTTTGGCACGAGCGACCTGGAAGAAATCCATGCTGTCATTCAGATATAATATTTTGAAAGTTTGTAATTAAATTATCCAGTACTATAGACTCAAGCTACAATGGTATGCAATCAAGCCCAGATATTGGATGGTAGTTTTTAATATTGGATATATCACCACCTTTAAGGATGGGCATAACGTATGCCACTTTCCATATGTTTGGGTACTGTTCAAGATTTATTGACAGTTGGAAAAGATAACTAAGAGGGACTGCTAACACTGGACTGCAATTTTTGAGAAACACTGGTGGCACTTCATCTGGCCCTGGACCTTTTCTCTCATCAAGATTTACTAATTTGTCAAAAACTCTAGCACTGTTGATATCAATATTTGATATAGTTAGATTTGTAAAAGAAGAATATGGAACAAAATTGGGTGGTCAATTGGAGTTAGTGAAGACTGACTTAAAGAAACTGCCAAACATATTTGAAATGCAAAGTGGTTCGCTAGATTTTACTGTAGTTTGATATATGACCAAAAGGATTTAATATTGTTTAAAATGTTGTTTTCTGTAGGGGAAATAAAATGATTATAATCTTCTTTTATAGATAGTTTTGACTTAGCCCTAATTGACTTGTAATATTTTCATCAGTTGGTAACCGTTTTCTTTTAATTATTTTTTGTAAGCTTGTTTTTTTTAATTGACTAAAACCATGAAAGCTTCCGTTCTATATGGTTTATATGTAGATTTTTATATTTTCGGGTAGAGCATTAAAGAATTTTATTGCCCAGTATCCAAGGCCATTTTGGCAACTTCTGAGGTGTCAATAGAGGGTTACTAGATTAGATTTTTTTCGGGTGTTATGTTAATGCACGTCAGCATGAGTAAGATGGCCATTTCCTTTCTTGATATATAAAAGGTTTTATTAGTGATATTAATGTAAGAATATCAGGTGAAAAAAAAGCCTCTGCAGTTGTCGTTATAGCCATGATGAGGTTTTAGTCCAGTTGCCCTTAAAAATGTTTTCGATTGTACTGTCTTTTCAGTCTCTTCATTTTCCAAAGATCAGAAATTCTTATGTCAATCCTTCTCCCATGAACATTCTTTCATAGTAAAAAGTAAAGTAAGTAATTTCAAAAGAAATGATTATTGATACACTTTTAACATTAACATTTGTATAGTATATTTTTATCAGAATGAAATTAACGTTTTAGATAGCTAATATGAAAATTCCAAAAGATGAACGACCTGGTGAAATGCCTAAACTCAAGGGTTTTGGTTATGTCGAATTTGAAGATAGAGAGAGCCTTATGAGCGCGCTTATAATACCTGACACTGTAAGTATTTATTGATTGATCAATCAATATTCATTATTGTCTAAGTTAAAAACGTTGACAAAGTTGAGTTTAAAAAATAATAGTAAAATAAGTGATAGTTTCAATTTCATAGTCACTAAATTTCTTGTTAAAATGGTTCAATCTTAACTAGCAAAATAAACTTTTAATCAAATAAAATTGTTATATAAGTATTTCATATAGCTATTAAGAGAATACTTTTGACCTGTAGTGTTTCAAATACTAACTATTTTATCTTACATTTAATATCCTGTAATGGTTTTATAAGAACATTCTTACAGCAAGGGTTATAGAATACATTCCCTTGTCACATAAGGCTTTTTGTAAACATTGTATAACTTTTATTGGAACTTCTAATAAAATACTAACAGAACTATTTTATAAAAAGTTTTATAATAATTGTATTAATATTCTAGTAATTTTTAATATAACTATTTTAATGGAGTTTTAAAATGAAATAATGAAACAAATTTTGTAACAGCGTTGCCAGAGGTAGTACAATTGTACAGATCTGGCACATTTTATACCATTTGTACAAGAGTATATTTTTAATATTTCTGATACATTTTGTACAATATTAAACCTCGATATGGACCAGGACATGAAATGTTTTAAAATAAAAAAAAACGCACTTAACTGACAACACTAAATATCAATAGGTTTTTTTTACTCACTACTCTTCATCAATCACTTACATCATCAGTAATACTAATTGTTTATTAAAATTCACTATTAATAGCGAAATATTTATTAGGCAAGCCTTCTTGTTGAGTGGAAATAAAGAATATAGAGGTAATAAAAATTGTTTATTACCTCTATACTGCCCTGAAAATAAAAATTATTTATTACCTCTATACTGAAAACTGCCTTGCAGTTATCGTATAAACAGATTAAAGCAGTTTTAATTGTGCCTTAGGAAATCTTCTATGATACTTTTGTTTTAATATCTTTTTTGTACACTCGCCTTAGCCCTTCATACTCAGTTTCCAGAAGAGTTTGAAGGATTCAGAGCGAGCATTGGATGGCTAAAATTGAATAGATCAAAAACAATTGATGTTAGGCATATGTAACATGAAAAATACTTAGTTTTTCTAATAGAATTTCAGTATTACATCCAATACAGGGCATTCCTTTTAATCCTTAAAATCCATTTAAAAAAAAAATATTTTTTATACTTTCATGGGCACTCGACACAAAAAAATGGCATTGCTAAAAACTTACCTCTAAACTTTACAATTGTTTAAACCATTTTTTTCTAAAATGATAAATATGAATTATAAGGAATTTATAGTCATTTATCTTTACATTTATTTTCTTATAAGAAAACATAATCCACAAACTGGTTTGACAACCCGAAAGTAATGCATAGGAAGTAAAAATTACAAAAAAAAACCTATAAAAACGTATCTTTTTTCATCCTTCGGACATCTAAAAAAGGATCACCTATCACCGATTTTACTCAAAAAACATTTAGTGAATAATAATTCACCGACATATTGTTTATTTCATGATTTAATAATAACGCGAGGAACGATTAATTTGCATATACATACGAGACCACTCTGTATTTAACGCGGAAATAAAAACAGTAAGGAACCTCTCAACAACGTGAGTCACGGTGAACTGCCCGGCCAAAGTCCGCCAACCAGTAACAACCTGCGAAACACTTGCATGAATCCGGTTTTGATGTCGGCCGCCAGCTCGAGTGATGGAACTTTTATTATTCTGTAAACTTTGCCACAGTCTATTGAGGTGCAAGTAATTGGCAGCGGTTTTTAAGGAAAAGTGGGGACAGGCCATCAGAACCTTATTTTTTTGATATATCAAGTTGAGATATGCTTTCACTTATTTCTAAGATACCAATACTATAAGTGCTCAGTAGAGGGGATTGGGGGGGGTTAGTCTCGCTCCCCCCACCACTTTTTTCATTGGTCTCCCACTTCCCGCGCCTGTCCCTGCCACGCCTACTTGACTCTGCTTGATTCTGATTGGTCTTCCCCACTCTTACGTGTGCATCCGGAGGGAGATGTTTTATTTAAGCGCTAGCAGCCAACCTAACAGATCAATTAATTTTCATCTCTTAAATTTAGTCAGATGGGTTCGTTGAATACAGTACCTACCGAAGATATTATTGAACGTGTTGGTGAAGTTATTTGTTTAGCACTAACGGCGCCATTGTGGGACATTCCGGTGGGTGATCTAAAATATATTCCTCTTAATTACTTAAGAAGATTTGTAGAGTCAGTGGAGTTGTTACAAATTTGGGAAAAGCTACCAGAATGCTATAGACGTGACAAGAAATTACAGTTAAATTTACCGTGTTATACTCATCATAACCAAGAGGGTGACTGTATAGATGGACCACCGCGATCTATAAAAAGGTGTTGTGGTCATGTGCAAGTTAGTAAAAGCTGTTAAAAAGTTAAGTAAAGAATTCTACTTGTTATCATTTTCTTATTGTCAGGATTCTATGCAAAGCAGACCACAATGGTGTCATTATTACGAGAAACTATCGAATGAGTATGCGAGTGCTGCATCTGCATGTGACAAATATTGTGAAACATTAGATTTAATATAACTTATTCGTGACATAAGGGGATTGGGATTTGGTTATCATCTTCTTAAATTGAAAAAATATATTGAAGATCCCGTTCTAGTGAAAGACCTTTTAAAAGAGGAAGAACTTTTAGTGTAATCATGGAGGAAGTTGTTGAAGAAATGTATGAAGAATTCATAATGTCTAAAGCTTGCTCTGAGTTTTTTGCGTTTGACGGACAAAGCAGTGAAGCTCAAAACATTACTGTTTATTTGCACTATATGGAACATGCAGAATTATGTGAACTAGCTGCTAAGGCATGTATAGATTTTCTTAAAAGTAAAAATGAAAGAGAATTTATACATGATTTAAAACAATAAGCGAACATATATTATGTATAAAGGAATATTTAACCAATAAAACAAATATATTTTAAAACGAATCGTTTTATTTCATAAAAAAATAGTTATACAAATGAAAAACATTTGCTAATGCACAAAAACATGGATTTTTCTAATGATAAAAGCAGCATGGTTCCAATTTCTGTAAAGCTGGCTGTTCATCAAATTCAATAACTGGTTTTTGAGAATATTTTCTGACAAACTCCGCCTTTTCTTCACCCTTAACATAGATAAAGTCGACTTTTTCGGTTAAATTTCTGATAACATCTCGACATCTATGGTAAGGAGTAAATCCTTCATCCCAATCGATACAATGATGATTGTTCATTAGCCAAATAGCGTTGCTGTATAGTTTTGATGGTAAATGATTCATAGGAAAGGGCGCTTTAAATATGTGGTGGCTGATTTTAAACCCATCGTATGCTGCCAATTCTTTAACAATTAACTTATTGTTCTCCACTTTAAATCCTTGTATATCTACAATTACTTTCATATCTTTAAATAGTGAAATTTTTTTACCATTTCAAATTTTAATTGGTATTCTTCTATCTGTTTCTTTAACTCTTGTAATTTGTGTTGAAAAATGATTAACCGATGCATATAATCCATAATGAAAGAAATTTCTTTGTGTCATGCTATAAATATTAAAACTGACGCATGCGTATTAAAGTTGTTTAACTATTTTTGTTAGAGGATTATAGCTAAATATTTTATCGTGGAGGATGAGACAATAAACAGAGGTATTTTTTTGAATATTTTCATTTGTTTCAAATTCAACTCTTATAACTACAGAACCACTTTGAAGCGATTCCTTCTGATGAGAGCAATCAATGTGTGAAATAGGCGAAGTTGTCTTAAATTTTTCAGGCGCAAAAGTTGGTTCACTTGTCATTCCATAGTAAGAATTTCTAAAATTGGCAAACATTTCATATAGAGCAGAAAATTTGTTTTCTTTAAAATTTAAATATAAATCGTGATATGGATATCTCTCAGAATTTAAAAAAATTCTTATGTTTGTTAGGTCAACGTTATCAAATTGACTCATGTCCTTTTTTAATTTTCCTTTTCGATCTACTTGGAAGGCAATAACAGCATGACGGGCCGTCTCCAGTTTACTAGTTGTTTTTACCGGCCATGTATGACGCGTTGCTTCAGGTAATTCGGAATATTCAACACATTCCCAGCTTCGAAATCCTAACAATATTTCCTTGTTTGTTTCTAATATTTTCGTTAAGGCAAGTTGTTGAGGAATATCTACCTCGATATGTGGCACTTTCCAATACAATTTTTCAATCGTGACTTTTGGAGTAGGAAGTTCTAATGTTTTGGGTTCCGTATCATCTATAAAGAGCACAGCATCTAAATCATTACTTGCTCTGATGAGTACTAATTCTTGCTTCATATTTAAAATAATTTTTTTATAATCCTCGAAGAATCCAAGTAGCATCTTTAGGGGTATCGATACATTAAATTTACCTTTATTATCTACCAAAATTCTGTCTGCTTCATTTCTGTTGGGAAACCACCCAGCATTGTGAAGCTTTATGCTTTCATTGTTATTAAAAGATAAATATCCTTTGAGTGTTGATGTTAAACCAACATTTCTTACAGAGTCTACAGTTACTCCATTTAATTCATAACGTATTTCTCGAAACAAAAACGCAATACCATTGTTGACAAATCTTAATTTTTCTGTATATTTTCCTTCTTGATTAGCGAGATTTCCTTCTATATATAGAATACTTTCTGAAGGTAATGTGTATGTGTCTAATTCTTGGATTGGAATACGTATTTCATCATTATAATAAAATTTTGAAGAAATGAATAATAATAATAATAATAATAATAATGTTTATTGGTCTGAAAAATACAAAGGTATTCATAGACAGGTCTCAGTGTTCGAAAAGATATAAAACATCAAAATAGTTACAAAGCAAACAAAAATACTTACTAAAATACAAAAATACAATTTCAATTAAAAAATATATCTATGTTAAAAATTTTTGAAGGGAGGTCATTGATATTAGATATTACATTATAATACTCTTCTCGGCTATATATACATGCACTGGTCAATACCTTATTTAGCTTATTCCTAAAAGATTTTTGACTCAAAATTTTTATTTCATGAGGCAATGCATTAAACAGCTTAATTTCGTCATCTTGGGTTCTTATTAATCTGTTTCTAGGAGGCACCAGGTTACTACAATGTCTTGTACCATAAGCATGAACCTCGGATGCAACTGTATACCTTTCTAATTTTTTCTTGACATGCAGTAGTTTGGTGAATATAACCACTGCATGAAGAGTCATCACTTTCAATGATTTGAAATGTGGTCTACAGGATTCATCACACTTCAATTTGGCAATACATCTTATGGAATATTTTTGAATTTTAAAGACTCTTTCAAGATGTACAGTTGCAGCCGATCCCCATGTTAGGATTCCATATCGCATAACAGTATCAAACAGAGAATAATATGTTGTAAGGGCAGCATTTTGATTTACTGTTTGTCTAACCTTTCTAATGGCATATATTGCTTTGTTTAGCTTGCCACACAATACATTTACCTGTTCACACCATATCATATTTGCATCCAACACAACTCCAAGAAACTTTGTAATGGGCCTATTTGCCAGATTTCCAGCAGTTCGGGTCTCAAACAACAATGGTTGATAGGTATGTAATTCGGAGCCAATTACAGAGTTGTCAACATATAGACTTTCATTAACATTTAAAATATCCATTATTTAAAACTTTAAAACCCAACGATTTCAGAAACTGATGGTTTTTTGTTGTTAACCGTTTGATGTTTTTGGAACTACTAACTTTGTGGTTAAGTTTTTCTTTTTTATAAGATTTACTTACGGTAATAGGTTCAAATTTAGATACAAATGGTCTATTATATCTAATAACCATTGTTGTTAGTTTTTAAATGTAATCTTACGATAATGGTTTCGTTTCTGAAATTTATAAGGTGACCGTCTTGATCAATTATTTTTACAGTAATGTTGTTGATTGTTTGAACGCTAATTGGAAAGTATAATATAGGTAATGGTGATTCCACTATTTTATACCCTGGTGGTACCGTTGGAAAAAATTGGTGAATTATGTGAACTGGTTTGCCATTGTTAAATGAACCTACACAAATGTTACAATCAATACAAATAGCATTAACCTTGGAAATATTTACAACATTGTCAGATTCACTCCATTCATGAGGCTTAATTTTCCGTTTATTAAAACCTAAAAGTTTTCCTATTGAATCATCTTTTGTGAAATCAATTTCTTTACTGCATTTAATACTGCATTTTAGGGTATTGAGATTTGTCGTTAATCTAAACGAAGAGGGTTCTATAGTAAAAATTTCATGCAGTTTGTTATTTATCAATGTACTTAAGTCTTTTATGTCATAAGTTCCATCCGGAATAACAATCACTTTACCATCTACGTAAATTTTATTGTTTCCATCCTCTATATTAGGGATACTCATAAATGACTCAAAATCAGCTAAACCTAATAAATATTGCTTGTCGTCATCCAAATAGATGGGAGGATTAAAATCAGATGATAAAATAGAAGAATTCCCTGTAAGCGTAAATGTTGTAGACATTCTGTTAATTTTTAAGAAATGCCGTAATAATTTATTTCATGTGCTTATATAGAAAACTAAGAGCTAGCTGTCCACAATTATAGTTATTAAATTTTTGTTTGACCTCATAGGTGTAATATATATTTACACCCTTACTTGTATTAAAATATTGTATCAACTGAAGAGGTGGTTTGAGATTACCATAACTATCAAAATACACGACATCTTTTTGCTTTTTTATGTAAGCTACCCAATGAGAACCATAATTTTTTTCGCTATCCAAATTAACAATACCAGTTTCTTTTTGTCTAATTTTTCGCGGGAGATTATCACGCATAAAAACACCTCTAAAGTTAGGTATCTCTAAAATGTTTGCATATTTTATTATATCAATATTTGTTAAAGCTCTTTGCGGAAACTTTATTTGAGCTTTTTTTTTTAATGTTTTTTTTTCGGAGCCCCCTTTTAGGGCTTAATGAACAATCCTTTTCCTCTTCTATATGGCTTTACAAATTTTTTCCGGCTGCAACGTTTTCCATGGCTTTGTTATGACGTTGAGTTTCTTCAAGCAATTGTCTTGATGCTTTTACATCATTAACAGCTTTAGCAATTCCGGCTGCACCACCTCCCAATGCACCGAGGGCACCCAAAATTGGAAGCAAAAGAGGTAAAAATCCACCAATTTTTTTTGGAGTTTTTATAACGCGTTTTTTTATCCTGAGTTTTCGTTTGGATGTCTTAACACCCATACCAAACTTTTTTTTTCCTTTCATAATACCTGTAACCACCAAAGCTGCAGTTTTTTCACCCAGCGATGAATCCTTAGCCTTTACTCTTTGCCAAGCCTTATCTGCTAAAATCTTATCTGCTTCGTGTCTGTTTGATAAATTGTTAGATTGCGAATACGTTATGTCATGATCTTTACAAGCATCGTCTAAAGGATTTATGCCACTATCCCCCCTACTTAATCTTTTTTCCAACTTTGTTCCCGGACCGCAATAGTTATAACCAGGAATGTGTAATTCAACAGGTAGACTATTAATAAGTTTATGTACTAAACCCGTACCTTTCTTCTTGCTCTTCTTATTGGATGTAATCGAGTAAGGGTTGTGTATGATCATTTTATAGTTTTTGTAAACTGAGTCGATAGAGCTGCTCGTCTTCTATAAATAGTAAAATGGGCAGCAAATTGACTTGGCTATTTTTTTTTTTTAAAAATACATATTATTTAGAATGTTATGTCAGTTATTGCTGACGATGTGGATTGAAAAGCAAGCTTTTTCTTTACCTTCTTCTTACCTATTGCGTTCCCTTCACCACATTAGAAAGTTTTATTTTCATAATCACTTTTTTACTTCATATTTTAATAAATATAGAAAAGTTTATAGAAGTATTATTGGCCTTGCTAAATCTTCATACTACAGAGATAGGATTGGAAATTCCAAAAATGTACAGCGAGAATCTTGGAAGATTGTAAATGAACTAAGGGGAAAAAACAAGGTACCAAAAGTCATAAATACAAAATTATCAAGCAATGAATTAAATAAATTTTACTGCTCTATTGCATACAATCTGTCCAGCAAAATCAATGCAACTTTAGACTATAAACATTTTTTTGAATATACTAGTGTAACAGATTCTTTTTTCCTTGCTCCAACAGACATTTATGAGTTGAAGAGTATTTTTGCAGAGATTGGAAATAATAAAGCAGCAGGATGGGATGAGATTTCAATTAGATTATTTCTAAGGTTACCTGAGTCAGTTTTACAAGTTTTGGTGGAAGTTATAAATGAATCCTTTTGCTCTGGAACTTTTCCTTCCTGCTTAAAAATTGCTACAATTTTGCCATTTTTCAAGGGTGGTGATGCAGAGAGCCCCTCAAATTACAGACCAGTAGCATTGCTCCCTACTCTGTCTAAAATTATCAAAAAAATTGTTAAGAAAAGGGTAATTTCATTCCTCGCCAGACATAACATTCTTAGTTCGGAACAGTTTGGCTTCCAATCTACTAAGGGTACATCTGACGCAGTTTTTGCTTTTTTGGAGACATTATATTTGGGACTGAATGATGGTGGGATGGCTGCAGCAGTGTTTTGTGATTTGTCAAAAGCATTTGACTGCGTTAACCACCAGATACTGCTGTGGAAGCTCCAATCTTACGGTTTTAGAGGGACAGCACTTAGGTGGTTTGAATCATATCTCTCAGGTAGAGTTCAGAGTGTCTCGTTTAATGGGATGCCATCTGAACGAGGGGAAATGAGTTATGGTGTGCCTCAGGGATCTGTTCTGGGACCAATTTTATTTCTAGTTTATGTGAATGACTTAACAAAATTAAATATTAAAGGAAAATTTACAGTGTTTGCAGATGATGCAACCATTTTATGGCATGATACCAACTCCGCTAGTCTTAATGATACTCTGAATAATGACATAATTCTAGTAAAACAATGGTGTGACGCAAATCAATTAACTCTCAATATTTCGAAGACTAGTATTATGAACTTTAGGTGCAACCTAAATGATGTATATTTAGAAGACATTGTGGTTAGCAATTTATCAGAGAACAGATTCCTGGGTATTTACTTAGATAGTAAACTTAAATTTGAAACCCACATAAGCCAATTAAATTCTAAGTTAAGCTCAAATTGTTTTGCCCTTCGAGTTTTGGCTAGGGAATTAGATCCATCTATAGTGAGAAATAGCTACTTTGCATTAATAGAGTCCCATCTTAGATATGGAGTATGTTTTTGGGGGGTGTGCTCAAGACAACTGTTTAATAGTGTTTTCATTTTACAAAAAAGAGCCATTAGGTATATGTATAAGTTAGGGTTACGGGTTTCGTGTAAACCATTTTTTATTTTAAATAAAATTCTTACCCTACCATCCCTATTCATTCTTGAGTCAGTATGGCTTATTCATAAAAAGTACAAAAATACTATATTTGAAGAAAGAAATTACAGGACTCGACAAACACATAACGTTGCGCTACCTATACCATCAACTACTTTGGTAAGGAACTCCACCATCTTTAACAGCAGAAAACTATTTAATCATCTTCCTTTAAATATAAAGATCAATGAGTCAGAAAGAATTTTCAGAAGGGAAGTTAAAAGACTGCTAATTGAGAAAGCATACTATGAGGTATCTGAATTTTTCAATGAGAGATTTTAGTATTTTTATTTGTTTGTTGTTTGTATTGGTGTGTGCTCTCTGCCTCCTCATTTGAAATAGGTCTTAGTAGTATATGTATGTTTTTGTTTGTCTAATTAATTATATGTACTTTTAATCTACTTTAAGATTGTAGTATACTAATTTTTATTGTACACTTTTTATTGAGATAAATTTTTTTCCAGCTTTGTCAATAAGATTTTCTTCGACAATAAAGCTTTTTGAGTTTGAGTTTGAGTTTTGAGTATTAAAAACCATGATGAAAAAATCTTAAACAAACCATTTAGAAAACATGGCGATCTCTTTGGTGGTGAATCGAAGAGATGTCTTGTTGTAGGAGCATCAGGGGTTGGCAAAACGAACTCCATTCTCACATTACTTGAACATCCAAACGGAATAAGATTCGAAAATATTTATTTATACTCAAAATCGTTACATCAACCCAAGTATGAGTATTTAAGAAATTTGCTAAAACCTATTAAAGAGATTGGTTATTTTGAATATGACAATGATGAAAATATTATATCCCCTCACGATATTAAACCAAATTCAGTTATTATATTTGATGACATTCCATGTCAGAATCAAACTGTTATAAGGGACTATTTTACATTTGGGAGACATAAAAATACGGATTGTTTTTTCATTTTTCAAGGTTATTCATCAATTCTCAAGAGGCTTATACGTGAAAATGCAAATCTCTTAATTTTATTTAAACAGGACCTAACTAGTTTAAAACACATATATAATGACCATTGCATGATGGATATGACATTTGAGAAATTTAAAGCTCTCTGTGAACACTGTTGGAAAGAAGACTACGGTTTCGTTGTAATCGATAAGGACTGTCCCTTAAATTCTGGCAGATATAGAAGCAGGTTCGATTCATTCATACACTTATAAACATGGATAAACGACTAGCAAGAGAGTTAGTTAAATCAAGAAGAGCAGTAAAACAAAAATATCAAGCATTAAAGTCAGAAGCCTCAATGACTCAAAGCCAATTAGAAAAAACGTATCAACCGATAACACAACCACTACAGCAATTAATTTCAAATATTGCAAAAACGGAACCAACTGACATAAAAGAAGAACCTCATACTTTTAAGGAACTTTATAGTACTTCTACTCCAACAAGGACAGCTGAGAGAAAAACCGGGAAAACTCCCGTTTTACCCACTGAGTTACCATAATTTTTTGATAGGAGTATTGCATCTACTAGTAATTTCCCTACCATTCAAGAAACAAGCACAGTAGCTGAAACTACACCCCCATCGGGTGATAGTACTGTAGAGAATTTAAATATCTCTGATATTTTAGAGCAAACTAGACAAACAATTCAACAATATGTTGACACTCCAGGATATAAAGATTGGTTGGAAGATTTTGATGTATTTCCAAGAAAATATATCGATGAAGGAGTTAGGGATACAAGACATATATTTGATCACAATTATGGTATTGTTCATGATTTGGAAACAAACAAATTTCTTTTAGGGACAACAATGAAACCAGTTGAAATTATTAATAAAAATATAAAAGTTGAGGGTGTAACCTACAAAGGCACTCCAGGTTTATACGAACTACTTTTTAAAAAAGAACCTATTTGTTACAAGAAAGAAGACTTAGATCATTATATGGACATTCTAGCAAGAACTAATGCATATCGCAGAAATCACGACCGTAATGAGCAAGTTCAAGGTAACGGTATTATAGGACCATACTTACAAACCAAAGGGGTAACGAAAACAAGAAATATTAAAACACCTGCAAAAAATCTCATAGAAGCATTTAGTAGACCTAAGGCTCCATATAGGCAAACAAGGCAGAAACTGGGAATGGGGATATTGAAACTTAACAAAACAGATACGGACTATGTATATTGGGACAACATCAACGAACTTGTTGATAGACTTAGACTTTTAATGGCTTCTCGGGTTGCCAGGCATACTGGACATAATAATGAAATAATCTCAATTATTGAAGAACTACGAGAAGCCAAAGTAATTCTATAAATAAAAGTTTTTGAAGTAAAAAGCAACAGTTGCATATTATATATTGAGTATGTCGGTAAATAAATTTGGAACTCATATCCTAAATGCCAATGAAGACTTATATTACTTTTGCATCCTTCCCATGGTTCTTGGACATTCGACAAAATCAATTAATCTACCGAATGGTGAAACAAGACGTTGTTTTACTATTAGCGGCGATGAAACTACTTTAGCGTTTCCATTTTCAGAAGCAGACGTGATAAAAGTTCACTGTAGTAAAGACATAGATTTTATCATAAATAACAATATTGATTGAACTATTAGGTCATAAACTCGGTAATGGTGATAATATTTCTGTTGTAAGATCTCTTAAATATTTTGCATCACCTGGAGTGTTATACGCAGGATTGGTTTTAAAGTGTAAGACTGAAAATTAATAAAATTAAGGAGGATGTCGTTAATGAATTGCATAGACCCGCTAGAAGAAATTTTAAACGAAGACGAGTAATCGTAAAAGGGCTTAATGATTTGTTTCAAGCAGATTTAGTTGAAATGCAACCTTACTCAAAATTTAATAGAGGATATAGATATATATTAGTGGTAATCAACACTTTTTCTAAATTCGTTTGGGCACTACCTATTAAAACAAAAACTGGTAAAGAGGTGGCTGCAGCAATGAAAAAAATTCTCAAAGACTTAAAAGAAGCCCCTAAACACCTGCAAGGCGTTCCAAAAAATATACAAACAGATAAAGGAACAGAATTTTATTCCAAAGATTTTCAGAAGCTAATGAAACAGTTTAAAATCAATCACTATAGTACTTTTTCTAATTTGAAAGCAAGTATCGTTGAGCGAGTAAACCGAACATTAAAGAATAAAATGTGGAAAAAGTTTAGTCTTCAAGGAAATTATAAATGGTTAGATATATTGCCTGAAATTATTAGTGTGTACAATAATACAGTACACTCTACAATTGGTAAAAAACCTAATGCTGTTAATAAGGGAAATGAAAAAAATATATTGAAATCATCATTTACTCATATGAAAACAGTTGATCCCGATTTAAAAAAATTTAAAGTTGGTGACTTTGTTCGTATAAGCAAACACCGAGAATTTTTTTCTAAAGGGTACACACCCAACTGGTCAAATGAAATTTTTAGAATAAAAAAGTTACAACTTACAAATCCTACAACCTATTTACTTGAAGATAAAAACAAATCAGAAATTCAAGGAGGCTTTTACGGAAAAGAATTACAAAAAGTCAAACATTCAGACATATACTTAATAGAAAAAGTAATAAGAAGAAAAGGAAATAAGGTGTTAGTTAAATGGTTGGGATTAGACAAAACACATAACTCATGGGTATTAAAAAAGGATATTTTGTAAAATATTCATCAATAAAACACATTTTTTTTTATATTACTATTGTTTTATTTTATAATCATATTTAACATATTATTTAAAACAGGTTTTAAAATAATTTCACATAATTCAATTCGTCTTTTAAAATATTGTAGGTCTACAAACTCTTGAGGCGACATACGAGATTTTCTATATGCAAACGTCCATGCATGCATCGTATGACGTTGATTTTTAGTTTCATCAAAACTTACTGATTTCTTCATAATATTTTCTTTCTCTTAAATTTTTGTTCGAGCTGGATTGGATGGTAATAATTCCAGCATTGTACAAACATTCTCACTATTATGTTTTCACTTGGCGACAGAGTATCATATACTTTTTGAACACTTTCCTCGAAGTAACTGTTAAATTGCTGTTTTTGTAAAATATTTAATCTGTATTCGATTAAAGGTATTTGTTCCCATAATCTGCACAAAGTTTCAAAAATCATGTTTTGTAATCCTCACTATTGGCATTTCACCAAATTTCTCAAAAAGAATGGACATATTTTTCAAAAATATAGTTTCTTGAAAGGCGTTTGATGAGAAAAAGTAATTCGTTATAACACCATAATAGGTCTTTCCAATCAACTTAGAACATAGATTGGTTCTTGTTTACCAAATTCAACACATCGTAAAATCACTTTCTAAACACAAACCAATATTCACAAACTTTGATTTGGATTTATTTAAAGGGTACTGTTTACAATTTACTATGGTTTGTTTTTCGATAGAATGAATAGATGTTTTAAACACATTGGACGTTCTCTCTGAGGGCTGAACATTATTAGACCGTAGAATATAGAAACTAACTAAATAATGATTTGCAGCACATTTTTATAGTCTACTGTCCCCTCCACTTAAATGGAGGAGGGAGATTACTTAACGTTGGAGGAGATAAAAAATTAAACTACAAAAAAATCAAATACTAAAACTTTTAATTCAGGTTTTCAAATACATTACAAAAGCAACGTAAGATGAAATAATTGATATTAAAGTCAGAAACAATAATATTATATAAAAATATACATAATTACAATTATGTTTTTTATGAACAAATTCTATCCATTCTGAATAAATGACAGGCTTTTTATCAAAGAAATATTTAATTTTCATATAATTATTAACACTTAAAGCATTTTCTGAAATATTATAACAAATGTGAGTTTCCATCTATGTAAATCATTCTCATTTGCTTATAACAATCAGTTTCAATTTTATTCTTATTGATGCACACGTCGGCTCTAATTGTGTTAGGAATATGATTAACATATAGTATTCTGCCAACAAGGGAGACTAACACGACTAATGAAGTAGTAGTCATTGTTCTAAAACAACTAAATAATACTGTTTGTTACAACATTTTATATATTCACACAAATTAGTGAAACAGATCATCAATGAAACAAATTTTATAAAACTTGACAACTTTAACTTCCTTTTCCAATTTCAAAACCGGATAACAATTGTGTATCAAAACCACTTTTATTGCGAGTCTCTTCTAAACATCGTCTTTTAGATTTGGGTTCTTGTTCAGATTGTAAAATAGATAAATTTTTAATCATTGATTCTATATTGACAATATCTTTGTGACCCCATGCTAAAGTTTTTGTGGTATTTGAAAGACGATATCTTTTATCGTCATGACTTGTCAAGGCTAGTTTGTTAATCAAATTCGTATAAATATTGTGTAGATGTGACTTAAAAACATACATTGTGCAGTATACTTTTTGACCTTTTTCCACAACATCTTTATAATATGATAAGTTTAATTGTTTTTGTACGGCCGATTTACGAATACCTTTTGCCTTTTTATCTAAACTATCTTTGGTTTTTACACAGTATGCCTTAGCACCGGTACCAAAAAAACTTTCTAAAGGTACACCTTTATATTCATCCTTAAATTTACCAACCACTGATGTGGATATCGGCATATTATGAATATTTGGTTCAGGATAGTTAGAGGTGTCAAATTGATCCAGATTTTGCTTCATATCTTCATAAAAATTTTCCGTTTCAATTTCTAGTATTAAAGAATCAGTATCAGTGTACAATAAACTTACATTATCTCCATATTTTAATTTTAAATATCCGTAATAAAAATCATACATTACAGTTTTTGCTATATCCAATATACTCATTCCAACATAAATGGGCTTATTATATTCGATACATATCTTTTGAAGTTGAATAGCTACTAGATTTTCTGAAAAAATTTTTAAATCTTTAAATTGAGGTTTTGCAATTAATTTCTCAGCACTTAATTTGTTTCGCTCTCTCTCCCATTGAGTTACTAGCTTAATATCTACTCGGTTATCGACATTCTCCACAGTTTTACCAAAAATACTGTTATTTGCCAATTTGTACGAATTTTTTTCAAATTTATTTTTTGAAGCATTTCGTAAATTAGTATTTAAATCAATATATTTAGCTAACCATGGCGATTGTGTAAATTTAATTCCCCTGTGTATTTTGAGAAGTTTAAGTCCAAATTTTAAGCTTTGCTTCAAAGCACGATAATGAAGAACATAATTGTACTTATTGTTTAAATTGGGAATTAGTTTAGAAAACTTGGAAATTGGTGGCTTAAATTTTTCGGGACAGAGCGGAAAGTCGTTATGGCTTTCATGTAAATTCTGAGGATATTCTAAGTCAACTTCAAATACATAACCCGTAGATGATGTATCTGAAATATTTAAAATATTAAGTTCATTAATTTCGTCCTCAGATAGCCAAACAAAGTTTTTTTCTGGCAAATACTGTTTCATTGCAAAACCATACAAATTTGTTGCATCTAAATAGGCAATATATTTTGTTGGATACTTAGGATTGAAATTATCAAGAAAAGGATTATTTGCCTCCGATTTTCGAGCTGAACAAGTACTAACTCCCCCGCGAACCCCTTTTTTGAAGAAATGAAGCATATCTGGATCAGTCAATAATTCCAATTCTACATTTGTAAATTTCATCATAGCATCCCAACACATTGAAGGGCTTGTTATATAGTTCACGGGATCTAATTTATAAGTTTTATGACAAGTATTTCTATAATTTTCAAAAACATCGTGAATATTCACCTATCGTGGAGCAATTGAATACATTGCATACCTCTTTAACTCTAATGTAATCTTCATTACTAATATTTTCATAAATTAAGTCATTATAAAATTTATCAATATCGGGCAAAGATTTATCATCCAACTTTTCGTAAGAGTCAATATATGAATAAGGAAAAACTCCTTTTTGCCTAACATATTTAAATTGCTCTGCGTCTGAAAAAATGTTTCTTAATTTCAAGACATTGAGAATTATCTAAAATATTAGATAGTGATTCAAGAGATTCTGGTAAAAACTGAAATGAGTCTATAAATCGTAAATTTAAGTAAACTATCTTTTTATTTTTAGAGTCATACGTGTTTACCATAATTTTTTTACTAAAAGAAATATATTTTTCTTTGTTTTGAGCAATAATGCTAATTGATTCTTTATTGTTACATAATGACTTAATAAATAGATGAGAATCGTAATTCTTTAGATTATGAAAAATTATTGGAATGTAAGTTGGAGGTATGAAATGTAAATTACAAATAGAATGAGCAGCGCCCCTATAGTTACCGCTGAAATGACAGTGGTCCTTACATTTTTTAAAATTTCCGCCTGAAAAAGGTTTTTCACATATATAACACACAAATGCATTTTCAAATTCTTTTTGTTGCAAACTAGTTAACTTATTCATAGGCTTTTGATTTCTAAAATAATTGTTATAAAGATTTTTCACATCAAGTTCAATATATTCAATAAACTTTTCAGCACAATCAGTTCCACGATAAAGTTTTAAAGATGTGACATTATTATCAAATGATGATTTAATGTAATAAGCGAACGAATATGGCACATGTTCAGCAGTTTTAACTGTATAGGAAGTTGTAGGATCAAGCTTTTCGTTTTCAACGTTTTTTAAATAGCACTCGAAATCAGCATAAATTACAAAAGGTGCTTTATACTGCTTTTGAATATTTTGAAACTTTAATATGTTTTCTGGAATTTGATTTCCAAACTTATCTAAAATAAGTTCATCTGAAGGATATTCAATACGAACAGATGTGCAATCATATTCTAAGTGTCTTTGTAATTTTGCGTAGGTACCAAAATATTGTAAACATCCTTCACACAAATTTTTTCTACATTTCTTTTTTAACAGTTGTTTAAAAAGTAATTTAGATAAATCTTTTATCCAACAATAATGACTATTACCATCATCAGGAGTATTTAAAAGTAGATTGATATGTAAATTCTTTTTATGTCTATTATAGTGTAATGGTCCTACAATCTCATTTACATATACTCCATTTCTAAAAAATTTCTCAACCCCATAGACATTTATGGATAAATTATTTTTGTTTTCAAAAGTACTTATCTGCTCTAATTTAACTGGAAAATTAATACCTGTAAAATCAAAGACAGTTCTGAAGTCCGGGTACGAGGAAGTTTTCCTAGGGTCACCTGCAAAACAGAAATCATCTTCATTCAAAATGTTTACCAAACTACCTCGGAACTCTGGAATTGGAATATAAGAGTAGCCACATAAAGGATTGTACTTGTTGATGTTTACTTCTAAATGGAGAATTTGTTGTAAAATCCAACCTGCAATTTAAAGAAGAGATAATTAGTATTTATTAAAAGAGACTGTTGTAAATTAAGATAAATTGAAGCAATAGCGTTTGAAATTTAACATTTTTGCAAGTAATTATTAACTTACCAGAATCTCGTTCGGGTAGTTCATCTGCTTTGGTTGTTAGAATTTTGAATAGTTCGTCATAGAGATTATTTAAATCAGTCGTCTCAGTCACGTTATGGAAGGCTGTGTTGAATGATTTAACGGATGTAGACTTCAAAACTGGCGAGTAGTAGATACCAAATAATTCTGCATTTATCTTAACGCATCTATATAATTGCTGTTGCTGGCGAATTAATGTTACGACTTTCTCGGAAATTTCTTGCTGAAACTTTTTAAGGTTGACATGCATTTTGGGTGAGTAAACCTTGTATGCAGCAATTCGACTCTTAAAAGCACTTCTAATAAGGTCTATTCCACTTCCATATTTAATAGTACTCTTGCTTTTGTGGACATTTATTCTTAGATGAGAGTTTCAAGCATTAAAATTAATATCAGCTTTACAGTCTTCGCAATAGCGAGTTGCATTATTCCTGAAGAATTTTGCATCAACTGAAACAAAAAATAATTTTTTTTTAATTCACTATAATAATTTATATGCAATATAACATAATGAGCGGCGTAGCAAGATGGGGAGAGGACTGACCACCTGCCCTGCCCCTGGACGCTTAGTGAGTCAAGCAAAAAAGATCATTGAAATAGCACAAAACAAATTTTATTGTTTTTCTTATATTTTAATTTATCCTAATTCTTAGTAAATAATGTAAATATACTTACTATCGTTTAAATACTCATCCGGATTATGATTTGTGTCTTTTTTAAACAAGATTCTTTAATGTGTCTTATGGCATTTCGTCTCTGTGTAAATTCTTTTAGACAAAGTGTGCAGAGAAGGGTCATTTTGAACTGGATATTTATAGGTTTAGTTTCTCTTTAAATAAGGAATTGTGAATTTAAATTTAAAAGTTTGCGCTTACGTGTTTTTTTTTTATTTTCAAAACATTTATTTACCACTAAGATTTACCACCAAAGCAAGGATTTTTCATAAAAATATTACCTAAATTTAAAAGAAGCTCACCCTGTCTATGAATTATTTTTTTAACAGTTGAGCAAGTAAAATTACTCAAATTTTTACATTCATTCAAATTGAAATAGTTGTTTACCATTGATTTGAACGTCGCACAACCACGTCTTTGATCTGTTTTTGATAAATTTTGCTTTGGTTTTGAATTAAAAATTTGTTTAATTCACTTCTGTAGGGAGTTTTTAATGAATTGATGAGTTGGGTTGTAACAACGGCCCCTGATTTTTCGATATCATCGGTTTTGATTTTTTTCATTACATTTGTTTCGTCGTCAGAAGATTCAGAAGCAGAACGTTTCTGTTTGTTCTGAACTTCTTTATATTCGACAATTTCACACGAATTGAGGTGAGGTTTCGGTGGACTATGGTTGCAATTTTGAACAACATTGTACACCTCAACATCACCTACAATTTCGTTACAGGTTTGGTCGAACAACGCTATCAATTTTTGGTGGAAATGTAATTTAGGAGCTGGTTGGTATTTCTCCCTGATTATTTTAACCTTAATAACGGTCTCTGTTGAATCTTCTGACGACGAAACAGAAATTGGTGAGTAGACTTTTTGCTCTACCTGAAATTTATTTTCACTCTCAACTCCCTGAAATTCATTTTCACCCTGTTTCCCCTCAACTCCCTGGCTCGAATAAACATCATTGACCAACATTTCAAACTTTTGATTTTCTAAATTAATTTCCTCCTCATTAACAGTGAAATATTTTGAGGAGGTCTCTCTAAGACTGTCTAATGATTCATTGACTGGATTAATATCTGAATTAAATTCCCCAAAGCTCGCTATTTCTTCAAAATTTATTTTTGAAATCAGTTCAGGGTGAACTGCATTATTTTGATTATTAAAAATTGTAACTAAATTGTTTATAATTGTAGCGTCATCGATATCACCAATTTCTGATTGAGTATTATCCATGTTCTCATTAAAATATTTTTCTAACGCGTTCGGTTTTAATTGACACAAATGACAATCCATTAAATCATGGACTGGGCAAGCCTCTTCCAAATCACATAAGGTAAAATCAAATTCAAAATCAAAGTCAGTTAGAGAATTCATAGTGGTAAAAAATAAAAATCAAACCTGCAAAAATCACAAAACGAAAGAAAGCTGTAAACTAGATCACACAATGTAGGATAAATTTTCAACACTCAAAACATAAAATTTAGGAGTAGGATAACTAGGGATTTGCAGTCTAAAAGGCACGAAAACACAATTAAACAAGAGAATTCACCGCAGACACTTAGAAGCACGATAGGAACTGGCGTACAAGAAATACGACTTTCAACTGACGGTTTTTTCAACTCGGTTTTTTTTTTTTTTTAATTTTGCGACTCGACTTTTTTTTTTTTTTTTTGTTAGTGGTTCTTGGTTGGTAAGTGACAGGGTGGTACTTAGGCGTGTTGGGACTGTCTCTTTTGTGCTTTATATTCTCGTGATTCTACTGCACTATTCAGTCTTTGTCTTTGATTCAGTCTAGATTGTTTTGTATCAAAATGTCGTGTGTGCCAAACGAACTAACAACTTCAGTTGAAGTACAAATACCCGAAAAAATGTGGTGTATACCGGAGAAACCAACAACTTCAGTAGAAGTACCAATATCACCCAAAATGAGGTGTTCACAGGAGGAACCAGGAACATCTGCCGAAATACCAATGTCCCCCAAAAAGTGGTGTTTACCGGAGGTAATAGAAACAACTTCAGCCGGAGTAACCATGACTCCACATCGACAACAGCAGTTGATGTCACCAGAGCTTACACCAACAGAAACATCACCCCCAGCATCAGCTCCATCAGAATGGTCAGAAACTGTGGATGAGGTCGTGCTAAGACTTCTGCACGATTTAGAACTTTTATTTGGTATAAAGGTAAGCAATCGACCTATTCAAATTGATATTGTGCCGTTAGTGTCAATCCCAATAAGTGCCAAAAAAAACAACCCAAAAGGTTGAGCAAAAGACCGTTCAATTATAAATATAATTTTTAGTTTTAGGAGCAGAAGACTATTATAATTTATAGTGTTAAATGTAAATGACCATTGTAATACAATACAAAGTGCAAAAGGTAATTTTAAATATATTTTTTAGTAATATTAATTCGATGTATAATAAATATTCTTAAATTTTATTTTGTTTCTTTTTTTTGCGTCCGCATTTAATTGGTAATAAAACGTACTAAGGAGCATATCAAATATGGAAGTGTGTGGGGCTAAAAAAAAACTTATGTATGATAATATTCTTTATTATGTGTTTAAACAAAAATTAATTATATTTTATTAATAATTAAATTGTCTTGTGATAAATCTACTTCTATTTTTTTTCATTTAACAAGTTTTATAACAATTTTTATAATCATATAATATTTTTATAATCATATAATATTTTTACATTAGCCAAGGCACAATGCCAAGGACTTAAATTTTTATGAAAATAACATTCTGGAATTTTCTTAAATTTGCGTAGTTTGGGTTCCTCGTTGACTGGAATGCTTATGATCAGCTCTGGGGTGAAAATTTTTCTTAAAAAGTTTGTCTTTGTAATGCCTTTGACATAGATCTTCGGATTACTATATGTCTTTACAATATTCTTGAGTATTTCTTCTATTTCATTTAATTCTATATATCTAACGTCCCATTCCAACCCATGATATTTTTCAGACCAATCAACTATTTCTTGATCCTTGGCAGATAACATGGTTCTTTTAAATGGTGACTTAAAAAGAAAATTAGACCAGCGTACACCATCGTAGATAGCAAGCTCCTTTGAGACCAAGTCAAAATAGACAATTATAATCTTGAATGTCCACGAATAGTTCTGAATAGCACTCGACCATGATTAATCTCCTACTATTAATTGTAAAGGTTACTCTGCAATTTTATTTTTAAAATAACTTTAGTCCACTAAATGGTTTCTAATTTTTTTTTATACTTCACTGCATATTCTACTGCTTTTTTATAGTGCGTAGAAAAAAACTCCTAGGTAATTTTTTGTTACTGCATATATTTACAAGTCCTCCACCATAATCCCATCATTCTATCCTTTTCAAAATGTATTGTATCTTTTTTTTTTGCTTAACTTTATTCAAAATTACTTTTGTCCACCAAATGGTTTTCAATTTTTTTCTCTTCAGTTTTATTACACACTACACAAGTTTCAGGGGCACTGAAATGAAAAAGATTGTCATTGCACAATGTACAGCGCAAGTCTTTTTCACAACATTCCATTGCTCTTTTGTAATGTGTAGACACAAAACTGTGTTTGCCAAGGGGTGCTTCTAATGCGTGCAAATAATAGCATCGTAAGCACAAACTATAAGCACCACCAAACGAAGACATTATGACGACATAATCTTGAAAAACACAAACTTCGCGGCGTAGATAATTTGGTTCAACAGCATCACTAGCACTTATTTTTTTAATATTTACTAGACCTTTTTCACCACAACCGGCATCAAAGAAATTATGTATCCCCTCATCTTCACTATCGTCTTGAACCTCTTCAAAATTGTTTTTATCTAGATCGGCTAACCATGCTTGTTTAACGTCGAAAATGTTTTTTCCTCCCACCGTGAAATAGAGTATTTCATCTTCGTACATTGAAGACATTTTTTCCAATTGCTCAAAATGTAGGTCACTTGATTCTTGCAAAACAACGTGGCGACAACTCATTTTAATTAATATATATTTTTTAATTTCGTTACTTTTAAAAATACTGATACTACAGTAAGAATGAATTGCTCTGTTGGATGCTAACACTTAAATAAAACATCTCCCTCCGGATGCACACGTAAGAGTGGGGAAGACCAATCAGAATCAAGCAGAGTCAAGTAGGCGTGGCAGGGACAGGCGCGGGAAGTGGGAGACCAATGAAAAAAGTGGCGGGGGGAGCGAGACTAACCCCCCAATCCCCTCTACTTCTCTGATTTTAATGTCAAAATAGAACAGTGCAAAAATATTGAAATTAAAATGTAAAAAAAAACTACTGCGGTTTATTTTATGTGTTGCTAGTTTTACTTAGTGGGTCTTGTAACTCGAACTATAACAGGAGAAAATTCTATTTTATGTCTTGATATTCAAGGATTTAATTGTGCCTCTTGACTTATTCCAAAAGAACTAGCTGTGTATGATGGAACACGTTGTTCAAATTTTCTTTTCAAACCACCTTATAACAAAAGCATGTTAAAAGGCCAGGATTTAAAAACAATATCTTATCTCGAAAACTCATATCATGGTCTAATATGGGAGTCTGGTTTAGTAGACTTGAACGAAATAGCAAATATCTTAGAACATGTGATGAAAAGATATGATGCCCCAAAAATATACGTCAAAGGAGATGAAAAGGTGAATCTTCTAAGAAAATTTATAAGTGCGGAAAAATTTTTTAAAATACTTCTGGAGAGTGAACCGAAGCTAAGCAAGTTTAAGAAAGTTCCTGAATGTAACTTTCACAAGGATCCGTATGGCACTACTTGGCATTGTGCATTATCAAACGCCAAGTTGTTATATAATTATAAATACTGTTTTTCTGTTTGAAGATAAATAAATTATTTGTAGAAAACATGTAAATAATATATAATAAATAAAACGTACATGAAAAAAAATTATTTTATTATTAAGTCACTCTACATTATTTTTATCTATCCAGCTATTATGCTTATCACTGAATCCTAACCATTTTACAAATACTTTATTATTTTTACGTTTTAACACTTTTTCCACTAAATAAATGTCTGGATATTTAACTTTTTGCAATTGAAGTTCATAGTATCCTCCCTTGATGTCTTGTTTTTCTGCATCTTGAAGTAGGTATGTCACTGGATTTGTAAGTTGAACTTTTTTTAATATAAATTCGGTTTGGATTTATAAAAATTTGTAGTTATAGTGTGTTATGAGTATAGGTTTTTTAAATAAAAAAACATAACATATTTTAATATTTTATTTAATATTATCAGATGATCCGAAACCTTTATTTCCCCTTAATGTCTCAGAAAGAATACTGTTAGTCGATACAAAAGGGCAATTAATAGATTTTTTTTGATGATGATTTGTGCAATTTTGTCTAATTTACAAATTTTAGATGCGATATTTGAATAAATAAACAAAACTTTAAATACATTCTTTATCAATGATGCCCGCTCCGACTTCGATTCCATATTTGTAGCTTAGGCCCGATCTTGAATGGATTTCAGCGTAGAATCCTTGTGGTATTTCAATTTCTATGCCTGTGTCAATTTTTGTCCTTGATGATGGTTCAATGGAGTGGTCTTCTACGCTGAAAAGATCGAAGAATTCAGCCGCTTCAGAAGTAAATTGTCTAAGAGCTAGAGCCTCTGGGTGTGTTTTTTTCTTAATTTAATCTGAAAAAATGTAAATTTAGTTATTATATGAAGTAAATATTGGTATTCAACAAACTTATTAATTTAATACCTGCCTGGATATTTGGTTTTTGTTGTTGTTGTTGATGATAATGATAATGATGATTTTTGAAGCACCTACCGGACTTTGTCGCAGTACCTAATGGTTGGATACGTAACGGATAGGATTATAAGTTTCAAATGTTCCATCTTCATTCCAACTAGAATCAACCAATTGTGATGTTGGTGAAGATGATGATGATGGTGTAACAGTTTAATTTTGTTATAAGTGCATTTCATTGTATGATTAATTTAATATTATAATCTACTACTTTAGTATTAAGTTTAGTGATTAATATGTACGCCTTGTTGGTTTGATTTACTTAGATTTTAGTAGTTTTCTTATTAGAAGCGGTTACATTGTTCATATTTAAGCGAAATATAAATTCAACACCTTTTGCAGCAAATTTCGGTACACACAGTGTCACCTCTCGATAAGAAGTTAATGTTGTACCTATATCTGAACTCAAGATATAAAGGAATAATTTTCAGTAAATGGTATAAGTTTAGCGTTCGTTCATAGATGTCGCCAAAAAAAAATCAGTTCAAATATAATTGTTGGATTTATTTAATTTTGCCGAATTTAATAATTATATACTGTATAAGAAAAACTTCAAATAGCATTTTAGACAAACTATTTATTTCCCATATATTTTACAGAGTAGATATAAATTAAATTTTATTAATTTTAATTTAGTCCTTTATATAAGTCTTGGGATTTTCGTTTTCCTTGGCTAGATATGCTGCATCTTTAGATTCGAACGTGTATTTTGTATAACTCTTCTGTCGCTGTAAAAAAAACCAAATCATTAGTACCCCAATAAATTCTTTGATATAAAGTCGATATTATGTATTAATATTGAACTGTAAATACTTGTATTGGTTGCCTTGATAAATATTTCTTTTCAGATATACATAGGATTATTTTTAGACTATAGATACTATATATACACCACTTCATACTTTCTCTTAAATCTACATTTTATTATTCGTGTTTCCTTTTGCTGTGAATATGTAACATATAAAGGTATTTTCATTTAAGTTAGACATAAATAAACCAAAGGTATTTCTCGATTCAATATTAATATTCTTACCTTTTTTTTTCTGAGACTATATAAACTACAGCCTTCTTATAATTTCTATCAATGTTTGATGTTCCGAAATTCAAATCGACTTTTGTTTTGTCCATAGTTGCATAATTACTTGGAGCCTATTATAAACTGAAATTTCGTTACGTCTGCGTCTGATGCATTTCCTAAAATAAATAGTTAATAATTGTGTGAATAAATTCCTGTTTTATGGTTAAATAATGAGCTTATACAGTTAAGAAAATTCTATTAAATTAAACTCAACTTACGTTTCATTTTTATGGCATTTAACTACTGCTGCATTAGCACATCATTTTTTTGACTCTTTGGTACTCTACTCCGGACTAATATTTGGCTTTTCTGAGTGGTCCTTTTCCATTAGTACTAGAGTAATTAATTAAATAGTATTTGTTTATTTACATTTCCATTTCGCCTTGGCGTTGCTTTTAAATTTCAGGTTAGTTGTTTCTGTCAATGTTATTATTGCGTCGTCTCGGAACTTTTCGGATCTATTCGGCTAAGACTTCCATATTAACTTATTCTCGGAACCCTCCATCCGGTACTTCCTCATATCCAGAGCGCAGGCATCTTTTTCGCTGTTGCCAAGTGTATTCCTGCATTATTTCCTGTATCTTTCTCAACCAATGGAGAGTCGTTTTTCTTGTCTAACATGTTAATCATATCCTTGTTTTATTCCGTCTATGTGCTCTTTTGGCAAGGTTGTTAGCACCTGACATATTCTAGCCAATGGTATTCCGCCACCTTAATTAACCAAAGTTCTAGACGGAAAGGAAGCTGGGGGAACACATTTTTCACTTTTCTGGTCACCTGCAGATAAACCACAGGTCTTCTGCGCGGGTCTGAGGAAATAATTCAGGAAAATCTTGGAAATCCGTTAGCGGGATTTTTCCTCAACACCGCAATAGTTTTTCGGGCACATTATAGTTTGCACTGTGAGTGTTATTTTTCGTGCTAGAAAATCTCTCTAAGAGAGGATTTGACCTGAAGATTGGACCAGACCGCCATTTTCCATGCCCTTGTACTTGGCACGTGAAACCACCTTTTGACTAGAACTGAGTGACCCTATTGGATAGGGTTCAAGTCAGGGGCCAACTGTTAGTCACGGTCCTAATTTCAAGTCAGGGGCCAACTGTTAGTCACGGTCCTAATTTCAAGTCAGGGGCCAACTGTAAGTCACAGTCCTAATTTCAGTCAGGGGCTAATTGCAACTGCAAGTCACAGACAATTTCAAGCCACGAACTTAACTTCAAGACTCGGGACTAATCCCATGTCACGGGCCTAGTTTGAAGTTAGGAGCGCTAGGTGCTGCTGGATTTGGTGACACTTATTGTTTACCTTTTTTCTTTATGCCGTAACTGTTAACATACTTATTGTTTATTTTTTTTTTCTTTTATACAGTAACAGATAAATAGATTTTTTTTTCTTAACTTCATTTGTGTGTTTTATTTAGCTCACTCTTTTTCTTTTAAAGTATCAAGAGGAAGCAAGTGCCGCGAAGATTAAGGGGCTTTCCAATTTAAGCCGTTATAAATTGGTGGCGCTCATTTCTTTTTTTTTTCGTTTAAGATTTCTTAAGTTTTCCCACGCCCTACTCTCCGGGTTAATTGAGCTAGGGCATCTACATTGCACGCTCTGTTGACCACGAACTGTAATCTTGATACCATTTTGTGATCGAAATAATTTAAAATTAAACAGTAATAATAATTATTAAATAAGAGCGTAGCAATCTTGCACCTTGGTTTTGAGAAAATCCAGGGTTACAATGGTACTGCTGTTGTTGTTGTTGTTGTTGTTGTTGCTGCTGCTGCTGTCAACGATGACGACGACGACGATGATGATGGTGAATCAAAAAGTTCGGTTCTTGGTGTAGTCTTTTTTTTTCCCGATTTATTCTAAAAATATAAAAAAATAGTAATTTTTTGTATATCCTATTTATTATAATATTTTTTGATAAATTTAATTTTTTAGAATATAGTTACCTTTTGATATTATTGTTTACTTTTTGTTCTAGGTGCTTTATTCGAAACAGATAATAGATAAATTAAAAAAATTTAAAAGATGAATATTGTTTTTTTAATTAGGTAAATTTTAGTTTTAAGGAAATCCCCAAGTATCTGTATATTTGTAATTGATTATTCTTTTATCGTCGTAAGGATTTAGAGCAACTTTTGTCTGATTAAATGTATAAACTTTATGTAATTTTGATACACTCATTGTTTGATTAACATTGTTACAAGTATTATTAAAAATACATTGATAATAGTCATCAAAAGTTATTGTTTTAAAAGCAGTTTTATTAATTCCCTTTGCTTTTTTAATAATGGTATAATTTTGAATAAAATTATCAATTTCTTTTAAATCTATTCCTTGATTTTTCATTTTTTTATATCTTTTTCTAATTCCATTTGTGTTTTATATACTTTTATAGAATATGTTTTAGATTTGAGACATATAAATTCTAACATAATTCTTCCATTTAGTTCATCTTTCATTAATCCTAAATTTTTTTATTTTTTAAGGGCATATTATATACGTTGTTATAAGGATAATCTGAAGTGTCAAATAAATGAATATCTTCTTTAATAAGTTGATAGATATCGTCAAAAAGATGTATTAAAGAATCGGTATCTGTATACAAAAGATTTGCGTTAGATCCAAATTTATTTTTTATATAGTTATAATGAAAATCATAACAAAACGTTTTTTTGACAGATCCAAAAAAAAATGTTAAAACTTACAAATATTGGTTTATTTATTTTTACTTCTAATCGTGACATTTCGATAAGAACAATGTCATTAGAAATACAAGTACAATTATGAAAGTTTATTTGTGAAATTTTAAAAATTGCTCCATATCTACCATTCCATCTTGTTACTAACTTAATATCTTTATGTTTGCGTACGTTTTATATAGTTTTTCCAAAGAATGCATTATTTAATAACTTAAACATTTTTTCTTCAAAATTATTTTTACTTTCTTTTCGTAAATTTGTGTTTAAATCAATATATTTTTTTACCAACATGATTGATCAAATTTTAATACTTTATCTATTTTTATAATTTTTGATCCTAATTGTAAAGCTTGTTTTAAATTTCGATAACGAATTACATAATTTTTTTTAATAAAAAATGTAGTTAGCAATTTTGGAAGTATTGATTTTGGTGGACATAAATGTTCCGGACAAAGTGGTAAATCTTTATGTAATTGAAAAAGTTCTTTAGGATATTTTATATCAACTTCAAATATATATTCAATGGCGCTATCGTCAGCAATATTTAAAATAATATTAGCTGTAAAAAATTATTTGGATTACTCCATTTAAATTTTTTTTGAGGTAATGGTAAACTCATTGCTGCACTATATGAATTATTAACATCAAAATACATTAAATAAGATTGAGTTAATTTTGAATCGTAAGATGTTTCCATATATTTATTATAAGCTTTACCATATCTATTCGAACATTGAGCTATACCTCCTCGAATACCTCTTTTGATAAATAAAAGCATGTCAGTGTCAGTTAGTAGTAGTTCTAATTCGATACCTTGTGACAAAACAATTTGATAAGTTAAACCTGGAACTGTATAGGTCCACAATGCATCTAGTTCGTATGTTGTTAGACACATATCTCTAAAGTTTTCAAAAATATCAGCCAAAAGTAAAACGTCAGTTTTAAGGTATAATTCTGCATATTCTTGTAAATTTTTGATATTAAAAGTCTTCCAAAAACGGTTTATATTAATATTAATCTTGTTGAAATATTTTTACCACTAATGGAACTATAAAAAGATTCTATTTTCGGTATTGTTGTGTCTTTTAATGTTTCCCAACAATCTAAATATCCATATGGAAAAAACTCCTTTACGTGATAGTAATTCATATTCGTTATTTGAAGTATAAAAACTTTTAAGAATATTTTTTATCATTAGGTAAATAAGAGGATAAATTGTTAATACTGGAAGACATACATCTATAAGAGTCCAGAAATCTAAAATAAATATTTGTATTTTCTATATATTTTGTAAAAGAAATATATCTTTTTTTATTAATGGGTAATAAAATAATTTTTTCCCTTTACATTAAGACTGAGTGCTTCAATTAAGAAAATGACTATCGTAGCCGGAGAGAGATTGTGGAATAATACAAGTGTCATGGGGCCAGTTTCGCAGATAACAAAAGTCAAGATGATTACAAGATGAATGAGTAGCACCACGAAACTGACCAGTAAAATGACAACGATCTCTAACTTTTTTTTTCATCGAATGCAAATGGTTTTTTTTTTTACAAATAAAACAATGAGATACAGAATAAAATTTATGTAATTCTTTTTTGTTTAAAGGTTTTATTGGAATGATATTTTTAAAAATTTTGTCAACTTGGTCTGCAATATTCTCAAGTTCTTTTACGAACCATTCAATGCAATTTTTTCCTGTAAATATTTTAAAATATGATAAAGAATTATTATACGAACACTTAAAATAATATGTAATGCTGAAAGCTTTGTGTTCTTGATATATTGTAGTAGTAGTAGTAGTAGTAGTAGGCTTTGAATTAACTGTGTTTGGATTTATTTTCTCTAAAATACTTTCTAAATCGGCATAAATTGCAAAAGGAACTCGTTGTTTGAATTTAAAATTTGTAAATTTTAAAATATTGTTATCTTCAGATGGTAAAGTTATTTTGGTTTTATTCATAGTTTTGCAACAAATTAAATGTTTTTGAAAATTTTCTTCAGTTTTAAAGTGATTTAAACATCTTTCACCAAACCATTTTTTGTGACTTATATTTCCCATTTGTTGGTTTAATACACGTGTTAGATCTTGAATTAAAGGAAAATGATATATATTTGTATAGTTATTTTCATCATTAAAATAATCTATTTTATTATTACAAGGAATCATTAATAAATTTATTTTTGGAGAATAATTTTGTTGACTTGAACAGGTCGAACCAAAACTTACGCAGATGTTGACATGTTTATTGAACTTAGTCCTGTATGTGAAGCGACATGTTTATTGATTTTAAATATACTGATAGAGAAACTTATGAAAAATGGCTATAGAAGTGTACAAAGTATAACAACTGTAAATAATTACTCAACAAAATTTTTCTTACGAAATGTTGTCGTCAAAAAAGGTTTTTTATTACAATTGATATTTTTGAAAGAAAACTCTAACCATTTAACTTTTAAAGAACTATTTATACATACGATAACTAATTTTGATTTAGACATATGTAAAACTGCTTTATTTAGGCAAAATAATTCGTTACAGACAATATCAAATGAAGAAAATTGAAAATTGTATTCCAAGAAATCTTGAACGTCGTGATAAATATATAAAAAGACGGCTTGAAAATGTATTAAATCTAGACACTTCAGCAATGATATGTCTGAAAAAAATAACATATCTAAAAGTAGGATAACGATTTGAATAAATACAATTTACATAATATTTTAGTTTTTTATTTCAATCTCCATTACAATTTCTACATTTAAATATATTCCAATGATATAAATTAAATACGTTTTCCAAGGTACAATTTAATGTATTACTATCATGTTGCTGACAACGATACGACTTGAATACATTTTGCAATTCGGCCAAGGGTGAACATCCTCTTGTTTCCAAATCAGTAACGGTGTAATTTTGTGTTTTGAACAATAATCGGGTCAACCACTCCAATTTTTGATTTCCCTTTACTGCAATGATATTGTCGGTGTAGTCGTTATTCCAAGAGTCCACAGTATCATATCCATTTTCTTCATTAATAAAATCTTTTATAAACTCAGTCAAATTTTCATATTCCAAATTTTCAAAAGCATCGTTTGACCATTCCAAGCCATGTACGTTGTTAGTTAACCATTTCATGTGATTTCTAATTTGGTCTTTGCAAAAGTCAAATTTAAAAGGAAGTTTAACTGAAGCATGTTTATAATTTTTATTTGAGGTGTTAAGAATCGCAATGTCCTTGCACAAAAAAGTTGAGCTGCCATATTGAAATCTTTGTATATCTATTATAAACATGACTCTTTACAAAACGTTCACTATACTGCTGCTGCTGAGACTACTCCACCTTTTACCGCGAACAATCGATGACTGACGTTTTACTTTCGACACTTTGAAATTTAATATACTTTAACTGTACTGGTTAATGGATTATATTTTATTGATCGATCGTTTTAAATTAAACAATATGCACTAGTATTTTCTGGAACTGAAGAACTTGTTTCAAATTCTATACGAATATCAACAAACGAATAGACAGAGAACTGATATCAAACGCAAACTCTGGAGAAGTATAAATACAAATCTTTGAAAAAATTAACAATTTTGACGTAGACGACGATAAAAGTATTTATTAATTTCAAAGGAAATTTTCAACAAAATTTGCTGTGATAAAATCACGTTGCAGCGAAAACATGTTTTATCGAATATAGGTCACGTTCACGACCTTTACATTTTTATTTTCCGTTATCAAATACAAGTCACATTGCATATTTCTATTTATGCTCGTAATTATGATAAAAGATAAAGAAGCATTTACTGTGGACGTGGTGTTCCACTATGTCACGCAGCAAATTTTGTTGAAAGTTTCCTTTGAAATTAATGAATACTTTTATCGTCGTCTACGTCAAAATTGTTAATTTTTTCATTGATAAATTTGTATTTATACTCATCCAGAGTTTGCGTTTGATATCAGTTCTCTGTCTATTCGTTTGTTGATATTCGTATAGAATTTGAAACAAGTTCTTCAGTTCCAGAAAATACTAGTGCATATTGTTTAATTTTACACGATCGATCAATAACAGTACGATCAAGTATACAGTTAAAGTATATTAAATTTCAAAGTGTCAAAAGTATAACGTCAGTCATCGATTGTTCGCGGTAAAAGGTGGAGTAGTCTCAGCAGCAGCCGCAGCAGCAGCAGTATAGTGAACGTTTTGTAAAGAGTCATGTTTATAATAGATATACAAGGATTTCAATATGGCAGCTCAACTTTTTTGTGCAAGGAAATTGCAATTCTTAATACCTCAAATAAAAATTATAAACATGCTTCAGTTAAACTTCCTTTTAAATTTGAGTTTTGCAAAGACCAAATTAGAAATCACATGAAATGGTTAACTAACAACGTACATGGCTTGGAATGGTCAAACGATGCTTTTGAAAATTTGGAATATGAAAATTTGACTGAGTTTATAAAAGATTTTATTAATGAAGAAAATGGATATGATACTGTGGACTCTTGGAATAACGACTACGCCGACAATATCATTGCAGTAAAGGAAAATCAAAAATTGGAGTGGTTGACCCGATTATTGTTCAAAACAAATTACACCGTTACTGGTTTGGAAACAAGAGGATGTCTACCCTTGGCCGAATTACAAAATGTATTCAAGTCGTATCGTTGTCAGCAACATGATAGTAATACATTAAATTGTACCTTGGAAAACGTATTTAATTTATATCATTGGAATATATTTAAATGTAGAAATTGTAATGGAGATTGAAATAAAAAACTAAAATATTATGTAAATTGTGTTTATTCAAATCGTTATCCTACTTTTAGATATGTTATTTTTTTCAGACATATCATTGCTGAGGTGTCTACATTCAATACATTTTCAAGGCGTCTTTCTATATATTTAGCACGGCGTTTAAGATTTCTTGGAATACAATTTTCAATTTTCTTCATTTGATTCATTTGAATTGTATGTAACGAATTATTTTGCCTAAATAAAGCAGTTTTACATATATCTAAATCAAAATTAGTTATCGTATGTATAATTAGTTCTTTAAAAGTTAAATGGTTAGAGTTTTCTCTCAAAAATATCAATTGTAATAAAAAACCTTTTTTGACGACAATATTTCGTAAGAAAAATTTTGTTGAGTAATTATTTACAGTTGTTATACTTTATACACTTCTATAGCCATTTTCCTTAAGTTTCTCTATCAGTATATTTAAAATCAATAAACATTTCGCTTCACATACAGGACTAAGTTCAATAAACATGTCAACATCTGCGTAAGTTTTGGTTCGACCTGTTCAAGTCAACAAAATTATTCTCCAAAAATAAATTTATTAATGATTCCTTGTGATAACAAAATAGATTATTTTAATGATGAAAATAACTATAAAATATATATCATTTTTCTTTAATTAAAGGTCTAACACGTGTATTAAACCAACAAATGGGAAATATGAGTCACAAAAAATGGTTTTATGAAAGATGTTTAATTCACTTTAAAACTGAAAAAATTTTTAAAAACATTTAATTTGTTGTAAAACTATGAATAAAACCAAAATAACTTTACCATCTGAAGATAACAATATTTTAAAATTTACAAATTTTATATTTAAACAAAGAGTTCAAGAGCAATTTATGCCGATTTAGAAAGTATTTTAGAGAAAATAAATCCAAACACAATTAATTCAAAGCCTACTACTACTACTACTACTACTACTACTACTACTACTACAATATATCAAGAACACAAAGCTTTCAGCATTACATATTATTTTAAATGTTCGTATAATAATTCTTTATCATATTTTAAAATATTTACAGGAAAAGATTGCATTGAATGGTTCGTAAAAGAACTTGAGAATATTGCATACCAAGTTGACAAAGTTTTTAAAAATATAATTCCAATAAAACCTTTATACAAAGAAGAATTACATAAATTTTATTCTGTATCTCATTGTTTTATTTGTAAAACAGAAACCATTTGCATTCGATGAAAAAAAAAGTTAGAGATCGTTGTCATTTTACTGGCCAGTTTCGTAGTGCTACTCATTCATCTTGTAATCATCTTGACCTTTTGTTATCTGCGCAACTGACCCCATGACACTTGTATTATTCCACAATCACTCTCTGGCTACGATGGTCATTTCTTAACTAAAGCACTCAGTCTTAATGTAAGGGGAAAAAATTATTTTATTACTTATTAATAAAGAAAGATATATTTCTTTTACAAAATATACAGAAAATACAAATATTAATTTTAGATTTCTAGATTCTTATAGATTTATGTCTTCCAGTATTAACAATTTATCCTCTTATTTACCTAATGATAAAAAATATTCTTAAAAGTTTTTATACTTGAAATAACGAATATGAATTACTATCACGTAAAGGAGTTTTTTCCATATGGATATTTAGACTGTTGGGAAAAATTAAAAGACACAACAATACCGAAAATAGAATCTTTTTATAGTTCCATTAGTGGTAAAAATATATCACAAGATTAATATTAATATAAACCGTTTTTGGAACACTTTTAATATCAAAAATTTACAAGAATATGCAGAATTATACCTTAAAACTGACGTTTTACTTTTGGCTGATATTTTTGAAAACTTTAGAGATATGTGTCTAACACCATACGAACTAGATGCATTGTGGACCTATACAGTCCCAGGTTTAACTTATCAAATTGTTTTGTCACAAGGTATCGAATTAGAACTACTACTAACTGACATTGACATGCTTTCATTTATCGAAAGAGGTATTCGAGGAGGTATACCTCAATGTTCGAATAGGTATGGTAAAGCTAATAATAAATATACGGAAACATCTTACGATTCAAAATTAACTCAATCTCGTATTTTGATGTTAATAATTTATATATTGCAGCAATGAGTTTACCATTACCTCAAAAAAAATTTAAATGGAGTAATCCAAATAATTTTTTACACCTATTATTATTTTAAACATTGCTGACGATAGCCCCATTGGATATATATTTGAAGTTGATATAAATGAGAACTTTTTCAATTACATAAAGATTTACCACTTTGTCCGGAACATTTATGTCCACCAAAATCAATACTTCCAAAATTGCTAACTACATTTTTTATTAAAAAAAAAGTATGTAATTCATTATCGAAATATAAAACAAGCTTTAATTATAAAAATAGATAAAGTATTAAAATTTGATCAATCATGTTGGTAAAAAAATATATTGATTTAAACACAAATTTACGAAAAGAAAGTAAAAATAATTTTGAAAAAAATTTTTTTAAGTTATTAAATAATGCATTCTTTAGAAAAACTATATAAAACGTACGCAAACATAAAGATATTAAGTTAGTAACAAGAAGGAATGGTAGATATGGAGCAAATTTTTATATTTCGCAAATAAACTTTCATAGTTGTACTTGTATTTCTAATGACATTGTTCTTATCGAAATGTCACGATTAGAAGTAAAAATAAATAAACCAATATTTGTAAGTTTTAACATTTTTTTTTGGATCTGTCAAAAAAACGTTTCTTTATGATTTTCATTATAACTATATAAAAAATAAATTTGGATCTAACGCAAATCTTTTGTATACAGATACCGATTCTTTAATATATCATTTGATACTTTAGATTATCCTTATAACAACGTATATAATATGCCCTTAAAAAATAAAAAAATTTAGGATTAATGAAAGATGAACTAAATGTAAGAATTATGTTAGAATTTATAGGTCTTAAATCTAAAACGTATTCTATAAAAGTATATAAAACACAAATGGAATTAGAAAAAGATATAAAAAAATTAAAAATCAAGGAATAGATTTAAAAGAAATTGATAATTTTATTCAAAATTATACCATTATTAAAAAAGCAAAGGGAAATAATAAAACTGCACTTAAAACAATAACTTTTGATGACTATTATCAATGTATTTTTAATAATACTTGTAATAATGTTAATCAAAAAATGATTGTATCAAAATTACATAAAGTTTATACATATAATCAGACAAAAGTTGCTCTAAATCCTTACGACGATAAAAGAATCGTCAATTACAAATATACAGATACTTTACCATGGGGATTTCCTTAAAATTAAAATTTACCTAATTAAAAAAACAATATTCATCTTTTTAATTTATCTATTATCTGTTTCGAATAAAGCACCTAGAACAAAAAGTAAACAATATCAAAAGGTAACTATATTCTAAAAAATTAAATATATCAAAAAATATTATAATAAATAGGATATACAAAAAAATTACTATTTTTTTATATTTTTAGAATAAATAAAAAAATGACTACATCAAGAACCGAACTTTTTGATTCAACATCATCATCGTCGTCGTCGTCGTCATCGTTGACAGCAGCAGCAGCAGCAGCAGCAGCAGCAGCAACAACAACAACAACAACAACAGCAGTACCATCATCATCATCTTCACCAACATCACAATTGGTTGATTCTAGTTGGGATGAAGATTGAACATTTGAAACTTATAATCCTATCTATTACGTATCCAACCATTTGGTACTGCAACAAAGTCCGATAAGTGCTTCAAAAAGTGTAAAAAGAGAATTTCGTAGATTAGAACGAATAAAACATCAAACCGAAACCCCAAAATCAACATCATTATCATCAACAACAACAAGAACAACGAAACCAAATATCCAGGCAGGTATTAAATTAATAAGTTTGTTGAATACCAATATTTACTTCATATAATAACTAAATTTATATTTTTTTCAGATTAAATTAAGAGAAAAACACACCCAGAGGCTCTAGCTTTTAGACAATTTACCTCTGAAGCGGCTGGATTCGATCTTTTCAGCGTAGAAGACTACAACATTGAACCATCATCAAGGACAAAAGTTGACACAGGCATACAAATTGAAATACCACAAGGATTCTACGCTGAAATATATTCAAGATCGGGCCTAAGCTACGAATATGGAATCGAAGTCGGAGCGGGCATCATTGATCAAGAATGTATTTAAAGTTTTGTTTAATCATTCAAATATCGCATCTAAAATTTGTAAATCAGACAAAATTGCACAAATCATCATCAAAAAAAATCTATTAATTGCCCTTTTTTATCGACTAACAGTATTCATTTTGAGACATTAAGGGGAAATAAAGGTTTCGGATCATCTGATAATATTAAATAAAATATTAAAATACGTTATGTTTTTTTATTTAAAAAACCTATACTCATAACACACTATAACTACAAATTTTTATAAATCCAAACCAAATTTATATTAAAAAAAGTTCAACTTACAAATCCAGTGACATACCTACTTCAAGATGCAGAAAAACAAGACATCAAGGGAGGATTCTATGAACTTCAATTGCAAAAAGTTAAATATCCAGACATTTATTTAGTGGAAAAAGTGTTAAAAAGTAAAAATAATAAAGTATTTGTAAAATGGTTAGGTTTCAGTGATAAGCATAATAGCTTGATAGATAAAAATAATGTAGAGTGACTTAATAATAAAATAATCTTTTTTCATGTACGTTTTATTTATTATATATTATTTACATGTTTTCTACAAATAATTTATTTATCTTCAAACAGAAAAACAGTATTTATAATTATATAACAACTTGGCGTTTGATAATGCACAATGCCAAGTAGTGCCATATGGATCCTTGTGAAAGTGACATTCAGGAACTTTCTTAAACTTGCTTAGCTTCGGTTCACTCTCCAGAGGTATTTTAAAAAAATTTTCCGCGCTTATAAATTTTCTTAGAAGATTCACCTTTTCATCTCCTTTGACGTATATTTTTGGGGCATCACATGTTCTAAGATATTTGCTATTTCGTTCAAGTCTACTAAACCAGACTCACTAATTAGACCATGATATGAGTTTTCGAGATAAGATATCGTTTTTAAATCCTGGCCTTTTAACATGCTTTTGCTATATGGTGGTTTGAAAAGAAAATTTGAACAACGTGTTCCATCAAACACAGCTAGTTCTTTTGGAATAAATCCAGAGGCACAATTAAATCCTTGGATATCAAGACATAAAATTGAATTTTCTCCTGCCATAGTTCGAGTTACAAGACCCACTAAGTAAAACTAACAACACATAAAATAAACCGTAGTAGTTTTTTTTACATTTTAATTTCAAGATTTTTGAACTGTTCTATTTTGACATTAAAATTATAGACCTAATACTATTTACACCAAATACATAATTCGCTAAACAAGGATCACAAAATTTTAATACCTTTACTCTACGTTTTAAGTGTTTATTAATATTTTTTTTCAACTAAACAATTACATATTTGACATAAAAATTGAATTCTTTCAAAATCCATTTTGTTGCGTACGGGGTCTTATTATAATAAATATATAATTTGACATGTACTGTAAATAGTAGACACTAAAAATGTCTCCGAACTCTGTCTGACCAATGCTGTAAACAGTGGAATGTGCACTAAAAATGTCTTTTAGTTCTACAGCCTTATATTCAAGGTAAATGTTTTTATTTCTAAAATATCTTGTACACCTGTATAAAATGTTGCACAACATTTCATAACAATACATCAGCTTTTGCACCTAAATAAGACCATTGAAAAATGTTGCGCAATATTTGACAATGCTTAATACGCAGTAAATTGATTAAATGAAGAGTTACATTAACTGATAAACCTTAAATATTTGTAATATTTTGGTACACAGTATGAATCCTTATCTAAATAATAGTCATAGTTTAGTCAATAAATACTTAATTAGACTTAATATTCATGCGTCATTACTGTATAGTATAGTCCAAGTCCCCACGTTAATTAACATTTATTCATTTATAGAAGGCTTACATATATATTAATTATGTGTTCTATACATAATTTTTAATCATCTGGTATACGTTTTTATTCTAAACAAATATTATTTATTAAAACATTATTGCTCATCTCAATACTACACAAAGATCTCCTTATCTACATCCTTGTCCTTTTCTTATCTGCGAACCTGACCTTTAGTCTTGCGTCGTCGAAAATGAAAACAAGCTATTCTCGGTATTTTTCCAAAAACAAATATTTTACGTATTTATTCAAACATTGCTCATCTCAATACTACACAAACATCTCCTTATCTACATCCTCGACCTTTTCTTACGTCCAACATATTAATTTTAATTAACAGAAAAACAATTCTCGGTATTACGGAATTCGGCGAGGCGAGGCTCGGCTCTTGTGATGACGCGAGGCTCGGCGAAGCTCGCTTCTTGGAATTTTTTTTGAAAAATAACACCTACCTGTGCAAACCAGGTGTCACGCTTAAGACAGGTGCACACAACTTGACAGGTAAACACTTCTTGCAGGCAGGTGAGCCGAAGAGCTCCTGGCACTGATCGGTGGTCAAGATGCCATCGATGTGTTCCAGGACCGCCCCTGCTATACTAACTAGGCACATGTACAAGATATGTATATATGTATTATCCAACCGATTGGTATGCACTGTCACTGTTCGAAACCGGAAGCTACATGAATTAAAATAATTAAAAGAATGCTTATGAGTTTTGAATACAAAAACGAGAAAATGTATACCATTAAATTTGCCTGAAAAGCTTAAGTTTCATAAAGTTATATGAGAAGAAAAACCATTAGATACATGTGCATTATAAATATATATATATATATATATATATATATATATATATATATATATAAAATGGAAAGAACTGGCCTTTAATCCAAAAGCTGCAGTGAAACTGAAGAGGGTTAGCTCATCCCAGGACAGCTAGTCACTGGCACGAGTGGCACGTGTTCAATCAGACCATGTGGACTGAGTAAAAGAATTTCAAAAACATAGGTTATGTAAAGTTTTTCTCTTCAAATTAAAAACAGGTAAAGAAGAACAAAAAGGAGCGTCGTCTGTGCAGCCAAAGGGAGAACCCTGTAAAGAATATTTACATTGAATACCGAGACCTCAAAAGTAAAAGAAAGATCGCTTACATTAACTTAAGGGAATCAAGAAGTTCTCCAAAATACGGCTCTCACTATACTAAGAAGATAAGGGAAACAAAGAGGAGTTAATCCATATAGGTAAAGTAATTAATTTAAAGTGCAAACATGTTGTCCTTGGCCAAAAAAACTTAGGACATTAACATACCTTATGTCTTTTGATCCCGAAGTCTCAACGAAAAGAGACCTATTTAAGAATGCTCTTGACCATTTTTTTATAGATTAACATAAATATAATAATAAATAAACAGCTGACTGAATTCGAGGAGAAACCATATTATATCGAAAAATCTGTAAATTAAGGAAATGAATAATGACAATCTATGAAAATCATGAATCTCACAAAATAAGTGGGAGAATTGGCAACTCTGTGGATAAATGTCATTTGAAAGCCTAATTTCTCGATCGGCAGGTGTTTTTGAAAATATTAAGTATGGCAATATTCCTGCCCCAGGGTTACGACAAATGTGTAATAACGTTGAAAACGAATGCAAATTAAAATCAATATTATAATTTTTCACTAGAGAAACAAGAATATAAGTAAATCGTAGAATTTTAAAATTAAAATGCTACATATTCAAATGATTTTATTTTAAATACAAGTTTTCCCGTCATCGGCGCTTCTCCAGATGGACTTTCTCATAATTATATTTAAGAAATAAAATGCCCAAATAAAAACAAAAATTTTAAAGACTATGTGTGCAATGACATACCAGCGCAGGAGTATATGTCGCAGTTTCAGTTACAAATGTTTACTGCCGAGAAGAAAAAGAATATTTTTTGTCTAGGGCGTGAAGATTTCGAAGAGACCAAAAACACTAATGTTTATAAAATAGATTTTGATAAAGATTATCGCATGGATTTAATTGATAAGGGCAACGCAGTTTTGGAAAAAAATATTTATACTAACACGCTTTGTAGATTAACAAGTCCACTATGACAGCAATATTATCTACAAGATGAATCAATTTAATATCTATGCAACCACTGGGCGCGAAAATCTGTGAATCTCTAATTCTGCCCGATCCTTTCTAAGGTTGTATCCGAAGCGCAGCTATTCTTTTGCACCGACTGGTATTTTTACTAGAATGCCGCTATTCTTAGATAATGTGCTATCGCTTACTCTTCCACCATCTCCTTCCGAAATAAAATTTATAAAGCCTTCATGTACTATTGGAAATAAAAATTTCAATGTATTGCAATTTTTATATTCGAACAATGTTAATGACTGGTGAAGAGCGTTGCTGGGCTTTTCGATCCGTATTTCAAAGCAATCTATTATGGACTGCGTTTTGCCAAAACGCTTGGGTCAGGAAAATATACAAGTTATTTTATAAAATGAGCAATATGCTTAATAGTTTCGGCGAAAGTCTTGCTGATAGTACCTTTGTAGAAAAATCTATGGCGAGACGTGTAATCTAATTTTTTTAAAGTGCTATTAAAATATGTATCTGTGGTTGGTATATATTTTGAATCAAAATATCAATAAGAAAATATGAGAGTTACGAGACATTTTGAATATAATTTTTTGAGCTCTAATTTCCCTTCTTTTCCTTTCCTGACCTTAAACTTCTAGATCTAGAAAAACTTGTGTCTGATTCACTGTCATCTCCTAGATCATCCTGTTGTAGTCGAGCAAATGTCTGTTTTATGCTAGAACTGCTTGCTGTAAGTTTTTTAGTCTGGCATATTTTTTTATCTGCCATTTTGGGAGGCAAAAAAGTTTGAATGCTTTAATTTTTTTATAATGTATCACCATACTTTCTTCATTCAGCCGCAGGTACTTCAAGAGGATCTCTTAGTCCAACGTTCATTTCGCAGGAATGGAATATACAAATCAATAACTCTCGATAATAAACTTTCTACCACTTCTATTTGCTTAGGTTTTTCAACAGCACTTCTTGGTTGAGTATCCTTAGGAACTAGTTGACAAATGAATTTGTGTGGAAGAACTCCAGATTTTCGTTTCAAATTTCCTCCAACCATCTTCCGACGCAGAAAATGTTCTGTGTCCAGTTCGATCTACAGCAAGAAACCTAATATATCAAAAATACAAGACTTATATCATTAAAATACACTAAAGTGCAATTGAAGTGCAATTTGTTAAAATTTAACCTAAATTTAAATGGCTATAACTTTAAACAAAATGGTTTATTTACAAACGGTTTTTTTTACAGTTTGTAACCTTATGTTTTGTTAATATTTCTGTGGTATGTGTGTTTTAAGGGTTGCTTTGGTCTGATATATACGAGGGATAAGACAAAAGTAGTTTTTTGGCACGAATTTTGTCAAGAGCGTGAATTTGCAAATCTGAAATTATTTTGATTTTATATGTATGTACTCAGTAAACGGGTTCTTAGGAAAAAACTAATTTCTCAAAATGTTGATATTTAATTTGTCTCTTTTTTTTAAATTTTTTTTTTCTTATAATACGCATTTTTTTCAACTTTTTTCTCTCTAAATTAAAAACTCTTATTAAAAAACTCTTCTTTTGATCGATTTAGCTTCTCCAAGTACGTTTTGAAAAAAAGTAAATAAATTATGTCTTCTCGAATATTAATTTTACTTCAGGGGTGTACTAATTAATTTTTTCAGACCATTATATATCTTCCTTATTATCTTAAATCAGATTTGGTCTCCTGAATTCCGTAAAGGGTATTTCTACTTTTTCTTATTATTTTTCATAAAAGTGACTTTAAACCTCGGGACGGTTTCTTAATTTCGTAGAACTATTACCCGTGGTCTGAGTAATTTTGATTATTTTTTAAACTTATTTTTTTTAACATAAGAACTACTTTCTTTTAAATTACCAATTCTAGGCACATTTTAATTAGAGTTATACCTAATTGAGTATGTTTTCTTCTTTATTAGTAAGTTTTCGTGTACCAAGTGTCCAAAAAAATATATAATTATTAAAACTTTTATACAGGGTGGGGCACAACTTAACCGTCCGTCTCTAACTATTGAACGACACTTTCTTTTTAAATAAACCTTACAAGATATATGCAGTTCACATAGAGCTACATTCTAGGTTATTCTCAGATATACAGGGGGTGTCAATAATACGGGGCATATTAAAGCTATAATTTATTTTTTTACTTTTTAGTTTTAAAATATCATAATTTATCTTTCTCTAAAATTTTTAATACAGAAACCTTTGCGGTGGTGCCCACAACAAGCTACCAAAACCAAATCTAATGAAAATAAAATATGTAATGAAAAATAATAAAATAATTAAATTAAAAAGTTGATTTTTTTCTTGACCGACAAAGCCCCTTAATACATTTATTACTTAATATTATGATATGATATCACAGATTTGATGAAAAATAACTAACAAATAATTATAACAAAATCGGTAAAAAAATATGCTTTAAGCACTTACGACAAAGTGATCTGCGCAACAATATTATGAGTTCCTTGAAGAAAGTGGCGTTTTGTCATCCCGTTTTGCTACATTGTACCATTTCTTTCGTAATTGTTCATCCTTGGGAACGGAAAGAAATGTTTATTTGGAATTTTAAATGTACTACTAGTACATTTAGGAACTATACAATATTTAAACAACTGATTATACGCTATCAGTACTAGAGGGGCTAGAGTCTCGTCTCCCAGACAAATGCACTGGTGCCGCATACTACCACGTGATGGAAGTGAATAGTGACGTCACGCGCTTGTAAAGGACCTTGAAGCCAAATTTCAAACTTTAAGAAACTATAACTCTGTTCTTTACAAAGATATTGCAAACCTTTTTTCACAGGGGTTATTGTTATTTTTGGGACTATTTTTATAGAAAAAATAAAAAAAAGAAACTTTCTAATTTTAGCCTTAAAGAACTAAAAAGGACACATAGTACCTATTGTTTTCCAAAGCGCTACTATTCGGATTACAAAATAAAAATAAAACGGAGCGCCCATAGATAACCCACCGAAAACCTTTTAAAAGCGCTTCAGTCATGTCGTCCATCGTGGACAGTTAAAAAAATCAAGAAATATTTGAGCCATATTTTACAGACCTCGCATCTTTCAGAAAGTCTTTAAGCGCTTTAAACCTTGACGTCATCAATTTTGTGATCGCATCAAATAAACAATTAAAACTGGTAGTAAAGGATAAAATAGTCTAAAATAAACATAAATAAAACAATGTTATTTCTCAATCTCCTCCTCTTTCCGCTTATACATTTGCTGAAGTTCAACCCAGGTCGACAGGTTCTGCTTTAGGCGTCTTTAGCTTGACGTCATTATTTATTCGCTAAAATTTACCTCAAGTATTGAGTATTGTTTATCTGCTTTACTTTGGCCACAGTATATAGATCTAACGAATTTGGCTGGCATAAAGCATCTTGCGTTAACTGTCTTTTATTCCCGTAATTTTTAAGAATTTGTTTTGATTTACTATTATTAACGTCGTTTGACGTCTTTTGGATATACATATAGGTGATTTTCTAGACAGAATCTTATTTTTGCTAAATTTTGACCTAAATATTGTAGTTTTTAAGTAGTGTATATTCTGATTGTCTTTTTTTTCGTATAATTTCTAGGTATTCGTGTTTCAATATTAGAATGTTTTAACTTGATAATCTAGTTAAAGTACTTCTAATTATTTTATTCTTCAGGGAAATAACTGAAACCTGGACGGGTTTAAGAAAAATGACTTATGCAAAACTGTGGTGGAAAACATACTCAACAAAATACCATATTTGAAATTCCAAGATTTTTTAGACATTTTTGAAAATAAATTTTGTAGATGAAGTCCTGTATCTCATTAACGATAGGCGAATAAAATTTCGCGGCACTCTTGAAAAATGTGTTTCAGAAAACAAAGGGAAATTACGAACCTTATATACATTTAACTTGGAACACCTGTAAAAAAGTGAAAACTAAAATTCCTGCATACTGAAAATTTTATTTCCGTGAATTACTAGCATATTACAACTTATAGAGATTTTTTCCTAAAATATAATTTAAAAAATCGAGTGCGTCTATTATATTACTGCAAATATGGTTTCCAAAATATTAAATTTGAACAGGAAGGCTCGTTCACAGTTGATATGACTAAATATAATTTTTTTATAAAAAAAATAATAATAAGATCAACAGTTTTTACAGTTTTTATTGTTAAGAAAAGTTATTAAGAACCATATAAATAACACCTATATAATCATCTTTAAATATATTTCTAAAAGAAATAATATATTTAAGTTTTATTCGATTTGTAAACATCCCCCATGCAAGAACTTTGTTATTTTAATGAAAGGTTTGAAAATTACAGTACAAGTTCTTCAAATAATTATTGTCATAAGCAGGTGCTAACTTCATGTTTAAAAGGTTTAAAAAGAAATATAGTTCATCAGAAAATTATGAAGTTCAAACATTTCAATTATAAATAGAAAACAATATTAACAGCTAAAAAAAATCTTATTGAACTTACAAGAAATTAAATCTGACTGCACAAGATGAAAAGTAAAGTCAGAGTCAATGGCTTTGCTTGATAGAGAAAAAGACGACTTACTGGACTTCTTTCAAATGCTTTTTGACCACAATGAATATATTTACAGGAAATTACGATTCCCTTCTCGGTAAAAACGTTTAGTTTTGAATAGTTGGTAATATTAAAAGCCCGAAAACACTTATACTTTGATATGACGGGGTGTGTAGTAAGAAAACTATTTGAAGCTGCTTAGCAAGTATATGTATTCCGCTGTTATACCTATAAAGTCTAAAAAAAGAATCAGTCCAATTTTTGAAATAGTCTATCTCTCATTACTCGAGAAGAACACAATAAATGACCTATAATTGGAGCAACGGTGATTAGTTTTTCATTTTCAAATATCCTTTCCTACATACGTGTCGGTAACTTACGATACCGCTTTAAAACACCCATATCTCCGTGAGAATCTTATAGTAATACATTTATAGTACGTACAGTTTTTTAAAAATGGTGTCTAAAGATGATGATGACTGTTTTATAACAAATCTGTAGAAATGATAATTAAAGATATAATAGCACAGTGTATTATCTTAAAAACCCTTGAATCAATGTGCGAATGGTTTCTGAATTTATCTATATTACTCAAGACTCCATATAATGATAAAAAGTGAAAAGAGCTATCCACAACTTACAAGAAATGGTACAACAGATTAATTCCATTTTCCTTAGATGATAATTTTACAGAAATTGTTGAAATTGAAGAAAAAAGTTCTTCTTATACACGCTTCAAAATAATGCTAAAAATATTCAATTTAAAAATACGGTTTTAGCCAAATCAATTTTATAATGAGCCTTTTATTCAAACCATTTATGACGTACACATATAAAAAATGAAAGATTTAGCCAATGCATATATTTAAAACCATTTTTCTAATTTAAAGGTATACCTGGCTCAGAAAAGAATTAAAAAGCGTCCAGATTCATAAGAAAATCACGGGCCCATGTAGTAACTCATTAATTAAATTAAAAGTCAGTTTGTATATACCGAAATCAAACCTAACTAAGATAATTACATGGAAAGATTCTAAAATTAAAGCAACATAAACTACGAAAAAAAGAAATAAATAAATCACTAATCCTTTTTTTTAAGTTTCTTAAAAAATGCAACAAATATGCCAACTAATAGCTTATTTAAAAGATGAGGAAGATTCTTTTGATATATAGCACTGTCTCTATTGTCCCGAAGGGAGAATCTTATTGAACTTACAAGAAATTAAATCTGACTGCACAAGATGAAAAGTAAAGTCAGAGTCAATGGCTTTGCTTGATAGAGAAAAAGACGACTTACTGGACTTCTTTCAAATGCTTTTTGACCACAATGAATATATTTACAGGAAATTACGATTCCCTTCTCGGTAAAAACGTTTAGTTTTGAATAGTTGGTAATATTAAAAGCCCGAAAACACTTATACTTTGATATGACGGGGTGTGTAGTAAGAAAACTATTTGAAGCTGCTTAGCAAGTATATGTATTCCGCTGTTATACCTATAAAGTCTAAAAAAAGAATCAGTCCAATTTTTGAAGTAGTCTATCTCTCATTACTCGAGAAGAACACAATAAATGACCTATAATTGGAGCAACGGTGATTAGTTTTTCATTTTCAAATATCCGCGCAGCTTGCAGAACATTTAATCAAATTACCTTTCCTACATACGTGTCGGTAACTTACGATACCGCTTTAAAACACCCATATCTCCGTGAGAATCTTATAGTAATACATTTATAGTACGTACAGTTTTTTAAAAATGGTGTCTAAAGATGATGATGACTGTTTTATAACAAATTTGTAGAAATGATAATTAAAGATATAATAGCACAGTGTATTATCTTAAAAACCCTTGAATCAATGTGCGAATGGTTTCTGAATTTATCTATATTACTCAAGACTCCATATAATGACAAAAAGTGAAAAGAGCTATCCACAACTTACAAGAAATGGTACAACAGATTAATTCCATTTTCCTTAGATGATAATTTTACAGAAATTGTTGAAATTGAAGAAAAAAGTTCTTCTTATACACGCTTCAAAATAATGCTAAAAATATTCAATTTAAAAATACGGTTTTAGCCAAATCAATTTTATAATGAGCCTTTTATTCAAACCATTTATGACGTACACATATAAAAAATGAAAGATTTAGCCAATGCATATATTTAAAACCATTTTTCTAATTTAAAGGTATACCTGGCTCAGAAAATAATTAAAAAGCGTCCAGATTCATAAGAAAATCACGGGCCCATGTAGTAACTCATTAATTAAATTAAAAGTCAGTTTGTATATACCGAAATCAAACCTAACTAAGATAATTACATGGAAAGATTCTAAAATTAAAGCAACATAAACTACGAAAAAAAGAAATAAATAAATCACTAATCCTTTTTTTAAGTTTCTTAAAAAATGCAACAAATATGCCAACTAATAGCTTATTTAAAAGATGAGGAAGATTCTTTTGATATATAGCACTGTCTCTATTGTCCCGAAGGGAGATCAAAACAAAAAAGCTTTGTTGTAAGATCCAGAATGGCGCTTTTAACTAAACATCTATTGCAATGGAGTATAATGTACATAATCTTAGAGAAATTTGCCAAAGATATCTAAAGGCTTTGGATATTACACTTACAGAACGAGATGTTGTAGAAAATCAAACAAAAGATCAAAGACACACAAAAAACTGATATAGTGAGTGGAAGAGGCGGTTAACAATAACACAAGTATGTATTCATGTAGGCATGGGAAAGGTAACGAAGCAATTAATTGCGCAAAGGAATATTTCAGTGATCCCATCGATTAAATATGGAATTGAAACTGAAGAAAAAGCTTTGCAGCGATATAAAAAAAACGAATAAAGAAGTACCAAAATCCGGATTAATGATAGATCGCTCTATTTCATATTTGGCCGGGTCTCCAGATAATTTTATAGACAATGATGGTATCACTGAAATAAAATGCTTAGTAAAATTTCTAAAAGAAACAAATCATAAATTAGATTTTCTTGATTCAAATGGTTAGATGAAAATTCCACATAATTATTTTTTGCAGATGCAAGGTCTTTGAGAAATATGTTATCGATCTTGGTGTGACTTCATTATATATTTCATTGGGAAACGAAAAAATTGAAAGAATATAAGAAAATAGAAGAAAGAACATTTTTATTTCTTCTATTAAATCCCAGAACTTTTGAGAATGGGGATAAATGTACCATCCACTATACGTAACTGGCGTATATTTCGAAATGTACAGATTCTATCAAATGGACGTATTGATGTCGAGTATTATCGTCAAATTCCATATCAGAAAAACTACACAATTGCTCTATATAAAGGTTTTGAATTACACATACATGAATTGTTGAAGTTTCTATTTATGATTTTTTAACAGACCAAATTGGTTAACCGGGTTTGTAGTTTCAATCTCTTTCAAAATGATTAACACAGATTATTAGGTTAGTTTTTAAAAAATATTTACAACTAAAATATATTCGAATACTTCATAGAGTGATTATTTCCTTAACAGAATATCAATTGAGACAAGCAAAAGGGCTACGCCACTTATTGTGAATGGAAATCACTTTTGCCTGGCAATAGTGATTTGAAATTTTTTATTTCTTAGATCCAATGGTTTGTTTCAAGGTCAAAATTGACTTTTATTTAGAAAGATTCCAAACATTCCTGAACAGATGCAATGATTCTTGTAAAACAAATCATACATCAGAATTAAAATCTTGTATTTATACCCATATACTACCAGAAGATGATATAAGTGTGGGCCTTTAATTGTATATTTTTTAACAGATTTGTCAAAAACAATCTTTTCGGCTACAGTGTGATTTGGTTGTATACCTGAAATAATTAAAGTATCTATTAATTAAAGAGGCTCCTGCTATGACAGAAAAGTGTCTGTTTTGCACATGAAACTATCTGTCATATCTACACAGCGGTAGAAGATATAAACACAAAAAATTTGCAACCCATAGAGAACATTCCTGTATATTAATTGGAATGTGTGTTATTCGTAAATTATATTAATCTAAAGTAATGTTAGGACTGTTTATAAACCAAGCAAAGACGCATTCATACTTCCAAAGCGTCAGTCAAACAACAATTCTATATATTCGTTTTTTAACAAAAATGATAACAAAAATCGTTATTTTTTCATTTCATGCAATTTCCCGGTCTTTTGTGAATATAGTAGGTCACGTGTGGTTTCTCCCATGACTGAGGTGAATGCACCAAGTTATTAAAAACCAATCAATCATATTTGTTGTCTCATTTGCCCAACCAACAGCCTATCTTTTACTCTATAACTATTCAACTCTAGGTGCATATTACTTACATATTAATTTTTTACATTAGAACACCCCAAAGACAAAATACTATTTATGAACAATAAATAATGATCGGTATATGCCTCAATGACAATTTCGTCTTCTAAGTCGTTCACTGTATGAGGGTTTACAAGCTCTATATATAGGTTAAAATATATATAATAAAACCAAGCTGATAAGATGCACATTTTTTGAGTAATTAATGAAAAATTAAATCGACATAATATATCACGTATATGCATTAATAACAATTTGGCCCATTTTGACGGGTTTCAAGTCCTTCACATTATGAACATTTGTAAGCTCTACACAGGGTGTCCCACGAGCATTTGGACAGCGAATATATCCGTTAAGAGAGTAAGAGACCAGAAAAAATATATAAGGATACTATTTTTGGGTTCTCTTGATGCATAATTTTAACAAAAGCTTAATCATACAGGGTTCTTCACAAAGTCGTAACCAACCAAACTTTTTTTTTTTAAATGAGATTTTTACGGATTTCGATAGGGCTTCGTGAGCTGAATTCAATGATATAAGGTTTGATTGATTTATCTTGAACGGCTCAATGCTATGTCCGGATCGTATATTGCCAAGCAAGAATACTTTTATTTATGTTGAAAACAAGTTACGACGTGGTTCTTTTTTAAATGGGCAGCATGAAAATCCTCCTAGAAATAATGCTCAAATAGAAGAAAACATCATCAACATCTTAGCCTATCTGCAAGTCTACCCACATATGTCGTTGCGTTCTGTTCCAAATGAGTTGGCTATAACCAAAACCACAGTACACAGGACAGTGAAGAATCATAAGTTTCATGCTTTTAAAATCCACCTTGTTCAAGAATTAAGTCCTGACGACACTGAACGGATTATAAATTTCATCGCGGAACTAAAAATTGCAGATAATCCCTTATTTTTAAATATTATTTTACGGAATTTGATAGCGCTCGCTGAGCTGAGTTCAACGATATACGGTTTGACTCTTTCATCATCAACAGTTTGTCAATAAATAAAAAAAAGTACATAGCATAAGACTTTTAGTTAAAATTTTATTTAGTATTGTAACTTATTTACCAAAACAAAAGCAGCTACACAAAAATAGTCAATTAATTATTTCAACAAATGCTCAAATGGACTTCCACCACTATTAATATAAAAAGTAAGTCTTTTTCTAAGATTTCTTGTGCATGCTGCGTTGATCATAGCAAAAGTAACAGTTTGGCAAGTAACTAGATTTTTTTTTGTAGATCTTGAACATCCATGGGTAATGTGGTCTTGTAATATTTGATGAATTGTTTGGGTGGATGTATCTTACTCTTAGGCCCAGATTGTTAAGTAAGGAAAATCGTTGGTGACTAAACACTTCTATTGACCATCGCTACAGTACAGGGCCGAACCGACGAGGTTTGCCTTTGCCCTCACTACGTCTATGGTCTATCTATAGTTAAATCTATCTATTTCGGACTAATCTAATATACCACTCCTTGAGCAGGACGCCTCGTCAGCGTGCTCGTTCCGTTTATACATACTGAATAATTGTCAATATATCAAGAATAACAACTTGCTATACAGGGTGATACTACAGTATAAGCAATACCTTTTAGGTATCTTCACAAAAAAAACTCTAGAGGCGAAATATCTGGGGACCACGTTGGTCAATGCATCGAATTTCGAACTATTACGTATCTTAACGATGGATATGGGAAGTGCATCGTCCAGCTACCGCCACATTAAGGCAACTTCGTTTATTGCACGATGCCTCCTCAGAGTGCTCATTCCGTTTATACAATTCTCAATATATTAACTTGCTATACAGGGTGATACCACACATTCCCCCCTTTAGAAAAATGATTTAACTACCTCTTGAATCATTCTTATAACAACAAGCATTTTAAATATTGTTACACTATGGAAAAAAAATCGTTTGTCATAATACTAGCCTGTTATAAAACTAATAGTAACCATCGACCAAACTCATGCAATTGACATCCAAGCTTATGCCTTTTACTATGGCCACTTGTAAAAGACACTGCTGTGTGGATAGAGTTAAATAAATGCCTAATTGAATTATTTGTTTTTGAAATAGGTATATATTTTGAGTGCTCATTTTATAGTTTTATCGACCAATTAATAAAATATAAAATTAAATAAACAAAATTAAATAATCAAGCCTCATGCATACAACTAAATATAGTCATAGCATTTTTTCGAACTTTATACATATAGTCGGAGGTACGCTAAATATAACAAAAATGTATTGTTTTATTTTAATTAAGACAAAATTTATTATGTACTATTAGTTTTATATCATTAGATATGGATTATTATATTATGTATTATTAGACTGGGATCATATGTTCATTTTTTATTGCGTCATAGGCAGCTTTTTCATTTTTTTTAAATTTTATTTTAGCGCATTTTAATTCCTTTCTCCACCGATCTTTAGTATCTTAACTACTTACTTTATACGTTACTTCCCTTGTTAATTTTTCAATTTATATATATTTCGTATTTTGTAGGGATTTTATCAATATATTTCCATTTTATTTTTGTTTTACAGTCTATCTCAACGGTTTATAACATACGTTGCACATACGTAATGCTTGACTCTGCTGCTTCGTACAATTTTGAACAAGATTTGAGACACCATTCAAATAAGAAAAACCGTTATTCGACTGCGGGTGCTCTATGTGATTTGTGCAATAATCATTATTTTCATAATTATTCCCCATTTATTAAGCCACGCTCCCTTCCATTAACCCATATAGCTTAGATAATGACGCTAACGCCCAAATTACCATTAATAAATAGGAAGGTGCTCTTATTATCTTGTTTTCTTTAACTATATCTTAATAATCTCTATGCAAACAGGGTAATAGTTATACGCGTCCAGGACTTTCATACATTTGCAGGTGAACAGGCCTCTGTTATATATTACATTTTATGTACTTACATATTCTCCAACCTTTTTGATTTTCTTTGCATTCCAACAATAACAATCTTACGATTATCAGCCATCAACTGAAGCTAAGACAATGTTATCTCTATAGAAATATCACCATAAATGATCGGAATTTTTTTTTTGTCTTTCTTGTTAATATCCGGAGATATACGGCTTAATTTCAAACTTACTAGGGGTAGAAATGTCTTATATGTATATGCTGCTACACTCTAAAGTATCGCGAATTTGAATAAAATAGGCTTTTCATTGTGTGACAGTTGATAATTTTTCTTTCTGGTTTATTGAATGAAAATAGGTATGATAAGATTCAACTAAAAAATTGATGTCCTCTAAACAATGTGTAAGTAATTTATAGCACAAGAGCTTATTTTGATGTATCTGAAAAATTTATTATTCTATCGACAGTAGCCGATACTCTAGCATAAACCTTCTCTTATACGAAAAAAAAATACTGTTTACTTCCAAATATCAGTAGTTAATATTAGATATTACCGTTATCGAAGGTATTATGTAAAAAGGAGGATTACGTCCATTATTGCTATACATTTTTACCAGAATCTTTAAGTCAAATTTAGTGTTCGTGTATTTTTATAAATCAATAATCATAAATTATAATGAATAAGCATTCCCATATTAATTTTTTGGTAATTACGATATTCTAATTTGGTCGTACTATGCGACGAATTTCTGTTATTTCACACTCAGCATAATTAAGTACTAGGTCGCGGTCGGCCATCGCTTGTTTGTTGTTGTAACACTCAATGACCCATTGAATTGAGTGTGTCTAATTTGCTGATCTAGAATGAATAATTGCCAGGTACTAGGAACACAGCTATAGGTAAGTCAAAATTTGTAGAGGTTCTAACCATCGATAGTACTTTCTGCCAGGTGGACCACCGATCCTCTGTCAATGTTCAAAAAGGTACTTTACTCTTGAACATTTTTACAAAAAAGTTGCCAGGTACTAGACAAATAGCTGTAGGTCAGTCAAAATTTGCACAAGTACTAACCATCGATAGTATTTTCTGCCAGGTGGACCACAAATCCTCTGTCAATGTTTAAAAAGGTACTTTACTCTTGAACATTTTTACAAAAAAGTTGCCAGGTACTAGACAAATAGCTGCAGGTCAGTCAAAATTTGCACAAGTACTAACCATCGCTAGTACTTTCTGCCAGGTGGACCACAAATCCTCTGTCAATGTTTAAAAAGGTACTTTACTCTTGAATATTTTTACAAAAAAGTTGCCAGTTACTAGACAAATAGCTGCAGGTCAGTCAAAATTTGCACTAGTACTAACCATCGATAGTACTTTCTGCCAGGTGGACCTCAATTCCTCTGTCAATGTTTAAAAAGGTACTTTGCTCTTGAACATTTTTACAAAAAAGTTGCCAGGTACTAGACAAATAGCTGCAGGTCAGTCAAAATTTGCACAAGTACTAACTATCGATAGTACTTTTTGCCAGGTGGACTACAAATCCTCTGGCAATGTTTAAAAATGTACTTTACTCTTGAACATTTTTACAAAAAGGTTGCCAGGTACTAGACAAATAGCTGTAGGTCAGTCAAAATTTCCACAAGTACTAACCATCGATAGTACTTTCTGCCAGGTGGACCACAAATCCTCTGTCGATGTTTAAAAAGGTACTTTACTCTTGAACATTTTTACAAAAAAGTTGCCAGGTACTAGACAAATAGCTGTAGGTCAGTCAAAATTTGCACAAGTACTAACCATCGATAGAACCTTCTGCCAGGTGAACCACAAAACCTCTGTCAATGTTTAAAAAGGTACTTTACTTTAAAAGCTATTGACGAAAGAATCGTCGTAAAATATTTTTCAGGTAAAGGCATGTTGTAAACAATGTATAGACATATTTCACCTTATAACGGTTACATTTTGAAAAAACCCTTGCTTAGTAGGTGCATATGTTATACAAGAAAACCCTGTTCACAATTCTAAATTTCTAGACACGATTATTTAAAAAATATAACTTTGTCACATCCCGACTATTTGACCGACTTTCTAAAATTAAAACTATTAACACCCTTATATATATGTTAAAATATCTATATCAAATTTTTTTCGTTACCCCATACTTTACTTACTTTATTTATAAGATTTATTGTCCATTGGTATTTACAAAATAATGTAAAAGCACAAATGTAAAAATGGTACTATTTAAAAGCGGCAAAACCTTAGCCAAAACTCGAACGATTCACCAGCGACTCTGAATGAAGTATGAAATTAATATTATATTCGTATACACGTTAAATCGCGGGAGTAATGTCGGCAACGTCGCTATAAATTCCTGGCTTAAATACGTAGCCCCTTCCACGCTTCTACCACCGATCCATGAAAGGCGGTGATCTGGTTGATCGATATTAAGGATAATAAATATTTGGCGCTGAGTGTGTGAACAAGTGGAACCTGTGTTACAAAAGGGTGTTACAAAAATTGAATACACAAAAAATTGAAGGCATTATTACATCATTAAATATTATAATTATAAAAGTAAACTTTTAAACTATAATGTAGTTTCCGTAATACCTCCCAATTTTCTTAACAAGTTTTGTTACGTTACGAAAAAATTCGTTCTAATCCTTTTTGCCTACAAATCTAAAATCGAGAATAGTAGGAATTCGTTTAAAAAGTAGTAAGCCTAAACATATCTAGGACGAGTTAACAAAAACGCGCTACACACCGGAAGTCTATTTTTAGATTGCTCCCCGCTTTATACTTTTTTTTTGTGGGTTGTGATATTCATTTTGGTCAAGATTTTGAGTTCTGTACTTGTAATAAACATCATGGGACGGACTCTAGTAAGAACGAAGAATTTTGAAACCGAAAGATGTTATCGTTAACAACCAGACGTAAAAATAGACGTCTTGCATGGAAAAAAAGATAAGTAATACTTAGAGATGTTTGCAAAGTATGGGGTTGCTGCCGGGGCAAAGGTTGAATTTTGAAATTATTCCGCAGTTTTGTACGTAAGTAGGATACATGGTACCTAGCTCAGATTACTGAGGTACCTAGTAAGGATGAAAAGCGTACCTCGTATTTTTTATAGGAATTTCCAGGCAAACAAATGATCATTGCTTTAATTGTGTTGATGTGTAGTACACTATGTAGGTTAATATATACACCTAGGGTGAATATAAAATATACTAAATACCTACTTAATGATGATTTTAAGTCATTTGTTCCCAATTCCGTCGGTCTGTGTGTTCGCGGCATTGCTGATGACATTGTATTGGTAAAAATCTAATATGGAGGAACAAAATAGTGACCTAATAGAATGAATAGAATGTTAAAAAATCAAATATGATATTGTGAGAAATCGTCCTCCGAGATTTTTTCAAATCTTCACGTTTTGGTTTCACGAGATGCCAAAAAAACATGTTTTCTCAATTCCGTCGAAGTGTCTGTCTGTGGGTGTATGTCTGTCGGTCTGTTCGCGACATAGATAAAAAACAACAAATGCGACTTTTGGTAAAAAATTAAGGTTCATTTGGAGATGAAATGGTAATATTTTGGTAAAAAGTAAGTGTGGGGGAACAAAATAACCAAAGTAAATGTAAATAAATAATTACTAAAACATGTCTTCTCTAATTTTTTATCAAAATTAAATATTACATAGAAATGAATTGTAAAATTTGATACGAACCTATTTTATCACATACAATCTTGTACAATAGTATAATAGAGGTGTAATATTAAATAATCTCACGATTTTTTTTTCCTTAGGCCTTATGATTTCCAATATGTATCACCTGGTAACGCCGGTTTTGTGCTGTGCGGGCGAGTCAGTGTTCACTAGAGCTAGCAAAAAGTGTGATTTTGCTATCACAGTTCCGACCTGTAACTGCTCCCCATATGTCGCTGTGACAAAAACCTGTAATTTTGAAAAGATCAGGTCAAGTAACGGAGCAACTTTGGGAGCCGCGCTGGTTGGCTTCGAAAGCGGAAGTGCTTAGAAAAACTTTACTACAGTTTCACTTTATGTTATGAGTAAAACAAAAATACATGAAATATTACACATTAAAATGAATTAGGTGAATGACTTAATTCGGGATCGAAATATTTTTAGGAATACATTTGCAATATTTCATTGCAGAAGGTACTACATATTAATTTTCCGAGGGGCATTATTTCACTGTACATAGCCGTAAATGTTGCAGTTGCATTATTTTATTACAGATGGCATTAATAGTCTGTAATTCTCCGAATATATTTTAGTATGTGCCAGGCCAATTAGGTTGCGATATTTGCGCGGCCAATTTCTCAGAACAAACCCGTTTGAGGTTTATGTATGCGATTTTTTAAAGTTTCATCTTTCAAATCGTGACTATTGTTTCCTAATTAGGGTTTTACTTTTTATCAAAATGTCTAAACCTCAGGCCATATCTGTAAAGAGAAAAAGTAGTGTTGTAACATGGGACTTTTTTATCACTTTAAACTTTAAAGAGTAAAGTACCTTTTTGAACTTTGACAGAGGATCAGTGGTCCTCCTGGCAGGAAGTACTATCGATGGTTAGAACTTGTGCAAATTTTGACTGACCTATAGCTATTTGTCTAGTACCTGGCAACTTTTTGTACAAATGTTTAAGAGTAAAGTATTTTTGAACAGCTATTTTTCTAGAAACTTTCTTGTAAAAATGTTCAATAGTAAAGTACCTTTTCCACCTGGCAGAAAGTACTATCGATGGTTAGTACTTGTGCAAATTTTGACTGACCTGCGGCTATTTGTCTAGTACCTGGCAACTTTTTTGTAAAAATGTTCAAGAGCAAAGTACCTTTTTAAACATTGACAGAGGATTTGTGGTCCACCTGGCAGAAAGTACTATCGATGGTTAGTACTTGTGCAAATTTTGACTGACCTACAGCTATTTTTCTAGTACCTAGCAACTTTCTTGTAAAAATGTTCAATAGTAAAGTACCTTTTCCAACATTAACAGAGAATTTGTGGTCCATCTGGCAGAAAGTACTATCGATGGTTAGTACTTGTGCAAATTTTTACTGACCTGCAGCTATTTGTCTAGTACCTGGCATCTTTTTTGTAAAAATGTTCAAAAGTAAAATACCATTTTAAACACTTACACAGAATTTGTGGTCAATCTGGCAGAAAGTACTAGCGATGGTTAGTACTTGTGCAAATTTTGACTGACCTGCAGCTATTTGTCTAGTACCTGGCAACTTTTTTGTAAAAATGTTCAAGAGTAAAGTACCTTTTTAAACATTGACAGAGGAATTGTGGTCCACTTGGCAGGAAGTACTATCAATGGTTAGTACTTGTGCAAATTTTGACTGACCTGCAGCTATTTGTCTAGTACCTGGCAACTTTTTTGTAAAAATGTTCAAGAGCAAAGTACCTTTTTAAACATTGACAGAAGATTTGTGGTCCACCTGGCAGAAAGTACTATCGATGGTTAGTACTTGTGCAAATTTTGACTGACCTGCGGCTATTTGTCTAGTAGCTGGCAACTTTTTTGTAAAAATGTTCAAGAGTAAAGTACCTTTTTAGACACTGACAGAGAATTTGTGGTCCACCTGGCAGAAAGTATTATCGATGGTTAGTACTTGTGCAAATTTTGACTCTCCTGCAGCAATTTTTCTAGTACCTGGCAACTTTTTTGTAAAAATGTTCAAAAGTAATGTACCTTTTTAAACATTGACAGAGGATTTGTGGTCCACCTGGCAGAAAGTACTATCGATGGTTAGTACTTGTGCAAATTTTTACTGACCTGCAGCTATTTGTCTAGTACCTGGCAACTTTTTTGTAAAAATGTTCAAGAGCAAAGTACCTTTTTAAACATTGACAGAAGATTTGTGGTCCACCTGGTAGAAAGTACTATCGATGGTTAGTACTTGTGCAAATTTTGACTGACCTGCGGCTATTTGTCTAGTAGCTGGCAACTTTTTTGTAAAAATGTTCAAGAGTAAAGTACCTTTTTAGACACTGACAGAGAATTTGTGGTCCACCTGGCAGAAAGTATTATCGATGGTTAGTACTTGTGCAAATTTTGACTCTCCTGCAGCAATTTTTCTAGTACCTGGCAACTTTTTGTAAAAATATTCAAGAGTAAAGTACCTTTTTAAACACTGACAGAGAATTTGTGGTCCACCTGGCAGAAAGTACTATCGATGGTTAGTACTTGTGCAAATTCTTACTGACCTGCAGCTATTTGTCTAGTACCTGGCAACTTTTTTGTAAAAATGTTCAAGAGTAAAGTACCTTTTTAAACACTGACAGAGAATTTGTAGTCCACCTGGCAGAAAGTACTACCGATGGTTAGTACTTGTGCAAATTTTTACTGACCTGCAGCTATTTGTCTAGTACCTGGCAACTTTTTTGTTAAAATGTTCCAGTGTAAAGTACCTTTTTAAACATTGCCAGAGAATTTGTAGTCCACCTGGCAAAAAGTACTATCAATGGTTAGTACTTGTGCAAATTTTGACTGACCTGCAGCTATTTGTCTAGTACCTGGCAACTTTTTTGTAAAAATGTTCAAGAGCAAAGTACCTTTTTAAACATTGACAGAGGACTTGTGGTTCACCTGGCAGAAAGTACTATCGATGGTTAGTACTTGTGCAAATTTTGACTGACCTGCAGCTATTTGTCTAGTACCTGGCAACTTTTTTGTAAAAATGTTCAAGAGTAAAATACCTTTTCAAACTTTGACAGAGAATTTGTGGTCCACCTGGCAGAAAGTACTATCGATGGTTAGTACTTGTGCAAATTTTGACTGACCTGCAGCTATTTGTCTAGTACCTGGCAACTTTTTTGTAAAAATGTTCAAGAGTAAAGTACCTTTTTAAACATTCCCAGAGGATTTGTAGTCCACTTGGCAAAAAGTACTATCGATGGTTAGTACTTGTGCAAAGTTTGACTGACCTGCAGCTATTTGTCTAGTATCTGGCAACTTTTTTGTAAAAATGTTCAAAAGTAAAGTACCTTTTAAAACATTGACAGAGGATTTGTGGTTCACCTGGCAGAAAGTACTATCGATGGTTAGTACTTGTGCAAATTTTTACTGACCTACAGCTTTTTGTCTAGTAGCTGGCAACTTTTTTGTAAAAATATTCAAGAGTAAAGTACCTTTTTAAACACTGACAGATAATTTGTGGTCCATCTGACAGAAAGTACTATCGATGGTTAGTACTTGTGCAAATTTTTACTGACCTGCAGCTATTTGTCTAGTACCTGGCAACTTTTTTGTAAAAATGTTCGAGTGTAAAGTACCTTTTTAAACATTGCCAGAGGATTTGTAGTCCACGTGGCAAAAAGTACTATCAATGGTTGTGCAAATTTTGACTGACCTGCAGCTATTTGTCTAGTACCTGGCAACTTTTTTGTAAAAATGTTCAGGAGCAAAGTACCTTTTTAAACATTGACAGAGGATTTGTGGTTCACCTGGCAGAAAGTACTATCGATGGTTAATACTTGTGCAAATTTTGACTGACTTGCAGCTCTTTGTCTAGTACCTGGCAACTCTTTAGTAAAAATGTTCAAGAGCAAAGTACTTTTTTAAACATTGAGAGAAGATTTGTGGTTCACCTGGCAGAAAGTACTATCGATGGTTAGTACTTGTGCAAATTTTGATTGACCTGCAGCTATTTGTCTAGTACCTGGCAATTTTTTTGTAAAAATGTTCAAGAGTAAGGTACCTTTTTGAACATTCCCAGAGGATTTGTAGTCCATCTGGCAAAAAGTACTATCGGTGGTTAGTACTTGTGCAAATTTTTGCTGACTTACAGCTTTTTGTCTAGTACCTGGCAACTTTTTTGTAAAAATGTTCAAGAGTAAAGTACCTTTTTAAACTCCGACAGAGAATTTGTGATCCACCTGGCAGAAAGTACTATCGATGGTTAGTACTTATGCAAATTTTGACTGACCTGCAGCTATTTGTCTAGTACCTGGCAACTTTTTTGTAAAAATGTTCAAGAGTAAAGTACCTTTTTAAACTCTGACAGAGAATTTGTGGTCCACCTGGCAGAAAGTACTATCGATGGTTAGTACTTATGCAAATTTTGACTGACCTGAAGTTATTTGTCTAGTACCTGGCAATGTTTTTGTAAAAATGTTCAAGAGTAAAGTACCTTTTTAAACATTCCCAGAGGATTTGTAGTCCACCTGGCAAAAAGTACTATCGATGGTTAGTACTTGTGCAAATTTTGACTGACCTGCAGCTATTTGTCTAGTACCTGGCAACTTTTTTTTAAAAATGTTCAAGAGCAAAGTACCTTTTTAAACATTGACAGAGAATTTGTGGTCCACCTGGCAGAAAGTACTATAGATGGTTAGTACTTGTGCAAATTTTGACTGACCTGCAGCTATTTGTCTAGTACCTGGCAACTTTTTTGTAAAAATGTTCAAGAGTAAAGTACCTTTTTAAGCACTGACAGAGATATTGTGGTCCACCTGGCAGAAAGTAGTATCGATGGTTAGTACTTGTGCAAATTTTGACTGACCTGCAGCTATTTGTCTAGTACCTGGCAACTTTTTTGTAAAAATGTTCAAGAGTAAAGTACCTTTTTAAACATTGACAGAGGATTTGTGGTCCACCTGATAGAAAGTACTATCGATGGTTAGTACTTGTGCATATTTTGACTGACCTACAGTTTTTTGTCTAGTACCTGGCAACTTTTTTGTAAAAATGTTCAAGAGTAAAGTACCTTTTGAACATTCCCAGAGGATTTGTAGTCCACCTGGCAAAAAGTACTATCGATGGTTAGTACTTGTGCAAATTTTGACTCACCTGCAGCTATTTGTCTAGTACCTGGTAACTTTTTTGTAAAAATGTTCAAGAGTAAAGTACCTTTTTAAACATTGACAGAGGATTTGTGGTCCACCTGGCAGAAAGTACTATCGATGGTTAGTACGTGTGCAAATTTTGACTGACCTACAGTTTTTTGTCTAGTACCTGGCAACTTTTTTGTAAAAATGTTCAAGAGCAAAGTACCTTTTTAAACATTGACAGAGAATTTGTGGTCCACCTGGCAGAAAGTACTATAGATGGTTAGTACTTGTGCAAATTTTGACTGACCTGCAGCTATTTGTCTAGTACCTGGCAACTTTTTTGTAAAAATGTTCAAGAGTAAAGTACCTTTTTAAGCACTGACAGAGATATTGTGGTCCACCTGGCAGAAAGTAGTATCGATGGTTAGTACTTGTGCAAATTTTGACTGACCTGCAGCTATTTGTCTAGTACCTGGCAACTTTTTTGTAAAAATGTTCAAGAGTAAAGTACCTTTTTAAACATTGACAGAGGATTTGTGGTCCACCTGATAGAAAGTACTATCGATGGTTAGTACTTGTGCATATTTTGACTGACCTACAGTTTTTTGTCTAGTACCTGGCAACTTTTTTGTAAAAATGTTCAAGAGTAAAGTACCTTTTTAAACATTCCCAGAGGATTTGTAGTCCACCTGGCAAAAAGTACTATCGATGGTTAGTACTTGTGCAAATTTTGACTCACCTGCAGCTATTTGTCTAGTACCTGGCAACTTTTTTGTAAAAATGTTCAAGAGTAAAGTACCTTTTTAAACATTGACAGAGGATTTGTGGTTCACCTGGCAGAAAGTACTATCGATGGTTAGTACTTGTGCAAATTTTGACTGACCTACAGTTTTTTGTCTAGTACCTGGCAACTTTTTTGTAAAAATGTTCAAGAGTAAAGTACCTTTTTAAACATTGACAGAGGAATTGTGGTCCACCTGGCAGAAAGTACTATCGATGGTTAGTACTTGTGCAAATTTTGACTGACCTACAGCTATTTGTCTAGTACCTGGCAACTTTTTTGTAAAAATGTTCAAGAGTAAAGTACCTTTTTGAACATTGACAGAGGATCGTTGGTCCACCTGGCAGAAAGTACGATCGATGCTTAGAACCTCTACAAATTTTGACTCACCTATAGCTGTGTTCCTAGAACCTGGCAATTATTCATTCTAGATCAGCAAATTAGACAGACCCCATTGAATTTAACATTTTATACACGTGATGGAAGAAAATTTTTAAAATTATCTAGCTATCGTGAAAATTCATTTATTTTTTTACTTTGATTTTTACTATGTAATGCAATTCTTTTAGTTTTTAGCAAAATTTCATTCTGAAAGAATTAGAAGAACGAAAAATAGGTGATATTTGAAGCAAACCAGCACAGTAGTTATTAAGCCGAGAAATATATAAAAATAGAACGAGGTCGATACTTGATGTTTTATAAAACTGAAAAGGATTTATTCTACAAGTAACCCTTTTGAATCAAATTTAATTATAAAAGTTATAATAAAATTTTAGTCTATAAAAGCTGAACGTTGTTAAACTTTAAAGTAATTATGTTGATGAAAGCCCGACAATTTTTATTTGAGATAGCATAAAATCTAATTCTAGATGGTTTAAGAGAAATTTCCTTCTGTTATAGTGAGTCAATTTTTTAAAGAATTACTGTGTAATTTACATACATTATCGTTAGATACTCATATTGAAAAGTTTAAGGAACAGTCGAGGGAATAAGGGACTCCTGTTCAATTTACCCATATTTCAAAAATCATTGAACCGCTCAACTAACATCAAACCATGCAATTTAAGTCATTCTTAGGTTTCATATTATACTTCCAACGAATCGTTAGCTCGCCAATTTATTTTTAATTTTACATATTAGCAGACATTTAAGGTTGGATATTACGAATTTCCTTTTTGAGGTATTTGTACTAAGTGACTGGCCTCTATCTATATCTTAATAAAAACGAATAAGAAATTTAATTATTCATCTCCATTAATAAATTCCTAGTATGCGATGGGACCTCAATTTAACACTTGTTTTTTTATAAGGCCTTATAAATCCTTTTATTAATTCTAACCTAAAACTGAAAAAAGTATTGCCTTTTTGTTTTTTTTGTGTATCTTTACCGATGTTTTATATTTGTTAAAATTAAGTGATTTAGTAAAATGACGCTACATCGTTTTAAAATACCATTGTTTTGCTAACAAATGAGAAAATAAGCAGGTTAGCATTTTGCATAGTTATTCGAACTTTAAAATTCTCTTTGCTTTATTAATAGGAATTGATATGTTTAATACGTAAAAATGTCGTTATCTTAGATAAAAAAAACTTAAATAAAATAAAAAAAGCCTCAGCATAAGCGATCTTTGCATAACATAACGAATTTTAGAATAAAATACCTACGTTAATCAACATCTGATGTCTACTATGAGCCTATTTTTTAATATTATATTTTACTAATATTACTTTAACTTGAATCTTTATTATTAGAAACATAAAAGAAAAAATAGAGTAATTAGTAATTCGCACTGTTTTCTAGATCAAAAATTAAATTTGTTACGTTGTGCTAATATTTTTAAAATAAATTGGGTACCTGCTATAAAATAATCAAAAATATTCATCTGTTTACGCAATATTATACACTTGTCTAAAATTTTACACTTAAAAACAACAAAACTGTGATTAAACACCAGTGGCGGCTCGGGGGTTTAAGAAAGGGTGAAGCGTAGCAGGCAAAAAAGCGCCGGAGACGAAAAATTGTCAGGGTGCCACGCCCAAAATGTCTATTTTTTTGTCTTTTTAGGGTGTTAATTATCTATAGCTTTGGAGCGTTTTTTAATACTTAGGGGAAATAATATGAATTTATAAGATTTTAAATATATTTTCTTGTTCTTAGAAAACAGTTATATACCACGATACCGACACGATGCAAAACTGCTTCCGCCTCCGGTGATCCGAACGCACTAATTTAGCTTAAAGTTTCATTAAAAATAAAATTATTTTTAATCTCTTGATGTTTACTAAACTACAAATAAAACCTAAGCTGATAGTATGTACAATTTTTTTCAAAAATATATACCGTGGTTCGTCGATAAGTTGGGAATATGTGCATCTTTTGTACTTTAATTGTTTAAATATATACACATACATACGTGTGTAGTGATTGTGAGATGCTGTAAAAATATAGGATGACTGAGGATAGATACACATATTTCATGTAATATTGACTACAAAAAATTGATAGTTTTATTGTTTATTATGCTGTAAAATTTAAATAACTCGACTTATAGAGAAACAAACTCCACTGTTATCTCAGTTTTTGCGGTCTTGTTCATTTCAGTGGAAAAACTTCTGCTTCTGCTTAAGCCAAAAGTTGATGTTAAAAAGATAATAAAAAATTAAGTTTTTCATAAAAATATTTTTTTGTTCAAAAACTAGTTTCGAGCGAAAATTTCGATCTCGTAAATGGTCCTTGAAAATAGAAATAACACGCTAAAATGTTTTATAATTTCGAAATGCTGTTGTCTCTTCTATAAATTTTGCGTATTAGCAGAAAACTTATCAGCCAAATGAGCCATTACTTTATGTACAGCTTGTTTCACTCGTATATAATTTAGTTAAATAAAAATATAAAAAAATTACTTGTACAGTTTTCTCCGGTCTAACGAAATCTGACATCAAAAACTTGATCGTCATATAACAAACATATAGTTATAACTAGAAAACGCAAAAAAAAAACTATTTACTTGTCATTTACTGATTTGCAACATTTTATACAATGCTGATTCATTTCTTGCAAAATTTGAACAGAACTTATTTCTGTTTTATGTAAAGTGTACTTTATATAAAACATCTAGTAAATCTCTTTACGTTGACCCACGAATGGAACCACACTTTTAGATTAAACCGCTATAAACCAACGTGTATTATTGTATGGTTACTACGAGTGGTTCTCTATTTAATTAATTACTAGCTGTATTTAATGCTTTATCATTATAAATTAGATTAATGAGTCAAAGAGATAAGACGCCTATTTTACGAGATTGGTTTATGGAGACAAACAAAAAAAAGATCTGGATTTTTTTAGTAGGGTTTATGTATTGCTCTAAAGTCGGTTTTATAAAATATAGGTATCTTATAAAACTGTTTATGAAACTATGTTTTTATTTTATTTCACTGTGTGTATTATAAGGGGATATGATAGATAGGACTGCAGGGTTAATTTTTACGCATTGGGTTTTAAAATATCATTTCCGGTTTAACCCGGAAACCACGCAGAAGCAAAATATTCGTGCATAATCCTATAAAACTTTGGATTTTAAAAATACATTATTATTTTAAACCATAAGCGAAATTTAGAAACCTTATTATACATAGAACTGCTGCCTACAACCCCAACTTGCAACTGCTTCAAACAGCAAAATTGCTTACTAGTATACTTTCGGTTTGTAAATTGTTTAATTTTTGGCATATTTATTTGAAAAAATACTTCTATTAGTACATATTTTTGTTGATTAACTTGTTATGCTGTGCCCAGACTACAATAGCCCAATTAAGTTATTTTTTAAATATCATTAATTTTAAATATAAGAACTAGAGACATTTCTGAATTTTTTAGGAAAATTATATGGGTTATTTCATATTCATTGACGTTGTATGCCAGTCTCTATATAAACAGTGAACCAAATATGTGTTTTTAAATATAAAATATGTTTTATTAAAAGTTTGTTTTGTTGATTTTTAATAAAAAAATGAATGTGCTATAGGAGAATGTACCATATTTTAATAAAAAATCTACTTTATATTGGGTATTTGAATTTTCTCAATTAAATTATTTTGTAGAGATCCACTGACTGCACTGTATTCGATCACATACATGTATTACTCCTTCATAGGCTGCATCATTACAGTTCTTATTGGATGGACTGTTTCATTCTTTACTGGAAGTGAAAGCGACTTGTTCGACGAAGAACTAATTCACCCATGGGCTCGCAAGATGGCAGACTTTTTCCCTGGTAAGAAACGTCGATATGCAAGTAAAGAATTACTGGGAGTATCAAAACGCAATATTAAGAGGAACGCCTCTAATACAACTAGTAATACGGCTGCTAATAGTAATAGTTTACAAAACGTGCTTGAAAGTAAAGAAGATAACGACATGAAGAAAAAAATATGCGATATACGAAATGGATCAGTAAACGCTGGATATTCTTCCGATATGCCAATGGAAGAAATTAATGGTACTTACAGAACAAAATTATGATGTTTGCTAAAGTAAACACTGCTGTTGAAGATCGTTAACAGACACACTAGGTGCCTTACAAAATCTGTGATCTCTAGGTGTATTAAAGGGTACTTCTTAAATGATCTGTATTTTTGTAATCGTATTATTCGGCGTTTCTTAGTCCTTTATTGATAGTTTTTTGATTATGTAATCCCAAATCATAATATAACTAGCCATTAGGCTAATAATTTTAATAACTTCTTAACCTAATTTATTTTAAGTGTTCAGTACAGGTAATAATGTTAATTTTAATGGCACACCTATTCATTAAATAATATAGGAAAGTGTAGTTTTAATTTTAGTTAAATCGGCTAACGACCGTGTTCCTTCTTTAATTATACTCAACTAGACTTTGATATTTTTTAGGGAGTAATGTATTACAGAAGTTTCAGCAAGATCTAAAAATTTGATATGTACTTTTTACGCGTTGGCGAGGTTTCAAATATTCTTACATAATTTTTTAGACTAAACACATTATTTCTTTTTCTTATTTTTACATACTTTTATAAAAACAAAAATATTGTGTTAAAATTTCTAAGAAATGGTTTCATTTATAATAAATTATGCGTTAAATCACTTTTTTACTCGGGCAAAATGTATAAATTACTTTTTCTCCTAGATATTCTAGATAATATTTACTGCAGATATAGGCTACCTACTTATTCCAATAATATTTGATAAACGTGTTATTTGATTGATTGATGAAATTCAGGTATTTAATAAAAGTGTTCTACAGATGTTTTGTTTTTTATTTACTTATAATATAGGCAAACTGAATAATTGAAAAATATAGGCCGAAAAATAAATTATCTTTTTTATAAAATGTAGGTATCCAAGAATTTTTTTTAAACAAGGTATGTCCAAAATAAGTAATAAACCTATTGTTATCTCGGCAACAAGTAAGAGATACCGGAGTTATCCAGCTTCTCAAAGACGATAGTTCTTTAATTCTTTGCTGTAAATTGCCTGTGCCCAACTGTACAAGTTATGTTAAGCGAATCATTTGCTTGCACCACATTTTGCGGGGCTGGGTGGTGAGTTTGAGCCAGGCTTTTCATAAGTTGCGAAGTTGGACTGTCGGATTTTATTGAAACCCTAACATTTTACGGATTGAGGTACCAGGCCCATTTCATTACAACATTCCTCCCTTTCACTTTTCAATTTTCGCCGGTCTGTTGACCTGCCTGTCTGTTCGTGGCATGGCTCAGAAAAAACAAATTCTGGTCAGAAATTAAGGTTTATTTGCGGATAGAATCGTAATATTTTGGTAGAAATCCAACATGGCGGCCTAGAAAACACTGTCAAAAATACTTATTCGAACGGATTTCGAATTTAGCACACAAATCAACTGTGACATACAGATGAACTGATGATACTTTTGTTCGAGTATAGTAATGTGAGACAAAGTGGGTTCGTTATAAAACGAATGAAACCTATGTAATAAAACTACTTTATTAATTGACTTATACAAAAATAAAAAAAATTTCTCGAAAACATCTGCATTTATGTCTTTGTGAAAATCACTAGTTTTGTTTTATTAAAGTATTAATAAAGCGCCTTACAGAAAGCCATTTTAACTGCCTTCTTTTGCCAGAAGGCGTTTTAATCAGGTATAATATCTTTTAAATAGAGCTTGGCGCATACTTGTTAAGTATTATACCGCCATATTTTACCAACCGTGTATTCCTCGTTTAGCCAACTAATATGTATTTAGATTGCCTCCTGAAATTTTCTTACAGCTCTTAAATATTGTCTTCGGCATCAAAAATCATCTACTTTGCAGTTTTTCGTAATCAAGGTTATTTTCCTTGGAAGTCTCCCCTTGCGCATAGAATGTTTTTGTTTTTTCGTATATCAGCCAATATTATATTCAAGGAAGATATTTGTTTCTCAAAATAAAATTAATGTACAATTGTCCTCATGTCGGTTTTTGTATTATCTTTAAACTCCATGTGCTACTAAATAGTAGTGTTAATAATAATTTAGTTTTTTTTTTGGTGACTTCATTGAAAGTCTCCATTTGCAGCACAGAGCCAAAAAAGTACATACATACAAAAAAATCATATATCCCTGATAAATTATTTTCTCGTAACGGATTCCACTACGCACATATAACACAGTTTATTTATAGTTATTTGGTAGAAAATGTATACAATGAATAGTTTATACTTTTTAATAATATGACTTATCAACAAATGCACAAAAATACCTGTAAAATCATCTCTTTTTACTTCCCATGTTATTTAAGTTATTGTAATCGTGAAGAAATCACCCTCCGAGGTTTTTTCAGTTCAGTTCAGGGTCTCTAAATACCGAAAAACATGTTTTCTCAATTCCGTCGGTCTGTCTATCTGTCGGTCGATCGGTCTGTTCGTGGCATAGCAATAAAACTTACTTATCCAATCGGCTTCAAATTTTGGTCAAAAATTAAGGTTCCTACGGGGATGACATGGTAATATTTTGGTAAAAGTCTAATATAACGACATTTAAAAATTTCCACGATAAACTAAAATTCGCTATGGAAATTGAAAAAGATGCAAAAATAAATTTCCTAAATATGAATTTATACATAAAAACAAAATGGTATACAAAAGACACTTGGTCTGGTAGATACATAAAATATCTCTCACAACACCCAGATTCCCAAGAAAAAATCTGTCATTATACGGCTCGCAGATAGGGCAATCAAACTAACTGATCTAGAATTTCGCCAAGAAGCTTTCCAACAAGCAAAAGATACTTTAATAAAAAAACAGTTACCCAATAAAATTAATAAATCCCATCTTTAAATCAAGATTAAACAACATGAATAATACTAATTCCAACCCCAACAACATTTATTACACCCCAAATAATAAAAATAAATATCTTTCAATACCTTACGTCAAAAACTTTGCAAAAATCACTTAAAAACAAGATCTAACCATATGTCATAGAAGTCACAATACCTTACAAAAGAAATGTTTCTCTTCTTTAAAATTAAAAACTCCTGTTTCAGAAAACACATACATACATATATATCTATAAAATTCCATGCAACAATTGCCAAAAAGTGTACACAGGACAAACTACACAGTATCTTAAAAACCGATGAAATGGACATAAGTTTGATAAAAAAAAGTAAGACAGTACTAGAAAACATGAACCCGAATGTAAACACACATTTAATTTTCAAAATACTACTATTTTGACCACGGAAATTAATCAAAAAAGGAGATATTTTCTGGAATTCTAATATATTAAACGGGAAAATAATGCAATAAATGATAAAACTGACATAAAAAAATTGAGCCAAATATATTATCATCAAATAAGTTCAAATTAAAATAAACCTCATCACAAATAAATTAATAATTTAAAACAAAATTAATTTGCATTCACCTCATTCTAAAAATATCAATCAATGCTGTCGTTCTCCGAGCCAAATCACTTTCGTTCGACACGACCCTATGTGAAACGTATAATTCTAGAATGTTGACGTACCATTTTTGTTTTTAAGTGTTCGTTGTTCGTGTTATTTGTGTAGAACTTTGGAGGATATAATAAATAAAAACGAAAATTCCGTCTTTCGGTAAGTCCTTCAAATGTAAAATGTTGAAAGTCCTTAGCTACATATAATTATTCTTAATAATAGCAAAAAAGATTTTTACCTGAATTTTCCTATTGTTACAGACACTACTGATAAAGACCAACCCTGAATGGTCGAAACGTCTAATAATTAAAAAGAACAACATCAATACTAAGAAAGATTACATATATTTATATATATATATATATATATATATATATATATATATATATATAAATATATATATATATATATATATATATATATATATATATATATATATATATATAAATATATATATATTTATATATATATATATATATATATATATATATATATATATATATATATATATATATATATATATATATATATATATATATATATATATATATATATATATATATATATATATATATATATATATATATATATATATATATATATATATATATATATATATATATATATATATATATATATATATATATATATATATATATATATATATATATATATATATATATATATATATATATATATATATATATATATATATATATATATATATATATATATATATATATATATATATATATATATATATATATATATATATATATATATATATATATATATATATATATATATATATATATATATATATATATATATATATATATATATATATATATATATATATATATATATATATATATATATATATATATATATATATATATATATATATATATATATATATATATATATATATATATATATATATATATATATATATATATATATATATATATATATATATATATATATATATATATATATATATATATATATATATATATAATATATATATTAGAGTATATAAATATTTGGTTCTGGATCCTTTTTGTATACATACTCTAATTTTGTTCTTTCTTGGGTATTTGTGGTTCAAGAGAAAAGATGAAATTAAACAATTTTAATTAGTTTTTCTTAGTTTTGATGTTGCTCTTTTTTATTTATTAGACGTTTCGACCATTCAGGGTTGGTCTTTATCTGTAATTTTTGTCGTGTCTGTAACAATAGGGAAATTCAGCTAAAAATCTTTTTTTCTATTATTAAGAATAATTATATGTAGCTAAGTGCTTTCAACATTTTACATTTGAAGGACTTACCGAAAGAAGGAATTTTCGTTTTTATTTATTATATCCTCCAAAGTTCTTTACAAATAACACTTAAAACGAACAGTTTAAAACAAAAATGGTACTTCAACATTCATTACAATTATACGTTTCACATAGTGTCGTGTCGAACGAAAGTGATTTGGCTGGGAGAACGACAGCATATTAAGGTCGAGAATTCCGTGTATTTTTTTATTGTTTATATTTTTTCTTGAAGTTATTCTAAAATTACGGACAGATTGATTAACTTGAATTTGACTTATAAATAAAAATTGATATTTTTAGAACGAGGTGAATCCAAATTAATTTTATTTTAAATTGTTAATTTAATTGTGGTGAGGTTTATCTTAATTTGAACTTATTTGATGATAATATATTTGGCTCAACTTTTTTGATGTCAGTTTTATCATTTATTGCATTATTTTTCCCGATATATATATATATATATATATATATATATATATATATATATATATATATAGATATGTATATATATTAGAGAAATATTTGGTTCTGGATCCTTTTTGTATACATACTCTAATTTTGTTCTTTCTTGGGTATTTGTGGTTCAAGACAAAAGATGAAATTAAACAACTTTAATTAGTTTTTCTTAGTTTTGATGTTGCTTTTTTTATTTATTAGACGTTTCGACCATTCAGGGTTGGTCTTTATCTGTAATTTTTGTCGTGTCTGTAACAATAGGGAAATTCAGCTAAAAATCTTTTTTTCTATTATTAAGAATAATTATATGTAGCTAAGTGCTTTCAACATTTTACATTTGAAGGACTTACCGAAAGAAGGAATTTTCGTTTTTATTTATTATATCCTCCAAAGTTCTTTACAAATAACACTTAAAACGAACAGTTTAAAACAAAAATGGTACTTCAACATTCATTACAATTATACGTTTCACATAGTGTCGTGTCGAACGAAAGTGATTTGGCTGGGAGAACGACAGCATATTAAGGTCGAGAATTCCGTGTATTTTTTTATTGTTTATATTTTTTCTTGAAGTTATTCTAAAATTACGGACAGATTGATTAACTTGAATTTGACTTATAAATAAAAATTGATATTTTTAGAACGAGGTGAATCCAAATTAATTTTCTTTTAAATTGTTAATTTAATTGTGGTGAGGTTTATCTTAATTTGAACTTATTTGATGATAATATATTTGGCTCAACTTTTTTGATGTCAGTTTTATCATTTATTGCATTATTTTCCCGATTAATATATTACAATTCCAGAAATTCTCTCTTTTTTGGTTAATTTCCGTGGTCAAAATAGCAGTATTTTGAAAATTAAATGTGTGTTTACATTCGGGTTCATGTTTTCTAGTAGTTTTACTTTTTTTATCAAACTTATGCCCATTTCATCGGTTTTTAAGATACTGTGTAGTTTGTCTTATGTACACTTTTTGGCAATCGTTTCATGGAATTTTATAGATAGTATGGGTTTTCTGAAACAGGAGTTTTTGATTTTAAAGAAGAGAAACAATTGTTGTGTAAGGTATTGTGACTTCTATGACATATGGTTAGATTCTGTTTTTTAAGTGATTTTTGCAAAGTTTCTGACAACTCTTATACGTAAGGTTTTGAAATGTATTTATTTTTATTATTTGGGGTGTAATAAATATTGTTGGGGTTGGAATTAGTTTTATTTATGTTGTTTAATATTGATTTAAAGATGGAATTTATTAATTTTATTGGGTAACTGTTTTTTATTAAAGTATCTTTTGCTTTTTGGAAAGCTTCTTGGCGAAATTCTAGATCACTTAGTTCGATTTTCCTATCTGCGAGCCCTATAATGACAGATTTTTTTTGGGAATCTGAGTGTTGTGAGAGTAATTTTATGTATCTACCAGACCAAGTGTCTTTTGTATACTATTTTGTTTTTATGTTTTTTAGTTTATCGTGGAAATTGTTAAATGTCGCCATATTAGATTTTTACCAAAATATTACCCTGTCATCCCCGTATGAACCTTAATTTTTGACCAAAATTTGAAGCCGATTGGATAAGTAGGTTTTAGGGCTATGCCGCGAATAGACCGATCGACCGACAGATAGACAGACCGACGGAATTGAGAAAACATGTTTTTCGATATCTAGGGACCCTGAAACGTAAAAAACTAAAAAAACCTCGGAGGGTGATTTCTTCACGATTACAATAACTTAAATAACTGGGGAAGTAAAAAGAGATGATCTTACAGAATCAGCGTATTTTTGCGCATTTGTTGATAAGTCTTCTTATTAAAAAGAATATACTATTCATTGTAATATTTAAAAGGTGTCCACTAAGGACACTGATGAAGTTTATTGATTTCATGACCGTTCTTTACTAATTTCACGAAATGCGTACATGAGTGAAATAAAATTTTTCATAAATATAACGAACAGAAATTATTAACTTTAAACATAATTTTAATGTTTTTATTTAGTGATGTTAGTTCGTTAATGTAATAAACATGATTTATTGTCTGAACGATATATTTACATTGTTTTAATGATTTAGTTCGTTGATATAAAGACACACTTATTGTCTCAAGAAAAAACATTTATTAGCTTTATTTCTTAGGGAAGTGACACAAGGTTAAAAAAAAGAACAAAAATAACTATTACATTTTCAACCAAGATTCTTCATTTTATTTGGTTCCTGAAATAATTTTGTTCAAAGGAAAAAAGTAGTGAACGCATTTGAACTTTATAATATAGTAGTATATTTACGTACGAAATTAGGAGATTTGAACTAGAGCTAAGTGTAAGGAGGGTTTTTTAGTCAGTAGGAATCTGATCCCACCCGTGAGTACCAAGGAGTATCTTATGCAAAATTTTCACTCCTCTTATAAAAAAAAAATGTCATGGATATTTACGTACAAGCCTAAACAAGCCGGGCTTAACCTAAAATACGAGTAAGTTAAAAGTTTACTTAAATTAATTAAAAGCTGAATAACAAAGGTTTGATAAGATAATTAAAAGTATCCCTTGAGAGGAAGGAAGAGGAACATTTTTCGGGGTATTTTTACTAACTAATTTCTGTAGTACACCCGGCTGAGCATTTTCTCTGGATCTGTAAATTTTATGACAAAATGTCCGCTAAACTGGTATTATTTATACCTTACATTGACTTCGATTCAACGAATGTTGGCACTAGTCCCACAAAATTCTAAATTTAAAAAAAAAAAGTTAACACACACTTGCATTTTTTCTATATACGCCTTTATTAATGCAATATTCGGAATTACCTACCAAATATAGATTTTTTTTACCACGAACTATGATCATTAATGACACACAACATTTTTTGGCTATTTCTTTTGCAACAGAAAACAAATATCTAACTTTAAATTGATTAAAACAAATATTTAATTAAATTACATATTTCAACATGTAGACTAATTTGTCTACGGAATGTTTTAATACATAATATAAACAATATTATTTAAGATACGAAGAAATTTTGTCATTTATTTTAAGTTTTTATAGACACATAGCAGTTGTACACTGCTTTCATCCTTTCGTGACTCATAAGTGAGCCGATTGTAAGTGAGAAACATCAAGCTTATAGAAAATAATTCAATTCAAAATTTTAGAATTTGTCAGTTTGTTTGACATGTAACCTAGAAACGAAAAAATGATAGTTTTCAGCCATCTATAATGTTTAAAAATAACACGTGTTCAGATTATTTGTTGCCTTTAGTATGACAAACAAAATTTTTTTCGGCTTTTCGCAAGTGAATAAAAATGTCTACAATAAATATTTAATAAAATTACATGCCTCAACATGTAGGTCAGTCTGTATATATTTTATTTATTTATTTTTTATATATATATATATATATATATATATATATATATATATATATATATATATATATATATATATATATATATATATATATATATATATATATATATATATATATATATATATATATATATATATATATATATATATATATATAATGTGTTTTCATTCCGGGTGTACATCCGTTCACTACTGTCGTTCTGAAAAGAACAGTTTTGCTGACGTTTCGCCAAAATCACATTTAGCATTTTCGAAGCTTTCTTTCTCGCGTCCGAATAGAGACTGAAGTGTTGGTGACTGCGACGCTTCTTTTTATACCCCCACTCGGGACCGAAGGTTATATCTGCGTAGGCGTTGGTCGTTATTTATGTTTTCCGGATGGTGCTGTTGTTGTTGCGCTAATTGCGCTTGAGTTTTTGCAATTTTAGATTTGACGATTATTGTCTTCCATACTGTTGGTAGTTTTAATGATTCGTCCCTTTTATTTAAATCACCTTGCTTTTCAATTTCTATTGCTTCTCGGATTATTCTGGTCTTATAATTTTCTATATTGGCAATCTCCCTGCACCCATCGAAATTTATTTTATGGCCGGTTTCCTGATAATGTTGGAATAAAGCTGAGGTTGTTTGTTTATTTCTGATGCTGAGTTTATGCTCTTCCACTCTTGCCGATATTCGCCTGTTAGTTTGCCCTACGTACAACTTTTCACAGTCCTGGCACGGAATACTGTACACTCCGTGGTTTTCCAGTTTGATTTTATCTTTTGGGTTTCCGAGTAGTTTACCTATAGTTGTTTGTGGCTTGTGTATTGTTTGTATGTTGTGTTTCCTTAGAATTTTTCCGATTCTGTCTGTTGTTCCTTTTTCATATGGTAAGACTACTCGTTACTTTCCCGGTTCATATTTTTTTGTTGTTCGTTCTTCGGGAAACTTGTGCATTAATAGCTTTCTCTATGGTGCGATTTGTGTAGCCATTTTTCTTTAAAGCACTAGATATTACCTTAAGTTCGTTTTGTCTCGTCTGTGTTTCAGTTAGTCGCACGGATCTAGATATTAGAGTATTTGCCACAGCTTGAATTTGTGCTGGGTGATGATGTGATTTTGCATTTAAATATCTGTCTGTATGTGTTGATTTTCTATACACGGTGTATTCGAAATGTCCGTTATGTAGTTTTGTGACCAAAACATCTAAAAATGGTAGTTTGTTGTTTTCCTCTAACTCTAGAGTAAATTGTATTCTAGGGTGGATTGAATTTACGTGAGTCAGAAATTTTTCGAGCTCTGCATGACCATGTTGCCATATAATAAATATGTCATCCACATAACGAATCCATAATTTGGGTTTTAAACTTGCTTTCTCAAGATCTTCTTTCTCGAAGTATATCATAAATAAATTCGCGACTACTGGTGATAGCTAGGACCCCATTGGAGCACCATCCATTTGTTTATACATTTGCCCGTTGAAAGAAAAATAAGTATTTTTAAGGCAATGCTCCGAGAGTTCTATTATATGTGCCTGGAAATCCTCGTTCATAGCAATCTTGTCCAATGCTTCGTCGATGGGAATACTGGGATATAACGATTTGACATCTAGGCTTGCTATGATATCGTTTTTTTTTTCAAGGACGATATCTCGTATAATTCGAGTGAAATGCTCCCGAGTTTTTTACAAATGAATCAACTTTTTCTACAGTTGGTTGCATAATTTCAGAAAGGTATTTCTCCAGTTTTTGTAGCGGCGAATTAACAGCACTAACAATAGGTCTGATAGGCGCCCCGGGTTTGTGTATTTTTGGTAAACTATAGAGTTTAGGACATCTGCTCGACTTTTCCCGTGGTATGATTTTTTGTTGAATTTCGGGGTTTATTGGTGAACTTTTTATTTTATTTTTAGTTGTTTTTTCTAGGTACGTTGTCGGGTCCCTTGGAACAGGCCTATAACAATTGTCTTGTAGGATATCCTGCATTTTTTGTACGTAATCTTGAGTATTCATAACTACAGTTGCGTTTCCTTTATCTGCTGGAAGGATTGTGATGTCTTTATTTTTTCGGAGGTTTATTAGGGCCCTTTGTTCAGTGGCATTTAGGTTTTGTTTTGGTGTTTGGCTTGATCTTAAAATTCTTACCACCCCTTGTCGAATCTCCCCTGTTTTTGTTTCTTCAGAGGAGTCAAGGACAGCTTCCTCTCCAGCTATTATTTCTTCTTTAGGGATTTCCTTAGGAGATATCACAAAATTAAAACCCTTACTCAGTACGAATTTTTCACTTTCTGAGAGACTGTAGGATGATATATTATGTACTAATTTATCGACGTCTAATGACGATCTTTGTGGCTGACTCGACTTTCTTCTTTTCAGAACGACAGTAGTAAACGGATGTACACCCGGAATGAAAACACATTGTATTTTTCCATCCGTGAAGGAGTAAAAATCAACAACATATATATATATATATATATATATATATATATATATATATATACATATATATATATATATATATATATATATATATATATATATATATATATATATATATATATATATATATATATATATATATATATATATATATATATATGTTCTTGACGGTTGTGTAACTATACAACTTAACGTTTTATGTTTATTTTACCAATATTCATTTCTTCGTCAAGGATCCTCAAAATTTAAACAATTAAATTTAGTTAATAATATTGATAATATTTGCATCAAGACTTACATATAATTAAAACGAAAAAGACTTGTTGTAATCTTGTGAGAAATGCTTGTTTAAAGCAGATATTTCTGTTCGTAGAATTTTGATGTCAAACGTCAAATCACAATAAATAATTTGTTTTTTTTTATGACAAAAAACTGAAAGTTTAAAATTTAAAGGTTAAGAGAATGTTCATATTTGAAATAATATTTTTAAATTTTAGTATAAGGAAGTAAACTTTAACATCATTCATATAATTAATAATAATTGTTAATATTACCACTATTAACATTATTGGAAAATTTTGTTTCGACTAAAAATAAAATATAAGAATAAATTGAACTTAAATTTTCGATATCTGTTTTTTTATTCATTGCCAAAGGATTTTTTTTAATTTCGATCCTTTCTAAAAACGTTCTTTTGGTAGTATTATTTTCTGCATGTAAAATTTTAGTTTGTTTTTACATTTTTAGAAATTAGGAATGGCAGAAATTAGAAACCTTTGGCAATGATTAAAAAAACAGATATCGAAAATTTAGGTTCAATTAACTCTTATATTTTATTTTTACATGAAATAAAATTTTCCAATAGTGATAATAGTGGTAATAATAACAATTATAATTAATTATATTATTGATTCTAAAGTTTACTTTCTTATACATACTCCCACTATTTTTACCTAAAATTTAAACATATTTTTTAAAATATGAACATTTTCTTAACCTTTAAATTTAAAACTTTCAATTTTTTTATCAAAAAAACAAATTATTTATTGTCATTTGACGTTTGACATCAAAATTCTACGTATAGAAAAATCTCCTTTAAACAAGCATTTTTCTCAAAATTACTACAAGTTTTAAAGAACACATGGCACATTTAAAATACGGAAGAACAGAAAAGTCAAGCGTTTTATCTAATAATAGATTATTGGATGCATTTGAGAGTATAGAAATAGTTAAATGTGGTAAGAAAGCACAAAATAAAGACAGAGGGCATATTCCCTATAGTCCCCTCTATTGTTTACTTGACAATGGTGCTGTCGGGTACAACCAAGTATGACCACATTTACCTATAAATAGTCTCGTTTAGGATAAGTTACTTTAGTTTATATCATCTGCTGATGATGCTAACTTGGTTAGCGAAACGTGCGTCCAGAACGTAACAAGTTGTGGTGTAGTGTGGTTAGAACTCTTGTATTTTGATCTATCTTCCACCATAGGTTCCAATGTTAGGACCAGTACTATATTTTGAATCAATGAAATTATTTTTATGGTTTTTTATGATATTACAACACTAGGATCGTAGCACATCTTTAGTTTCGTTGTTATGGTTAGCTGTAGCGACTTTAGTTAGTTATTTCAGATATAGGCAATTTATTTGGCGTTCTTAATTATAAAAACACAAGAATATTAAGAACCGAAAACCATACAAAGAAACGGGACTTTCTGGAAATTATTGAAATTAAAAATCATCCAAATGTCATAAATTCAAAAACCGACAACTTATAGTAAAATATATTACCACATCTTAAAATAATAACATTTTTTTGGGACGATCTCTAAAGCTTATTGAAATTTGGTCAACTACAGACGCTCACTTTTCTACTATATAATAGTTCTTGACGCGTAAATCTTTTTCTACTTTAGATTTAATTACTCTTGGGTTATGAGTTTCCCCACAGGTTGCTATATGCTGCTCTGTGGTAATAGCGTATCAAGTCCGGTGAAGATTTTAGATTTTCTCTTGGTAACCACAAATGTCGGTTTTGCTCCTGTTGGTGACTCTGGTGTGGTTTTGTTCAAACAAAGAAACAAACGAACAAAAGTATGCTTTATTGCCGCAGGAAAGTGTTACAATTTTATGGACAAAGCGAAATTTAGCCTTAGTCATAATAACATAACAGGACGTTGGAAATATTAGAATGTAAAGACGTTGTATCAAAATCATGTTGTCCTTATATCGTTAGCAAAGAGAGAAATTTTTTCATTTATTTTTAGGTTGGTGATAACAAAAAAAGAATAGGTCCCAAGACCGACCCTTGAGGGACTCTACTTGTAATCAATTTACAATCAGTATCAGAACCATTTACAATACAATACAATAAACCTTTATTACCCTCAATAATTACAATGATTCGTAGATTGACACTAACAAATATTGAGGTTAAACGAACTATACTGCGATTTTCCAAAACCGATAGCACAAGCACAATGCTTGTGAGGTACAGTCCGTATAAGAGCATGGCTGTATACCAAACTTTCATTAAAGCACGAAGCAACGTGAAATAATTCTATAACTTTATGTCAAAAACAGTCAATTTTTTTTTTCCTTTTTTTTCTGTGCTAAGTAGCTTGTTGATTTAAAAGAAGCCTTTTTATATATTTAAAAATCCCTTACAGAGAAAATCCTTTTACATTATTTGGTAGGTTGTTCCACATTTGAACAGCTACAAATACAAAAGACTTTTGAAATTTTGCGGTTGTCTGTTGAGGTACTCTAAAACAATTGGTATTTGTTTTACTGTGGGAATGTGCGAGGGTATTAAATAAATCTTTTAAGTAAGGACGTTGACCGGTTTTTAAGATTTTATAAATAAAAGCATACATATGAAATTTCCTGCGATTTAATATATTTAAAATAGAGTTGTCATTCAATTATGGAATAATATGATTTCTAAAAGGTATGTTATAAGCATGTAACTATTTTGTATTTTCCGAGACGCTTCATTGGATAAAGAATCTGAATAAACTATATCTCCATAATCTAACAGTGGCAAGATAAGGGTATTGCAAAGACAGTACTTTGCGCTTGAAGGTGAGTTTTTTTAATAAATATATTTTTTTTCAAGGGCGTGTAGGAAATTTTGAACCTGTGTTAGAAAACTAAGATTTGAGTCGAGAACAATACCTACATTTTTTGCTTCTGTTACTACGGGAAGAGCGACATTGTTAACTTTTACTATGAAATTATTTGACTTATTATTAATTAAATTTTCAACAACAGGTGACTTTGACCCATTTAGTTTTAAATTATTGTAGCAGGGTTTTCGAGCGGTTATTTATTATAATTAAAATTATTTCTTTATTTTATTTATTTATTTGAGGCTTAGCGGGCAACCCTGTCACAATACTGAAATTAACTAATATATGATAAGTAAAATCAAAGGTACTCTGTAGGCTTCTTCGTAAATTATATTTTAACATGTTATCAATTATAATTGTTAGTACAAATTGAATTAAACATTTTATCTTACAAATTCTGCGGCCATATAAACTCGAACAACAGCAAACTGCAACAACGATGTTATCTTCTTCTTAAATATATCTTTATTTTAACTATCAGGAGGTTTATTTAAATAAAGGATTTGGTTTTTAAAAACAACTTAAAAATCTATTAACAAGAGTAAAATAAATGAAATGCTGTACAAAAATAATACTTAAACCTAATAACAAAAAAAAGTATTTAAATCTAGAAAATGAGGGAATTATCTTTAAATCCCCAACTTTAGTAGAAAAGAAAAGAAAAGAAAAAATCTTTAAATAAAACGTAAATTTAACTCTAGATAACCAGTTACTCCCCAGATAAAACATAGGATAAAAATAAAATATCTTTGAAAATCCCTTAACTTTAATATACCACTCTATACGAAAAGCCCCATAAACCACCACAAAAGAAGTATTTAAGATCAACTATAAGAAACAAAACTCTGACACAGACTGACTTTAGTCTTCCCGTAAAATACAAAGTTAGCTCAGCTATTACCATTTATTATCCACCCCTTAGACCAATCCCCTCTTTGATGTTATTAGTCAGGACGAAACGAATAAAGCTGTGAATGGTGAAGCTTAAGTCCCTACTCTATACTTTAAGTTCAGAGCTTCATCTTAGAGACACGAGGTGTCACCCATGATAATAAAAAACGATTAAATCGATTAAAACAATATACCCTTCAATTCTTAGTCCTAAGATTATGTATATAATTTAATATATATGCCTATACTAACTTATCCACATTATGAGTCCGAAAAGTCATGGCGAAAAAAAGGCACGAACAACCCTTTCAGTTTATCTTTTCGGAAGGGAAAATTATGTCCCAAAAACATGGCTTTTCGGTAATGTTCCTGTTACAAAGTACTCTATTGTATTTTCAATATAGTAAATTCACCATTTATTATCATTGCATCGAACCAAATAAAATGTTTCAATTAATATTTGCAACAAGTTAAATTAAACGTGCCAAAGAAAGATTCCCATGAGACAGGGGTCATATGGGACCATAAACCCTTGAAAAGGAAGGCATAGATTGTAACCTTTTCAGAACGTTTATACATAAATATGTCTATAGTCTAAAATATAGCCTTTGTGACATGATACTTTATTTATGGTTTAAAATTCTCGAAACTAATATTAAACAAATCCACTTATAATTCCTGTGAAATAATCAAGCCTGTTTAAGAGTTAACATGTGAACCAACAGTTTTAGTAAAATACTGTTTGAATTATATTTAGAATATATCAAAACATATACTCTATATCGTTGTTATAGTCTATTCTGTTACAATTTGAAACTTTTAGTTTTACTCGAGGCAATAATAATAGAATATTTACTAGGTAAAAATGACAATAGAAAGGTAAAACCCGACAATTATTGGTGAAAACGATCGCAATATTTATACTAAAATTTCCTTTTTTTTACACTTTCACTTACTTCTTTACGTTCTTCTGGACATCTCTTCATCTGCGAACTCTGTGACTTGGTATCTCGCGTGCACCGGACTTTCAAGTGGTATCACCGGACTTCTTCTATCTGCGCTCTTCTCCATGGACTTCCGTTACGTCAAATTATCGCCAAATCTGACCTTCAACTGTGACGTGGGTGAACCATAGCACGTTTCTAAGTGGAACAATGTCTGGAACCATTTCTGCCCATAATTGCTAATAGCACATAGCAAGATGCAGACCACAAGGATTGAATTTTCGCTCTTCCCTCTGAACGACCCATATTTTCAGAAACATCTATCCTTGACAATCGTACTTCCTTTTGATATGAAAATCCTTCGAACTGCATCTGTTAGTTAACATTACTAACAATCTCCGTTTAAAAAGAAATGCCTGCCCATATATTTTTGATGTTTAAATAGTGACTGAAATTATACTGACATGACAGTTGGAAACGGGAAAATGTGACGTGACATGAAAACTCCTGTATAAACATAGGCAAGTTTATACTTCTGACGTTCTTAGGATTGGTGCATAAATGTTTTGCAATATTATGGAATACTAATGTATTCAAAAAAACTCTTTGGAAAGAAAACAAAACCATTGGGCGGCGTTGAACTGAATGAAAATACACTGGTGGAACTCGAGACCAGTCTCGAACAGCTTTCTGCAAGGCTTGGATCTTGCTTGGACCTTTGGCTTGGACCCTGGCATGGCACGAATCTACTGATAGCCTTGATAGCCTCTAAACTCATAGCCTCTTCATTCACTAATTGGCTGGCACATCTGTCCCCAATGGCACAGGAAAACGAATAGCTAGTGACTGAAACCTCAACATTTATGGCAATCGCAATGATGTAATCTAAAACATCAAAACATTACTAATGTTCAAAACAAAAAACAAAAGAAAGTACATATCATGTGAACCAACCCCTAAAAGAAAATGAAATAAAATATTTCCAAACATAGCGCTTAATTTGACTTTGATTTATGTTAACTTTATCGACTTCTTTTTGTCCGCAAGCATATTATCTTTTCTAAATATCGTGAACTTTCTTTCAAATTAGTTTTATTTCAAAGTTTTTTTTAATATTTCAACAAATTTCTTTCTTAATTTTCTTATTGAACACGTATCTCCGTTTTTACCAACTCCGTATTAATTTTAAAAATTTTTTTCTAGTTCATAAATCCTTCAACCTAATTACCAAATCCGTTCGTTTAATTCTAACATTTTAACTGATGTCAATACCGAACTCAAAATAAAACTATAAATATCTATACTCCTAAAACTTACAAAAACAATTAGGTCATTCACAATTACATCCCTAAAATATTTCTTTCTAAAACCCTTTTTTATTCCTTTGCTCTTTCCGTTAAAACTATTTATGTCCCTGTCATATAATAATGAACGTCTGTAACAAAGTAACAAGTGTTTTCGGCTAAGCTATCATCTTCCAAAAACGGCAGGTACTAAAATCCTGCTTTCCCTAAATAAATTCTAAGTTTACTTGTCTTCATTTACACTGTCGTGGTACGTATGATAAAAACTTATTGTTGTTTATTGTTTATTTATAGTAATCCCAAATAATCAAGTTATATTGATTTAGTTATATTATAAAAAAAAATAAAAATTCTGACAGTTTTACACAGAGTGTTCTTTTATCTTGATCCTCTCTTTGTCAATAACATATTGAACATTCTCATAATTATGCAATAATTATCCTTTAAAATTAAATCTGTGTACTCCCAATAACAAAATATAGCTTCAGATAAGAGATCTTTAATGTAGGTATAACCAGTTTCTGTCAGAATCCCTAAAAACAGTTCACACAAATGAGATATTTTTATGGATTTAAATAGGAATCAACCCCACAAAATACGAACGTCATTAACTTCCACTTACTGTTTTACCATTACTTTAATCATCAAAAAAAAACTTTCGTACACATGTCGTAACACAGATTTATTCAGCAACAAAAAACTACCAAAAAAAATTATAATAACATTAATTTTCTTATTCCATTAGCCAAAATATTACTGTACCACCTGATTAAACACTGAAGTAAGCTTTATGATAGTATCCCATTAATTATTATCTTTATTAGTACCTCCAATTTTAATAACGATATTTAAATTATCTAGGCCAGACTTGATTACTTTACGTATTTTCTTTGACAATTGATTTAAACAGAGAATGAAAAAAAAAATAAAAAAAATTAGAACATAGAACTAATAAATGTTATTTTTAAAATAATGATTCTTATTTACTGTTTAAATTTCAACTACAGACTAGAGAGCAGACTGTGGTTGAAAACCTCTTTGTATTTCTTTCTTTCTTGTAACATACCCAGAAAAAAAAAATCGTGTAAAGACAAATGCAACATAAGCACAACACACAGTATACGAACTAAACTAACTACACTTTGTTCTTAGAAGCAAAAAAAATGTAATGTAAATTTTAAACTGATTCCGTGGCTTACCGACTATAATATGTCCACACTGACAAGTATATGTAGAAATACCAAGGTCGCAGCCCATAAGTCGACAAAAAAAAATCAAACAGTTTAACGTTCGGATACTGGACATTATCCTACAGTCCAACTGATGATCAGTTTACGATTGATTAAATCAAATATAGCTCGTATACTTTTCCAACGCATCTCATTTAGCTACAAGCATTATCGCTAACACGCGTCATTCTTACTCTTTACACACTTTTTTTATCAAAATTACTCATTTATTGACAACTAACAGAAAAAAAAATCAAATTACACTTCAACTATCACCTTAATCGGCAAAGTCTCTCTGCAGGCACACAATTCTACAGCATTAGGAAGCTTCCACGATTCTTCCCCACGGTAATCCTTATACCTGTGAGAATCTCTTACTATGACACTAACGGTCATTTATAATAATAGTATTTATTTTCCAAATAAAATTCATTTATACAATATATCAATATATATACCGGACCGGAAAATCACTTTTTTTTAAACTTTATCCCCTCACTCTCTTTGGTGAGAAATGGCTAATTTCATGTTTATCCTCTGACTTCCAATTTATCATTATTTTACTTTTCTTCTAAAAAAATGCTAGTCACGTTGAATCATAGACGTCGATTTTTATTTAACCATGGTATTATACGTCTTTCAACACTAAATTTGCCGGCAATCTTTTTTTACATATAGTTGCTATTTATATCATAGTCAGAATAACCCATAATATGCCTTTATTCCCTGCATTCCCCCTAAAACAGCGGCATAACATACATACTTAAATCTCCTGTATTTCTTTAATCACATTCCAGTTCACACGTGTTAAAACCCTTTATCCCCTGAATACGTTTTTCGTTCAGATATATGAACTCTTTAATATATCAACTCTTTTATCTCGAACATTCTCGTTCATACTGTTAAAACACTTTTTTATCCCCTAAACAATTTATTTTTTCTATTGTATTTTATCAAATATAAAAATAACCTGTACGTTCAAATATAAAAATAACCTGTACGTTATTACCTGCCTGTTATTAATAAAAAATAAATAGTATCCAATTACCCAAATTTACCATACGTTGTAACCAATAGCTCATGGCATTAATTTCTAATAAACGTCACCGTATAGTCCTCGTAAACCAAATTATTTCCAGATGTCGGCTGTTTATCTAAAAAGAGAAAAATATCTGCCCAGTATCTAGTTCTTCACCAAAATTGCCTAAACTAAATTACATCAGCTACTGAAATATATACAAGTGTTTATCTTTTTCTTTAGACCAAACTCTTTGTCCCTAAACATAACATCCATCAAATCACGAGGTACCCGAAAGAATCCTCTTTTCTACCTGTGTCTAAATATCGGTTCTCAAACAAAACTATAAAGCTCGCAAACACTTGTATATTATTGTGCAATTATATAGACCCGTTGCGAAAATGTTGCCATCCCCTTAATTAACCAACATTATTAAATGTCTATCCTACACATATTAAAAATAAAATATGACGTCACCTTCACACCTAAACGGGGATAAAATATATTCTGCTAAAATAAAATAAAAATCATTTTAGTTCGGCTCTCCTCCTTCAACACCTAGAAAACCTGAAAGAAAAAAATACGTTTTTCCAAACAACTCAAATCAAAATAAAACAAATACGTTGACACATAGAAAAATTCGGCTACATTCCAACTTCAGCAGAAATTCTATTTTATATAAAAAAAATATATATTAATAAACCCACAAAATAAACTAAGTTCCTAAAAAAAAATATATATTATGTAGAAAGCCTACCGTTTAAGAGATTACTAAACTGAAATTTTATTTCCCGTTTAATGTACTTTACGAAGTAATTTAAACTCACACGAAAAAATATATACCTACAAAATTCAATACTCATTTGTACGTGCATCTTAACTCAAAAATATCTGTTTTTTCTTATAAAAACCGCACAAAAAAAATTAGCAACAAATTATAACATCTCATAAACAATACGCCACAAATTCGCAACAGTTCATATAAAATACGATCATGTTTCATTGCACTGCAAACATGAAAGGATTCTGTGCATGTCAATCAAGTTAATCAACTAACTACGTTCTAATAAAGTTATTGTTGTGTTTACCATACATATTTAAATCTTGAACTAAAATCCTTGACAAAACATTCATTAATTCTCAAAAATATAAATTATAACAACAAAATTTCTTTATGATCCGAAATTCCAAAAAATTACAAGTCATCAAAAACAATAAATAAACTTGTTAGTTACTACCGCTACAGCTGCTGCTTCTTGAAAACTTCCTGATATTGGCCTCGATCGCAGGCTTCCAATGGTACTTTTGACTTTAATGCTGAAATTCCCTATCTATCTAACTTTTTTTTTCTAACTTTCAAATCAAGAGATCATTCGATATTATTTATGAGCCTACTACTCTTTCAAAACAAAAATGAAACTTAAACTACCTCAAGATAATAAAATGTATGAGTTCTTTTATAAAACTAATCAACTTGCAATATAAAAAACTACTCAACGATAAGAACAGAACAAAAAAAATTGCAAGTCTTTCATTTTATTCGCTTAGCTGCCACCATTAAATTGTAGCAGGGTTATCGAGCGGTTATTTATTATATTTAAAATTATTTATTTATTTTATTTATTTAATTGAGGCTTAGCGGGCAACCCTGTCACAATACTGAAATTAACTAATATATGATAAGTAAAATCAAAGGTACTCTGTAGGCTTCTTCGTAAATTATATTTTAACATGTTATCAATTATAATTGTTAGTACAAATTGAATTAAACATTTTATCTCACTAATTCTGCGGCCATATAAACTCGAACAACAGCAAACTGCAACAACGATGCTATCTTCTTCTTGAATATATATTTATTTTAACTATCAGGTGGTTTATTTAAATAAAGGATTTGGTTTTTAAAAACAACTTAAAAATCTATTAACAAAAGTAAAGGAAATGAAATGCTGTAAAAAAAAGAAAAGAAAAAATCTTAAAATACAACGTAAATTTAACTCTAGAAAACCCGTTACTCCCCAGATAAAACATAGGATAAAAATAAAATATCTTTGAAAATCCCTTAACTTTAATATACCACTGTATACGAAAAGCCCCATAAACCACCACAAAAGAAGTATTTAAGATCAACTATAAGAAACAAAACTCTGACACAGATACTATTATCAGATCCACCCCTTAGACTCTTTGATGTTATTAGTCAGGACGAAACGAATAAAGCTGTGAATGGTGAAGCTTAAGTCCCTACTCTATACTTTAAGTTCAGAGCTTCATCTTAGAGACACGAGGTGTCACCCATGATAATAAAAAACGATTAAATCGATTAAAACAATATACCCTTCAATTCTTAGTCCTAAGATTATGTATATAATTTAATATATATGCCTATACTAACTTATCCACATTATGAGTCCGAAAAGTCATGGCGAAAAAAAGGCACGAAAAACCCTTTCAGTTTATCTTTTCGGTAATGTTCCTATTACAAAGTACTCTATTGTATTTTCAACATAGTAAATTGACCATTTATTATCATTGCATCGAACCAAATAAAATGTTTCAATTAATATTTGCAACAAGTTAAATTAAACGTGCCAAAGAAAGATTCCCGTGAGACAGGAGTCATATAGGACCATAAACCCTTGAAAAGGAAGGCATAAATTGTAACCTTTTCAGAACGTTTATACATAAATATGTCCATAGTCTAAAATATAGCCTTTGTGACATGATACTTTATTTATGGTTTAAAATTCTCGAAACTAATATTAGACAAATCCACTTATAATTCCTGTGAAATAATCAAGCCTGTTTAAGAGTTAACATGTGAACCAACAGTTTTAGTAAAATATTGCTTGAATTATATTTAGAATATATCAAAACATATACTCTATATCGTTGTTATAGTCTATTCTGTTACATTATGGTCTTTTGCAAACGCACTTATGTTTTTCATGTACTCATTGAAAAGTTCCTGCGATAGTGGTAACGTAGAATTAAAAATAGGCACATATATTTGCGAATCGTCTGCATATTGTTGCAGTTTGGAATACCTTACACAGGTTTCCATATCAAACACATAGAGTGAAAATAGTAGAGGACCCAGTATAGATCTCTGTGGCACTCTAGATGCTAAGGGTAGACAATTTGACTTTTCATTTAACCCATTATTTTTTAATTAAAACGCAATTTGAACGATATTTTAAGTAAGAATTCATAAAAGCAAGCGATTTTTTTGAAAATCCAAAATACTGCAGTTTTGTCAGAAGCATACTATGACTAATAGTATCAAACGCTTTGCTAAAATCAAGAACAGCCATACAAGTAGCTTGTTTGTTCTCATCATTGAATCATATATTATTTACAATGCTAACTAAGTTAGTTGCAGTATTATAGTTTCTGTGGAAATCTGACTGACAACTTGGTATCTTAATCTGATGAGATATGTGCCTTTCTAAAATTATTGAAATTGTTGACAAAATGCTTATTGATCTTAAATCTTCAATTCTATTCGGTTTAGATATTTTGGATAATGGAATAACTATTGCCTTCTACCAATAATAAAATTTTCCAAAATGCAGCTATTTATAATATTTATTAATAGCCCCATACAGCAAGGAAAACAAATTTTAAGGCCTCTAATAGATATTTCGTCTTCCCAACAGCATTTGTATTAATATTGTTAATAATTGTATATACAGTTTGTTCATCAATTAATCCTAAATTTAACTCGCTAGTTATGTTTTCATGTTTATTACCTTGTAAAATTGAACTTTTTCTTGTGAAGTGCTGTCCTGGGAAGTAATACAACTAGCAAAATAGTTATTAATATGTTCTGCATTACATAAACTGTCTGGTATTTCATCTTTTTTATTATAGATAAATTTAGTTTTTTGGCGTTCGTCTAAAATTGCCTACCGTTTTTTGAAGCAAATTGATTAAAATATGCAACTTTTTCCCTTGAGATAGCATGTTTTGTATACTTTCGAAGTTGTCTGTAATACTGAGATTTCCTGCGGATTTTTGTTTATGATGTTTACGGTAAGCCTTATCACGTAGTTTCATTAAAAGCTTTACATTATCTGTAATCCAAGGTGTAAAAGCTTTTTCTTGAATGGTTTTAATGCTTGTTAATTAAAAATAAATTATTATTTTTAAAGATAATTGTGAGGCATCGTCCTGAATGAAATTTAAATTGATATTTACTTAATCTCTAAATTGTATCTTTAAAGATTTATTTTGAACCCCGGCTAAAATTTAAAATTCCATAAATTAGATTATGGTCACTATTATTTTCAGATATAGATAAGGATGCTGACCTCAAAAAATCTACCGAATCATTAACAATCATGACATCGATGAGTGTTGAGGAATTAGTTGTAATATTTATTCTAGTAGGCTTTTTAATTAACTGTTAGGCTAAATGTTTCTAGCAAAGTATGAAATTTTTGTTAAGAATTCGAATTTACTAAAAGATCTACATTCAGATTACCCACACATATCAAGCAATCATCAAAAGGTACTGTGAGACTAAGAAGTTCTAAAAAGTCGAGAAAATTTGGAACATTTGAAGAAGGTGTTTTATAAAAACATATTACTAATGTATTTTTCCTATTTAAAGAAAATGTAATACATATATACTAGAACTCATTTGTTAGATTATTGAATATAGATTAGGTAAACTGTATATATTTTTTTAAATACAAACCGACTCCCCCTCTCCGACCTTCTCTATCTTTACGGACAAGGCTATAGCCAGGAATCTTAAATCTAGTACTACTATCATTAGGCACCAACCAGGTCTGAGACAGATCCAGGATATCAAAATTATAATCCTTTAAATAGTTTATAAACTCGTCAAAGCCAGTATTTAATGATCGAATATTTAGGTGACCACATACAAAATTATCAATTTTTTTTTAGCTTTTCTGGCTTATTGAATGTATAGTGTAAATTATACAATTCGATATTATAGACTACTAAAGCAAGGTTGAAATATTTACAAAATAAAGCCACATCAGACAATACTACGTCGCCCATAAAACATCGCTATACTTACCCCCAACGGTCCAGATAATAACTGTAATAGTAACACTAAATATATAAAAACAAAAACAGCGTTTTATTTTCTTGTTTTCTAACGAAAATAATCATATAAAGAAATCAAGCAGCAAAGAAAAGTGAACATAAAAAAACAACATAACCCGATCAAATATAAACATTCCGTACTGAAATTTAGTAGATATTTTATAGTTTAAAGTAACTTATATAGATTTACCTTATAGTACAACAAAACACGAACTAACTCTCTGCATCGGAATCACTACTTATCGAATGAGAAATCAAAATTCTTAGATCACTTTCCGATTCCGCAAGTGTCGCAAATGTTTTCTAGCAACTTTAAACAGATTAATAACGGTTTTAGTCAACATTTCAGTGATTAAATATTTGGTCATTTTAACTGTTTTTTATTGTAGATTCGCCTTTAACAATCTCGATTCCAATTTTCGTAAATATTAATTTAACTACGTTGGTATGCAGGTCGACATTTTTGTTGTCGTCATCTATTCCATGCAATAATAAGCTGTTTTGATTGGCTGACAGAGTGGGCTTCGTCACTTCAGATTTAAATTATTTCACTTCTTAAGACTTTTATTTCGCCTAAAACACTTTTTTCGAATTCGAAGAACTTCTTATTTAAAGACGTAACCAAGTTTGGATCAAAAGAAGTGCCCTAGGTGGCAGATCTCCCCGCAGCACCCTCCTCCAAAACCTTTTTAAAACCTTCAAGATCCGCCGCAAACTTGACGGCCATTTTTTCAACTTTCTCATTGAATCTTTTAAATTCTGCAGCCTGTTTATTGGGCGAATCAACTGATTTTGTTCTTGTTCTTCACATTCTGCTCGTTTCCTGAAGAATCCTCCCAATGCACTTTCACTATTAAAATCGCCACCCAATTGCTTGGTTTTAAAAATTCTGTATGTTGTGTTCGTTGTGCGGGAACCCTGTGCATCAATAGTTTTTTGTATTATGTATTATATAGTAGTATATATTGTATAGTAGATTTATGTAGCCATTTTTCTTTAAAACACTAGATAATTTATTAAGCTGGTTTTGTCTCGTCTGTTTCAGTTAATCTCACGGATCTGGATATTAGGCTGTTTACTATACAAGGTGTATTCGAAACGTACTTATGCAATTTTGTGACCAGATAAAAATGGAAATTTGTTGTTTTCCTCTACTCTAAAGTAAATTGAATTCTGAGGCGGATTGAATTTACGTGAGTCAGAAATTTTTCGAGCTCTGTATGACCATGTTGCCATATAATAAATATGTCATCCACATAACGAATCCAAAATTTGAGCTTTAAACTTGCTTTCTCAAAGTATATCATAAATAAATACTAGTGATAGTGAGGACTCCATTAGAGCCCTATCTATTTGTTTATACATTTGCCCGTTGAATGAAAAATAGGTATTTTTAAGGCAATGCTCCGTGAGTTGTATTTTATGTTCTTGGAAATCCTCGTTCATAGAAATCTTTTCCAATGCTTCGTCGATGGGAATACTGGGATACAACGATTTGACATATAGGCTTGCTATGATATAGTCTTTTTCAAGAATGATATCTCGTATAATTCGAGTGAAATGCTCCAAGTTTTATTACACAAAAATCAGTCGACTGTTGGTTGTATAATTTCAGTAAGATATTGTTCCATTTCTGGTATCGGCGAATTAACAGCAATAACAATAGGTCTGATGAGAGCCTCTGGTTTGTGTATTTTTGGTAAACCATAGTTTAGGTCATCGGGGTTTCTTGGTGAACTTTTTATTTTATTTTTAGTTGTTCTTTCTAGGTACGTAGTCGGTTTCCTTGTAACAGGCTAATAAAAATTGTCTTGTAGGATATACTGCATTTTTTGCATGTAGTCTTGGGTATTAATAACCACAGTTACGTTTCCTTTATCTGCTGGAAAAATTGTGATATTTTTATGTTTTCGAAGGTTTGTTAGAGCCCCTTGTTTAGTGGAATTAAGGTATTGTTCTTGTGGTTTGCTTGATCTTAAAATTCTTGCCACTTCTTGTTGAATTTTTCTCTGATTTTGTTTTTTCAGAGGAGTCAAGGACAGTTTCCACTTCAGCTCTTATTTCTCCTTTAAGGATTTCCTTAGCAGATATCGCAACATTATAACCCTTACTCAGTACGGATTTTTCACTTTCTGATAGATTGTAGGATGATATATTGCGCACTCATTTATCGACGTCTACTGATGATACTTGTGGCTGACTCGACTTTCTTAGGAGAGTGTCATATTTTCTCGAGAGTTTTTCAGTCTTAATATTCTTATTTTATTATGTTCGCCAAAAAGCCAAAGTTTCTATGCGATTCCACAATAAAGGGTGAATGATGCTACTTAGTTTAAGATGTAACTTTAAAAGCTTTTTTTCTGTCCCACGTAGTTTACCTATAGTTGTTTGTGGCTTGTGTATTTTTTGTATGTTGTGTTTGTGTCTTTACATATGGTAAGACTATTTGTTACTTTCCCAATTCACAATTTTTGTTATTCGTTGTTCGGGAACCCGAATGATAAAATCAAACTGGAAGACCACGGATTACACAGCGTTCCCTGTCAGGACTGCGAAAAGATGTATGTGGGGCAAAGAGTGGAAGAGCATAAGCTCCGCATCAGAAACAAACAAACAACCCCAGCTCTATTCCTAAATCATTAGGAAACCAGCCACAAACTAAATTTCGATGGGTGTAGAAAGACTGTTAATATACATCAATATAAGACCAGAATAATCCGAGAAGCCATAGAAATTGAAAAACAAGATGATTTGAATAAAACGGACGAATCATTAAAACTACCAACAGTATGAAAGAGAATAATCGACAAATCTAAAATCACAACAAATCAAAAACGAACGAATCATTAAAACTACCAACAGTATGAAAGAGAATAATCGACAAATCTAAAATCACAACAAATCAAGCGCAATTAGCGCAACAACAACAGCACCATCCGGAAAAAAATAAATAACGACCAAGCGCACAGGGTGGGGATATAAAAAGGAACAACTAGCCGAGATAGACAAAGAACTTTTAAAGTTACACCTTAAACTAAGCAACAGCATTCACCCTTTATTGTGGAATTGCATAGAAACTTTGGTATTTTGGCGAACAGAATCAAATAAAAATATTAAGACTGGTAAACTTTCGAAAAAATATGACAATCTCCTTCAAAAGTCGAGTCAGCCACAAGTATCATAAGCAGACGTCGATAAATTAGTACAAATGTCACCCTACAATCCCTCAGAAAGTGAAAAATCCGTACTGAGTAAATCCCTAAAGAAGAAATAATAGCTGGAGTGGAAGCTATCCTTGGCTCCTCCAAAGAAATAAAAGCCGAGGAAATTCCACAAGAAATGGCAAGAATTTTAAGATTAGGCAAACCAACAGAACAAAACCTAAATGCCACTGAACAAAGGGCCCTAACAAACCTTCGAAAAAATTAAGATATTACAATTCTTCCAGCAGATAAAGGAAACGCAACTGTGGTTATGAATACCCAAGACTACATGCAAAAAGTGCAAGATATCCTGCAAGACAATTGTTAGAAGCCTGTTCCAAGGGAACCGACTACGTACCTAGAAAACACAACTTAAAATAAAATAAAAAGTTCGCCAATAAAACTCGAAATTTAACAAAAAATCATACCACGGGAAGAGTCAAGCAGATGTCCTAAACTCTATGGTTTACAAAAAATACATAAACCAGGGGCACCCATCAGACTAATTGATAATGCTGTTAACTCGCCGCTTCAAAAACTGGAAAATATCTAGCTGAAATTACGCATACAGCAGTCGAAAAAGCTGATTCTTTTCTAAAAAATTCGAAGCATTTCACTCAAATTATACGAGACATCGTTCTTGAAAAAAACGATATCACGGCAAACCTAGATATCAAATCGTTGTATTCCAGTATTCCCATCGACGAAGCATGAAGCAAGATAGCAATAGCAATCTTGTCCAATTGCTATGAACGAGTATTTTCAGGCATATATAATACAACTCTCGGAGCATTGCCTTAAAAATGCTTATTTTTTATTCAACGAGGAAATGTATAGATAAATAGATAGGGCTCCAATGGAGTCCTCACTATCACTAGTATTTATTTATGACATACTTCGAGAAAGCAAGTTTAAAGCTCAAATTATGGATTCGTTATGTGGATGACATTTATTATATGGCAACATGATTATACAGAGCTCGAAAAATTTCTGTCTCAAATAAATTCAATCCACCATAGAATACAATTTACTCTAGAGTTAGCGGAAAACAAACTTCCATTTTTAGATGTTCTCGTCACAAAATTGCATAGCGGATATTTCGTATACACCGTGCATAGAAAACCAACACATACAGACAGATATTTAAATGCAAAATCACATTATCACCCAGCACAAATTCAAGCTGTGGCCAATAGTCTAATATCCAGGTCCGTGCGACTAACTGAAACACAGACGAGACAAAACGAATTTTATATATTATCTAGTGCTTTAAAGCAAAATGGTTACACAAATTAATGCACAGGGTTCCCGAACAACGAATAACACAAATTATAAACCGGGAAAGCAACAAGTAAAAAGGCACAACAGGTAGAATCTGAAGAATTTTTAGGAAACACGACATAAAAATAATACACAGGCCACAAACAACTATAGGTACACTGCTTGGAAACCCAAACGATGAAATCAAACTGGAAAACTACGGTGTATACAGCATTCCGTGTCAGGACTGTGAAAAGATGTATGTGAGGCAAACTCACAGGCGAATATCAGCAAGAGTGGAAGAGCATACACTCATCATCAGAAACCACCGGCACAACATAAATTTTATATATATATATATATATATATATATATATATATATATATATATATTATATATATATTATATATATATATATATATATATATATATATATATATATATATATATATATATATATATATATATATATATATATATATATATATATATATATATATGTTATATCCTTTCTCACGAGCAATGTCACCTTCAAGTACGATGCCCTTGGTTCCCACCGTATCGGATGTCGGTTATCTCAAGGAGACGGCGAGTACCGAGACGCCTCGTCAGCAGAATCTGCCCAGCAAGCAAGTTCCCACTGACGCAGCATTCGTCTTTCATATAAATAGTGTAAATTGTAAATAAAATCATGATTCGTTTTTAAGCTTCTACACTGTTAGTTTAATTTTGATTTTGTAAATAAAAAATATTTTTTAAAAAGTGAATTTTAAGTCGAGTGATATAACAAATTGGCGCAGTCGTGGTAGGATCTGGCAACGTTGGCAGAACAAGAGAACTCTAACTGGCAACGGTGGATCCCAATCCTTCATCCAGAAGAACAAAGAAGCCCCATTTTGTGCATTGTGACTTCATCAACTTGGCAGAACACGCATCTACGGAAGGAACACATAGTGAAGCCCCTGGTAGAACTAACTGCTAAGAACACGACGAGCGATGTTTCTACTCTGTTTGTAAGTAACGAATCATCACGTTTATTTTAAAAATAACATTTAATTAAATACCTGTTCGACTTTTCAAAATCGATCTTACATTTTATTAATTAGTAAAATAATCAATTATTCTGTTAATTGATTTTTGTATTTCTAAGTGTAACAACGTATAATTTGTGTATAATCAGTTATTCTGTTAATTGATTAATTTTAAAATATTTTTTGGAATTATTTTGACCAGTTATTCTGCTAACTGATCTCCAGATTACATTTGTATTTTTATTACAACAAGAAATATTACACAGTTTTAATTTAATCACACTAACTAGTTAATAAGAACTGTTTATTTTACGTTGGTTGGCATACTACTTTACGTACTGTCTATCAACATAAAATTTCGTAAAATATTTTGTGTTTTATATCCTTTTTATATTATATTGTGCTAGTGTTTATTGTGTTGATATATTGAGCAAATATGACGGAAAATGAAAGAATAACTGCAGGAGCAGCGGTAGCAGTAATCGAACCTTATAAACTTTCCGAGATTTTTTCTATTATCCCCGAATTCGAAGGTAATCAAATATTTTTACAAACCTTCCTAAATGCCTGCGAATGTGCATATGATATGTCTACGGGTAACCAAAAAGATCTTTTAGTGATTCACATAAAAAATAGGTTGCGAGGGAGAGCAGCGCAGCTGATAAGTTCCCGAAATCCACTTTCTTTTCTAGAGATAAAGCAATTACTTAATTCTCACTTCGGAAATACGCGAGATCTATCTTCTCTTATTCAGGACTTACAAAGAATGAGACAACTACCAAACGAATCTCCTTTGACTTTCCTTAACAGACTTCAAGTCCTAAATGCCAAAATGCATGCCAACATACAAAAATCCATACTCGCACCCAGTCAAAAGGCAGCCCAAATAACATTAATCGAATCCATGTCTCTAAATAGCCTACTTACTGGCCTGGAACCCCGAATTGGCCATATAATACGTGCAGGAAATCCACCTAATCTTTTGGAAGCACAAATTCGCATCAGACGCGAGCTCCAACTATCATATTTGAATCCCAAAAATCTTCTAGACCCAATCCGCCTGCTAGACCTATTTTTCAAACTAATAAAAGACCTAATGTACAATCCCTTAAATGTCATAGCTGTGGTCGCAATGGTCACTTAGCAAATGAATGTAGATCGCAACAACGTCCTAATGGTTATACTTCCCAGAATTTTGGCAATTTCCAAAGGCCTAATACCAATCAACAATCAAATTCTTTTCAATCAAGCACCTCCTTTCAGTCGAATAGACCAAACAACGGTCAGCCAAGACCGCAGTACACACCCCATAACAAATCAAACCAAAACAATTTCCAACGTCAAACACCATTTAACAATTTTCAACGTCCCTCAGTAATACAAAATAATCCCCAGCATCGTGCTCATGTTGTCAATTTCGACAATGACCAATATTCCAACAATAACTATTCCGAACCCCAATATGACGAGTATTGTAACCAATACGCAGGAATGTATGAAGATAACCCCGATTACGAATATCAAAATGTTGAAAATATTGATCAACAAAATAAAACGAATTACGATGAATATCAGGATTTTCTTCCCACTTCGAATCAAAACCATCCTCCTATTCGAACAATTTCAAATACCAATGCCGTGACGGAAATCCAAAATCAAATACAAACCCTGAATTTGGACGACATGAACCCGTCATTGAATTTCCCAGAACAACATTTTCTTTAAATCCCCTTCTTGCTGTTAACCCGAAAAATCTATATTACATAAAAGACACATCTAACACTTTTAAACTACTTATAGATTCCGGAGCAGGAATTACGATATTTAAAGAAAACACAGTAAAACAATTTCCCCAACGTTTTCCCGAAAACGTTACGATTCAAGGCATCACAGACCAAAAACTTCTTATCACCGAATCAACCCTAGTTCCTTTTCAAGCCGGAAACCCACATAAAGTTTACATATACGATTTAGATATTGATTTCGATGGTATTCTAGGACTCGACTTTTTAGAACACTATGAATGCACCATCGACTTAAAAAATAAACAACTTGTTACAAATTTTAAAACTTTACCACTGTTTAAGGCAGAAGAAAACCTCGAACAAAATAATAAAATAACTAACGTAAACAATTCTAACGAAATTAAGATTGAAGGTAGGACCGAACAAATTTTTAAATTACGTTGTGATTTAGTCAACACCGATGCTATCCTATCTAGGCAAGAAATCGAAAAAGTTCACATTCCAAACGCAATTGTCCATGTCAATGAAAAAGGCGAATTTCTAACTTCTGTGGTTAACGCAAACGCCATCCCAAAAACCATTAATTTTTCAAATATCGAAATCGAACCTTTTTCTTCTCATTCGCTACTCAATTACAATTTATCTGATAAACAACTATCTCCTAACCGCATTCCCAACATTAAGTCCCAACTTCGTTTAGAGCATCTCAACGAAGAAGAAAAAGAAATAATTACCAATCTTTGCGTAGATTTCGAGGACATATTTTACCTCGAAGGTGACAATCTTACCTTTACCAATGAAATTAAACACCAAATTGACACCAATGGTGCAAAGCCTGTTTTCACCAAATCATACAGGTATCCCCATATTCACAAAGAAGAGGTAAAAACTCAGGTTAATAAAATGTTAGAACAAGGAATCATAAAACCCTCTATTTCACCTTGGTCATCTCCAGTTTGGGTCGTCCCCAAGAAACTTGATTCCTCAGGCAAACAAAAATGGAGAGTAGTCATAGATTATCGTAAATTGAATGAATCCACGGTAGATGATAAGTACCCGCTTCCCAATATTTCTGATCTTTTGGATCAGCTAGGCAAGTGCCAGTATTTTACAACCCTGGATCTGGCTTCAGGATTTCACCAGATCGAGATAGACCCTAAAGATATTCCAAAAACTGCTTTCTCTGTCGAGAACGGACACTACGAATTTATAAGAATGCCCTTTGGTCTTAAAAACGCCCCGTCCACTTTCCAGAGAGTAATGGACAACATCCTTCTAGGCATTCTCAATGAACGTTGTCTCGTCTATATGGACGACATCATTGTGTATTCACCCACAATCCATGACCACATAACACGCTTACGAAGTTTTTAAACGTCTTCGAAAAGCAAACCTCAAAATACAACCTGACAAATGTGAGTTCCTGAGAAAAGAGGTAGCATACCTTGGTCACCTAATCACTCAGGACGGAGTTAAACCTAATCCCACTAAAATCGATTGTATACAGAAATTTCCAGAACCAAAAAATTCAAAAGACATAAAATCCTTTCTGGGTTTAGCTGGTTATTATCGTAGGTTTATTCCAAACTTTGCGAAAATATCAAAGCCCCTTACCAGATTGTTGAAAAAAGATATCAAATTTGATTTCGACTCAGATTGTCGTCAAGCTTTCGACGAACTAAAACAATTACTGACTTCTGACCCAATTTTCATCTATCCAAATTTCGATGAGCCTTTCCTACTAACAACGGATGCAAGCGCATTTGCGATAGGCGCTGTACTTTCCCAAGGTCCCATTGGCAAAGACTTACCCATTGGTTATGCCTCAAGAACATTATGTAAAGCCGAAACCAATTACTCGACAATAGAGAGAGAACTACTTGCAATTGTATGGGCCGTGAAATATTTTCGTCCATATTTATTTGGAAGAAAGTTCATTCTAGTCACAGATCATCGTCCCCTTACTTGGTTACTTTCTATTAAAGACCCAGGTAGTAGATTAGCACGATGGCGGCTAAAACTAGGAGAATATCAGTACGAAATAATTTATAAACCAGGAAAAATTAATAAAAACGCTGATGCATTATCTCGAATAAAAGTAAATCATTTCCAAGAATGCGCAAAGCTTCAAAAAAAAATATCTGTTTTTGCATCGAATGAGACAGAATCCGAAGAACCTATCGAAGAACCTAAAACCTATGACGACGATGTAATAGCCGAAGAATACAATAAATTCGTAAGCCTTTACGAAACCAGATCCCTGATCGATTATTCTAAAATCGAAACAACCAACGACCAGCTGTTGGATAAGTCACACAAAAATATTATAACATTCTTTCGACAAAATAAATTAGAAGAACTACATCATAAGATTCTTGACGATATTTTCGAGGAAAACATGGAATTTAATCCAAAACAAATAAATATTTTCTCCAGTAAATCAATAAAAAATCGTAAATATTTCATTATTCCTCTCCCGTTTAACCCAGAAACTGTCAAACAACTTCTCTTTTACATTCTCTATACCGGTCAAGACGAACTTGACATCTCTTGTACCTATTTCGTGGAAAACACACTCGAACTTCCTATCCTTGAAATATTTTCGTATATTTTTGCAGACAAAAATATAAAATTAAGTATCTGCCAAAACATCACAACAACCCCTAATGAAGACGAAATACCTCAGATCTTAGATCATTACCATCGCGGAAAAACCAACTTACATCGCGGAATTAACGAGACGTTAAGACGCATAAAAGAAAAATACAATTGGCCAGGCATAATAAAAGCCGTAGAAAACTTTATTAAAAGTTGCGAAACTTGCCAAAAAGTAAAAATCTGTCGTAAAAATCTAAGCAGTCCCCTAGTCGTAACAGAAACGCCCAAAACACCTTTTGAAAGAATAAACATAGACATATTTGAATACCCAACTCGAAATTACGCCCTAACAGTACGTGACGAACTAACAAAATTTACACAAGCTTACCCTATAGAGGATAAGACAGCAAAATCTGTTGTTAATACACTTCTTGTATTTTTTCAACATTATGGAACTCCGTTACGTATACATTGTGACTATGGCCGAGAATTCAAAAACACCTTAATGAATGACCTCTGTGAGCTTTACGATATCAAGCTAACTTTCTCTAGAGTAGGACACCCTCAATCAAACGGCTCTGTTGAGAGATTTCACGCGACACTTAGTGAAATGATACGAGCTAATCAAACTGAAAACCCTGACGAACACCCGTTTAATGTTCTTCCCTATGCAACTATATGTTATAACAATACCAAAAACAAAACGCACGGTTTCACGCCTTACGAACTTATTTTTGGACACACCTCATCTAGACCACCCGAAATCCTATATAATGAAAAACGTCTTATTTCCAAATATATGCAAGATCTAAACAATCGCATGCAATACCTTTATAAAACAGCCCGAGCCAGAACATGTCAACAAAAAGAAAAAGCCAAAGAGCGCTTCGACCAAAACGTTTCTGCTCACCCCTATGAATATAATGTAGGAGATAAGGTATACATTAAAGAATCACAAATCAAGGACAAAAGCCAAAATAAATTTAACGGTCCATTCGAAATAATCGAAATTTTACAAAATTCAGCAATTCTGATAAACCCCGAATCTAAACAAAAATCTAAAATAAATTTTGACAGACTGAAACCATACTATGAGTAATTTTTCTCTTCTAGGTTCTTGGCACTTTCAACAGCCACTCAGTCCCAATACACTCTAACACCAATAAACAACACCTTAGGAATTTTTTTTCATGAAGAAGCGACCGTAAAAATCTCAAATGATAAATGGACCCTCCTTGTTTACAAAGACCTCGGACCAATCAAAGAAACAATTAGTAATAATGACAAAATATTAGAAAGCTTATTAAACACTATAGACGAAGACGTACCGCGAATGAAAGCCTTTAAGCCGCAAGTTCAAACTCATGTTAGTCTCCTTAAACAAATATCAAACGCCGTTAACCAAAAGTACACTGAAATAATGGCCGACACTAAAAAGTACATTTTTAGAGAAAAACGTGGTATTCTTAATGGTATTGGAACCATTTGGAAATCAATAACTGGTAATCTTGACGCCTCCGATGGTGAATATTTCAACGAGTGCATCGGAAAGTTAACCCACGATGAATACCAAATAGAAAATCTTTTGAAAAATCAAATATCTGTAACTACCTCTGTTATCAAAAGCCTTAACGAAACCATTCAAAAACTTCAAATTGACGAGGAAACCTTTAATAACGATATTAAAGAAATTCGCGAATCAATTATGGATATTTCCGATCATCTCAAATTTTATCAATCACAACTCGATATCCTAGAAATATTTAACTTTAAATTAATTGAAGCAGATATTTAATATAATTACATACCTCAACATGTAGACTAGTCTGTCTACGGAATGTTTCGATACATAATATAAATAATATTATTTAAGCAAGCATAAGAAATTATATCATTTACCTTAAGTTTTTATAGACACATAGTAGTTGTACAAATACTTTCATCCTATCGGGACTCGTCAGTGCGCCGATCGTAAGAGAAAAACATTAAATAATAGAAAAGAATTGATTTCAAAATTTTAAAATGTGTCAGTTTGTTTGACATGTAACCTAGATATGAAAAAAATGATAGTTTGCAGCCATCTATAACGTTATTTTTAAATGTGTTCAGATTATTTGTTGCGTTTAGATTGACAAACAAAAATCTTTTTTGGCTTTTTCGCAACTAAAAATATTTAACTTTAAATTAATTGAAGCAGATATTTAATATAATTACATACCTCAACATGTAGACTAGTCTGTCTACGGAATGTTTCGATACATAATATAAATAATATTATTTAAGCAAGCATAAGAAATTATATCATTTACCTTAAGTTTTTATAGACACATAGTAGTTGTACAAATACTTTCATCCTATCGGGACTCGTCAGTGCGCCGATCGTAAGAGAAAAACATTAAATAATAGAAAAGAATTGATTTCAAAATTTTAAAATGTGTCAGTTTGTTTGACATGTAACCTAGATATGAAAAAAATGATAGTTTGCAGCCATCTATAACGTTATTTTTAAATGTGTTCAGATTATTTGTTGCGTTTAGATTGACAAACAAAAATCTTTTTTGGCTTTTTCGCAACTAAAAATATTTAACTTTAAATTAATTGAAGCAGATATTTAATATAATTACATACCTCAACATGTAGACTAGTCTGTCTACGGAATGTTTCGATACATAATATAAATAATATATTATGTATATATATTATATTATATTAAATAATAGAAAATTCTTTTCTATTATTTAATGTTTTTCTCTTACGATCGGCGCACTGACGAGTCCCGATAGGATGAAAGTATTTGTACAACTACTATGTGTCTATAAAAACTTAAGGTAAATGATATAATTTCTTATGCTTGCTTAAATAATATTATTTATATTATGTATCGAAACATTCCGTAGACAGACTAGTCTACATGTTGAGGTATGTAATTATATTAAATATCTGCTTCAATTAATTTAAAGTTAAATATTTTTAGTTGCGAAAAAGCCAAAAAAGATTTTTGTTTGTCAATCTAAACGCAACAAATAATCTGAACACATTTAAAAATAACGTTATAGATGGCTGCAAACTATCATTTTTTTCATATCTAGGTTACATGTCAAACAAACTGACACATTTTAAAATTTTGAAATCAATTCTTTTCTATTATTTAATGTTTTTCTCTTACGATCGGCGCACTGACGAGTCCCGATAGGATGAAAGTATTTGTACAACTACTATGTGTCTATAAAAACTTAAGGTAAATGATATAATTTCTTATGCTTGCTTAAATAATATTATTTATATTATGTATCGAAACATTCCGTAGACAGACTAGTCTACATGTTGAGGTATGTAATTATATTAAATATCTGCTTCAATTAATTTAAAGTTAAATATTTTTAGTTGCGAAAAAGCCAAAAAAGATTTTTGTTTGTCAATCTAAACGCAACAAATAATCTGAACACATTTAAAAATATCGATATCCTAGACTTGTGCGAATCACTAACAGAAAGCTATTCATTTATCGAAAATACTTTGAACGATGTTATAAACGCTGTTACATTTGCACGTTTAAAAATTTTGCACAGTTCAATCATTACTCCATACGATTTAGTAGACTCATTAAAGCATATTTCGCAGTCATTACAGAAGAATAATCTTCCCTTGCCGATATATTATTCAAGCGTAGCTCAATACCTCGACATAATAGAATTAAAGGCATATCAATTAGATACTAGAATAATTTTTGTACTAGAAATACCTTTAGTCGAACCTGAAAAATACACTCTCTATCACTTATATCCTATACCAATTCTGGATAATCGAACAGGCCTTCATCACATTTTGTCAATAACTAATAAACTAATTGCGCGAAATGATGATTCTTTACTTTATACAACCATCCGCAATATGAAGTCCTGCAAACCACTAGGCAACCGTATGTTCATCTGTTCCAACATCCTGCCATACCCAATTGATACTGATGCAGTCTGCGAGGCTCAGCTTCTGAAGAGACTTGATCATCTACCCAGAACATGCCAAGTTTTAGTCATTCTTGCCAAAGACTATAACATTCAAGAAATCAGTCAGAATTTATGGTTGATAGCTGTTGCAGACCCTCTGCCCGTCACAATAAAATGTGGATCCAGAGATATAGAGACTCAGATCATCAACACAAATACTTTGATGAAACTTCAACCCGAGTGTAGTGCCTTCGTTGGGAGTACAAGAGTTCGTGCCCAGAAATCAGTTGATGTTTACGACAACGTAACCTACAATTACCACCCAGTCAACATCCCTTTTGACTGCTGTAACCATATGCCAGAGAATATTCACTTACCAGATTTGAAGCCTCTGAAGCTAAACAAAATAGATGTAGAGGACCTGAACATAGCCCAGCATAAGCTAAATCAGTATGCCGATCAGCTGGATCAATTGGTAAATCAGCCGTTCGTGAAAAAACACATAAGTTGGTTCACGATTCTTACAATAACACTCATTATCGCACTGATTGCCTCATACATCTTTTGCAAATGTCGAAGACGAACACGTAACATCAAGATTGGAGTAGCCACTAGCAACGATGACAATTCACCCTCTCCACCTAAAAGAGGATCTAACGTTATACAATGGAGAAGAATAATTCCCAGAAGGAGACCGAGCATCCGCCTTGGCGACCCGATTGAAGAAAGTGAAGAGATTGAACTCAACCTCAATAAGCAGAGGACCTGAAAGTTGTCACCACGCGTCAACTTTCATCTTAATGGGGGAGTTGTTATATCCTTTCTCACGAGCAATGTCACCTTCAAGTACGATGCCCTTGGTTCCCACCGTATCGGATGTCGGTTATCTCAAGGAGACGGCGAGTACCGAGACGCCTCGTCAGCAGAATCTGCCCAGCAAGCAAGTTCCCACTGACGCAGCATTCGTCTTTCATATAAATAGTGTAAATTGTAAATAAAATCATGATTCGTTTTTAAGCTTCTACACTGTTTAATTTTGATTTTGTAAATAAAAAATATTTTTTAAAAAGTGAATTTTAAGTCGAGTGATATAACATATATATAGCTTGCATAAACATAAATAACACGCCTGCGAGTTCTCATTAAGTTTAATAAAACATTTCTATTGGTTATAAAAGTTATAGATAGTAAAGTACCCGAAGCTCTATCCGACGATTGGATGAAAGCAGAAAGAATCACAAGAAGTGTATTAACTGAGTACTTGGCGAACTCATTTCTAGGATTTGTCTAAGAAGAAAATACTGCAAGAGACATATTGCAAAATTTAGACAGTATTTACGAGCGCAAAAGTTTATCTACTCCACTTGCTCTTAGAAATAAATTATTTTGTTTAAAATTACAAGGTGACCACATTTGCTACTTTCTGTAGGCGAAAAATGGGCAATTTGTAAATGCAAGAAAGAGGCTCACTGAAGGATACCACCAACTTTTGAGTCCAAGGGATGTTCTTTACTGTCCTGACGTTCCTTACAATCTGCTATCTGTCATGAAGATGCAAGACGATTGTATGACAATACTTTTCAATGAGAGTGGGGTTCAAATAAGTAAAGACCGTAAGATGGTAATAAAAGTTAAGCCATCAAACAGTCTAATTTCCTTAACATTTAATATGAATACTAAGTCAATAAAAATTAATTCACACATGTTTAGTACAATAAAAAAAAGTGTGGGAGGTGGAAGGGCAGAATTTTGTTGTATTCAGAGATGTAATTGTTGATGAGACTAGTTACCTAGTATCAAGGTCTAGGTGTGAAGGGCGTTAATTTGCAAAAACCTCAGGTTAAAAATGACCTTTCTGACGTGTCAAAATCAGTGATACAATCTCGTAACTTTAACAGTGCGAAAACAGATATAAGTAAATCTGAGACCTATACTGATGTTTCTGACTTTACGTCAAAATCAGTAATAAACGCAAAGCACTCCGATACAAAGGAGTGTTCATCTCAAGACAAACAAAATTTAAAGCGGACAGCTTCTGATGTTAGAAAAAGTGAAAGAGTTAAGCGATTACCTTCTATTTCTTATAACAAAGATACAATATCTGATAATCTTATGTGTACTCAATCAATTATCTGTAGCAATGAATGTTGGACCATATTGTATCTCCTAGGGGACATAAGGAAGGTATCCTAGTTAAAGAATAGTATGTAAGAATAATATTTGTTATGTAAAATAACGTAGTTTATTATATAAGGTTTTTTTTTTGAATAATTTTTGAGGGGGCGTGGTGGAATATTACAAAAATTATTCCTATTTTTATAACCAGAAATATAGTTCTTAGACTAATATTAATTCAGTATGTTTACGTTAAGTTTTAGAGGACGAGGACAACTCGTGATTAGCTTATGACAGAAACTGCTATGTAAAATTATTTATTGGCCGTGTGGTCTCAAAGGCTTTATAAAATAGTTAGTTGGGTTTATAAAATAGTTTCCTGGGATTTTCTTATCCTAGCAACGAATGTTGGACCATATTGTTATTATCTCCCAGGGTACAATAATATTCATTATGTAAAATAAGGTAGTTATTATATAATAAGTCTTTTTTATTTAATTTTTGATGAGGCGTGTTGGAATATTAAAAAAATTATTCTTATTTATTTCTATAACCAGAAATATAGTTCTTAGAGTAATATCAATTTAGTATGTTTAGGTTTAGATTTAGAGCATGAGACCAACTCGTGATTAGCTTATGACAGAAACTACTGTTGGCCGTGTGGTGGTCTGAAAGTCTTTATAAAAGAGTTAGTTGCGTAATAATGATATCTATACCTTCCGACCTTAGTAAGACGTTCGACTGTGTATCTCACTCTATCTTGATCGACAAGTTACAATTAATTGGGATAGATGGTCCACCCCTTGCCTTAATAAAATCGTATTTAGGGCACCGGTCTCAGGTTGTTTCGGTGAACGGCCAATTATCAAATAAACAAGTAATTGCCAATGGCGTACCTCAGGGTTCCATTCTGGGCCTTCTACTCTTTACCATTTATACGAATGACTTTAGTACTAATATGTTACCTTGTTGCACTATACTATATGCTGATGACGCAGCTCTTTCAATTTCCGGCAAGACGCAAACAGAAATTAAAGTAATCAGCTTAAACTAAATAGCAGCAAGACGCAAATAATAACTTTAGCTTTAATAATGGGTTTATAACGGGTGAGCATGTAAAGCTTTTGGGAATCATTTTGGATGATGGTCTGAAATAGAACCACCACATTGACGATTTAAGTAGAGGTTGAGTAATCAGATATATCTTTTAAGACAGTTAAAAAGATCTTTCTTTATTTATTTCTTCTCTGTTAAGTTAAGGAGCAATCATATGGGGTAGCTCATTGTATTCTGAAACAGCTTTTAGGCTTCAAAAGAGAGCTAAGAGAGCAATTAAGGGAGTGGGCCCTCTTGTGTCTTGTAAACCTTTATTTGTTAAATATACATATACAAACTTTGTACGTAATTCTCTTCATCTTAAACTGTATAATGTGATCGGGAATAATATTAAGCCCCTAAACTTTTCGGTTTTTAAAATAAATATCAAAACTTTTTAATAAAGAACTGTTTTTACTTTGTGAATGATTATCTGAAGGCGCCACCGATATAGTTTTTAGTTTGTAGTTTATGTTTGTGGTTTTTATTTATAGTTTTAGCGTTTGTATTATTTTTTAAGTATATGTGACTGTGACTTTTATTTTTATGAGTGAGTGGTATTTTTATATATTTTAATTGCTGCCTTATTCTTTTTATATAATGAAATGCAGCATTTTTTGCTTCTTTTTTTTAATCTTTTCTTCTCGTTTATGACTTGCAGAATGGTATATGTATGGATGTTAAATAATGATGTCTATGTCTGTCTATATAAAGCTTTCGGAAATATGTATTTTCTTCAAGGTTAAAAATGAAACATTTATGTTAAACAAATAAATATATCAATAAAACAAATATGATATATACAACTTTACATTTTACATATAAATAAAAAACATCAAATTAAAATAAACAATTTAAATTAGAATTAGATGGCTGAAACTCATTCAATTGAAATTGAAACATTAGTGTGATTGTGGGTATTATTATTATTCTTAGTATCTAAGGTTAAAAGATGAGAGTAAATAACACTAAGGTTTTCAATGTCGGTTTTTTATTAATAGATTTTGCATTAGAAGAAATTCCAATCATGTCTAAAAACAATCTTTTTCATTTGATTGCATAAAATTTGTATTTCATTATACTTAAAAGTATGTCCTAGTCTATTAGTGTGTTCTGCGAGAGCATACGTGTTTTTATTTAGTCTACAGCCACTTTTATGTGTTGTGAATTTGTCTTTTAAAAATCTAGATGTTTGACCTATGTATATTGTGTTACGCAATTAAAATAATACAAAGTGGATTTAATTATTTAGATATAATTATTTTATTCTTCATGAGAAGAATGCTCTCGGAGTATTCATTATTTTAAAGAGAAAAAAACCCATTTACAATCAACTATATTAATATTTTTAGGGTTTTCTATTAAAGTCCAAGTATTACTAAATATTAAAGAATTAATTTCCCTTTTTATGGCATGCTTCCATTCTAATCTATCATCCCCATTCCTGATTTCCTGATAAGAAGTTGGTATTTTACAGATAATTTATTGAGCACACAAAAGATATTCAAGTATTGTATCTTTATTATAAGAAATAGAAGGTAATCGCCTAATTTTTTCACTTTTTCTTACATCAGATGCTGTACGCTTTAAATTTTGTTTGTCTTGAAATAAATACTCATTTGTATCGAAGCCCTTTGTGTTTACTACTGATTTTGATGTGAAGTCAGAAACATCAGTTTGGGCCCCAGATTTACTTTTATCTGGTTTTGCACTGTCAAAGTTATAAGACTGTATCACTGATTTTGACACATCAGAAAGAAATACACCTAGGCCTTGATACTAGGTAACTAGTCTCATCCACAATAACACCTTTGACTACAACAAACTTCCGCAACCTTCCACACTCAATACCCATTTGGTGATACCCCATTAATATTTCCGTGGTTTTTCATAAAATTTTTAGCTTTATTGCGTCCACAAACGGTAGAACCAAAAATCTTCTCCCACGTGACTTTTCACTCCGTTTAAATTTTTGCCAGTGGTTCTTACAAATGCTAGCCCAAAATCCATTATATGAAAACACGATTTCATTTAGCGATGAGGCAAATTTTTCTAGGAATGCCATAGGTAATTTTCATAACAATCATTTTTGGGCAGAAGAGAATCCGCATTCGATACATAAAAATAATTTCCAGCAACAATTTTCAGTAAATATGTGAGCCGGCATTATTGGGGATTATTTGATAGGTCAATTTTTCCTGTCAGCAGGGCTAAACGAATGATATTATCGTCAATTTCTCGAAGACGAACGCCCGGTATTGCTAGAATACGTGTCAATTCTTCTTAGAAATCAAATGTGGTTAATGCACGATGATGCACCATCATATTTCAGCATAGAGGTGAGGGAGTTCCTAATTAATAATTTTAACAATCGTTGGATAGGGCGAGGGGGACCTCGGCCATGGCCCCCTAGATCTCCAGATTTGAATAGCCTGGATTTCTCTTTCTGGGGACACCTGAAAACATTGGTGTATCAGACCTCAATCCAGACAGAAGAAGATTTAAAAAACAGAATAATAGCTTCATGCGACATCTTTCGCAATACTCCTGAAATATTTGACAAAGTCCATCAGTCCATGAGGCAAAGACTTGATTCTTGCATTCTAGCAAGATGCGGACATTTTCAACAACTTTTATAATTTTACTTTATTTTTAGTGTAACTGTAATAATTTTATCTGATTGTTCATTGTCATGTCGGTTGATTTAAAATAAAACTCGTTTCTTAATTTTTTGCTTTTTCCCCTACATGCCATGGATGCAATATACGCAATATTATTGCAAATAAGTCGAAAACTGTAATAGATACGAGAATAATGCAATATACGAAAGAGCTAAAGCAATGAACAAAGAGTTTAAATTTTATATCAGAATTCATACAGGGTGCTCCAAAAAAAAGTTTCGCAAGATAAACTTGTAGGTGGTGCAAAAAAATGTAACACCCTGTATACTACCATCCACAATTTTAATATTTTATCGTAGAGGTTCTTAAAAACAATACATGTTCTAAATTTGAACTAATTGTCTCAGAAGGAACTGGAAAAAAACACAAAAAAAACGAGAAAAAAATTGAAATTTTGACACCCTGTATAACGAAATTGGTGCGTTTTTGACCATGTATATATTGGCATCTTTTTCCTATTTTGTCAAGTACTATCACCCCCTGAAATATGTCCACGACATTAACTTACACCCTCTATATATATAAATATATATATATATATATATATATATATATATATATATATATATATATATATATATATATATATATATATATATATATATATATATATATATATATATATATATATATATATATATATATATATATATATATATATATATATATATATATATAAAGATGTGTGAGAGCGCATTTTTATCGATTTTTAGTATATATATATATATATATATATATATATATATATATATATATATATATATATAGCCCTAATCAAATCAATATTTTTTTGTAGTAAAACAGTCAAAAATCGAAGATATTTTAAAATTGCCCTTCCATTTAACCCTGAAATTGTTGCCCAGCGAATGTTTTATATAATTTACTTGTCAGGACAAATTTGACATCGGAACTACGTATTATGTCGAAAATAATCTTGAATTACCAAATCTCGAAACATTTCATTTAAGATATCAAATTAACCATTTGTGAAAATATTGTCAAAAACCCTGATCAAGATGAAATTCCCCAAATTTTAGACCACTATCATCGTGGAAAAACAAATTTACATCGTGGATAAATGAAACGGTAGGACGTAGGAAAATACAATTGGCAAGGAATTACTAAAGACGTAGAAAACTTTATCAAAAAAAGCGAAATATGTCAAAAAGTTAAAATTTTTAGGAAAAATTTTAATAACCTTCTAGTTATTACTGAAACCCCTAAAACGCCATTCGAAAGAATAAATATTGATCTATACGAATATCGAACGCAAAACTATGCCTTAACTGTCCGTGGTGAACTCATCAAATTCACACAGGCATATCCAATAGAAGATTAAACTGCAAAAACAATTGTCAATACTCTCTTAGTATTTTTTCAACACTACGGAATTCCTTTACGACTCAATTGTAACTATGGCCGAGAATTCGACAATATACTTATGAAAAATCTTTGCGAACTATATGATATTAAATTAACATTTTCAAGCGTAGGACACCCCCAATCTAATGGTTCTATCGAAAGATTTCATGCGACCCTAAGTGAAATGATACGAGCCAATCTAAAAGATAATCCAAATGGACATCCTTTTAACGTATTTTTAGAATTTTAGAGGGAATTTTAGATACTATACTTAATATAAATGAAGATGTAGATGTACCCCGTATGGTTGCATATGGGAATACGTTAAAAGGATGTTCATTTGGATTTTCTTTTAGATTGGCTCGTATTATTTCACTTAGGGTCGCATGAAATCTTTCGATAGAACCATTAGATTGGGGGTGTCCTACGCTTGAAAATGTTAATTTAATATCATATAGTTCGCAAAGATTTTTCATAAGTATATTGTCGAATTCACGGCCATAGTTACAATGGAGTCGTAAAGGAATTCCGTAGTGTTGAAAAAATACTAAGAGAGTATTGACATTGTTTTTGCAGTTTTATCTTCTATTGGATATGCCTGTGTGAATTTGGTGAGTTCACCACGGACAGTTAAGGCATAGTTTTGCGTTGGATATTCGTATAGATCAATATTTATTCGTCGGAATGGCGTTTTAGGGGTTTCAGTAATAACTAGAGGGTTATTAAAATTTTTCCTAAAAATTTTAACTTTTTGGCATATTTCGCTTTTTTTGATAAAGTTTTCTACGTCTTTAGTAACTCCTTGCCAATTGTATTTTCCTCTTATACGTCCTATCGTTTCATTTATCCACGATGTAAATTTGTTTTTCCACGATGATAGTGGTCTAAAATTTGGAGAATTTCATCTTGATCAGGGGTTTTGACAATATTTTGACAAATGGTTAATTTGATATCTTTGTCTGCAAAGATAAATGAAAATGTTTCGAGAATTGGTAATTCAAGATTATTTTCGACATAATACGTAGTTCCGATGTCAAATTTGTCTTGACAAGTAAATTATATAAAACATTCGCTGGGCAACAATTTCAGGGTCAAATGGAAGGGGAATTTTACTACAAAAAAATATTGATTTGATTAGGGATGAAATTAGAATTTTCTTCAAAAATGTCATCTACTATTTTATTATGAAGTTCTTCTAATTTATTTTTTCTAAAGAAAGTTATTATATTTTTATGAGATTTGTCTAGTAATTGATTGTTAGAAGTCTCAATTTTTGAATAATCGATTACAGATTTAATTTCATAGAGATTAACAAATTTATTGTATTCATCAATGTTTATTCGTCGTATTCGTCTGTCGCGATTTCTTCATCTGAGTCACAGTTATTGGCTAAGATTTTTGAATGAAATTTTACACATTCTTGGAAGTGATTAACTTAAATTCTGGACAATTTGTCTGCGTCCTTGTTTATTTTTCAGGGTTTATGAATCATTTTGTAATTATATTCTTCAAGTTTAAGACGCCATCGAGCTAGTCTACTACCAGGGTCTTAAATTAAGAAAAGGCATGCAAGGGGACGATGATCTGTAATAAGGGTAAATTTTCTACCAAAAAGATAGGGTCGGAAATGTTTGACTTGATTACTTGAGAATGATTGCTAGTAGTTCTCATTCAATAGTGGAATATCTGGTTTCTGCGCCACATAAGGTTCATAAGGCATACGCAATTGGTAAATCTTTTCCAATAGGACCTTGTGAAAGGACAGCGCCTATTGCAAATGCGCTAGCATCGGTTGTAGGAAGAAATGGTTCTTCAAAATTTGGATAAATAAGTATTGGGTCAGATATTAACAAGTTTTTCAATTCTTGGAAAGCGTTTTGACAGTCGGTGTCAAAGTCAAATTGAATGTCTTTTTAAAGTAATCTATTAAAGGGCTTTGAAATTTTTGCAAAATTTAAAATAAAGCGACGGTAAAAACCTGCTAAACCGAGAAATGATTTTTTTATATCTTTGGAAGATTTTGGTTCAGGGAAATTTTGAATACATTCAACTTTTGTTGGATTGGGTTTTACTCCTTCTTATGTAATTAAATGTCCAAGGTATGCGACTTCTTTTCTCAAAAATTCGCATTTATCAGGTTGGATTTTAAGATTAGCGTTTCTTAGACGTTTAAATACATCAGTAAGTCTTAGAATATGATCATGAATAATAGAGGAATAAACTATAATATCATCCATATATACAAGACATTTTTCATTTGGGATACCTAATAGAATATTGTCCATTACACGTTGAAATGTAGATGGGGCATTTTTTAATCCAAATGGCATTCTTATGAATTCGTAATGACCATTTTCTACATTAAAAGCAGTTTTAGGAATATGTTTAGAATTTATTTCAATTTGATGAAAACCAGAGGCAAGATCGAGTGTCGTGAAGTATTGACATTTTCCTAATTGATCTAAGAAGTCTGAAATATTAGGCAAAGAATATTCATCATCGACAGTGCATTCATTTAGTTTACGGTAGACGATAACTACACGCCATTTTTGTTTTCCGGAAGAATCAAGTTTTTTGGGAACAATCCAAACTGGAGATGACCAAGGAGAAATGGTAGGTCTGATAATTCCTTGTTCTAACATGTTACTTATTTGAGATTTTACTTCTTCTTTGTATATTTGAGGGTTTCTGGATTGGTAAAAATAGGTTTAGGCATTGTTAGTGTCGATTTCATGTTTGATCTCATTAGTGAATGTAAGATGTTCTCCCTCAAGATAAAATATATCCTCGACTTCTAAACAAAGGTTTGTAATTAATTCACATTCTTCATAACTAAGATGTTCTGTGCGAAGTTGGGATTTGATGTTTTGAAAACGATGTGAAATATTTTGAAATTTATTTTCAGATAAATTGTAGTTTAGACAAACTTTTGTTAGATTAGGTAGATAGGGTTCAATTTGTATTTCAGAAAAATCGATAGTTTTAGGAATTGCATTAGCATTAATTATTGAAGTTAAAAATTCGCATTTTTCGTTAACATGGACTAAGGCGTTAGGGATATGTACATTTTCTATTTCTTGTCTTGATAGAATAGCGACTGTATTAGTTAAACTACACTTTAATTTAAACACTTTCTCTGTTCTGTCTTCAATACTAATTTTATTTGCATTTAAAAGTTCGTTTCTTTTTTGGTGTCATTTGTTTTTTGAATTTGGAGAAATTCGTCTCGATTCGATATAACGGCAAAGTTTTGAAATTAGGATGTCTTTAAATCAATAGTGCATTGATAATGTTCTAAAAAATCAAGGCCAATAATACCGTCAAAGTCTATGTCTAAATTATAGATATATACTTTATGAGGGCTTTCGTCATTAAAATTTATTAGAGTCGATTCTGTAATTAAAAGTTTTTCCTCTGTTATTCCTTGTATAGAAACTTTTCCAGGAATCCTTGTTTATAATTTTTTACAGTGTTTTCTTTGAAAATTGATACACCTGCACTGGTATTGATAAGTAATTTAAAAGTATTCGTTGCATCTTTAATATAGTATAAGTGTCTGTAATTTACTGCAAGGAGAGGGTTTAGAGAAATGTATGTTCTGTTTTGTGGGTATTTGTTATTAAAGGAGGGGTTACATTTAATGTCTGAATTTGATTTTGTATTTCTGTTATTTCCAAATTGTCTTGGAAAGGTGGATGGTTTTGGTCGGGGTGCAATTGAAAATTTGGTTTTTAGAATTTTCATTGTATTCAGTTTGATTAAATTGATTTGTGTTAGTATAATTATTGGGCTTAGTTGATTGATTAAATTGATCGAATTGGGGGTTGTGATCAAATGTTTGATCATAATCATCACTATTAGGATGAAAATAATTTTTGTCGTTTGAGTAATTTCTATACTCATACCCATCATAGTAATTATTTTCAGAATACTCATATTGGGGTTCGACAAAATGGGCTCTTTGATTATTTTGGAAATGTGGATTTCTTTGAATAACTGTTTGTCTTAAAATTATTTCGTCTTGGTTGGAAATGATTCTCATTAAAAGAATAATTTGTACGCTGTAATTGAGGATATGGATTAAAATTTCCGGTCTTTCTTATTTGTTGATTGGTTTTTGGTAAATTAGGTTTAGGGGTTTTTTGTCTTTCGAAATAGGATAATTGGAGCTCACGCCTAATTCGTACTTGAGCTTCAAGAAGATTTTGGGGATTACTTGCTCTTATTATGTGTCTTATCAGTGGATTTAGACCTGTTAATAGAGTACTTAATGCTATTGAGTTAATTAAAATTAATTGTGCGCGTTTTTCTTCTGCTGAAAAATTAGATTTTTGAATATTCGCGGACATTTTTGCGTTTAGCGATTTTAATCTGTTTAAGAAAGATAAGGGAGACTCATTCTGTAATTGTTTAATTCGCTGTAAATCTTGAATTAGAGAGGATAAATCTCTAGTATCGCCAAAGTGAGAATTTAAAAGTTGTTTTATCTCGCTATATATTAATGGATTCCTAGAGCTTATTAATTGCGCTGCTTTACCTCGTAATTTATTTTTTATGTGAATGACTAATAATTGTTTTTGGTTACCCGAAGACATATTATAGGCATAATCACCGGTTGTTGTTGTACCTCAGCACTTGAACTTATATTTTTATCAGGCATTTTGAGTAATATACAATATACCAAAATAGAATGAAATTAAAATAATCGATAGTATTATTATTAATGACAAAATTGTATATTATGTGCACAAAGGAAAATTCTGTATTGTTGATTATCAGTATAATCAGCAAAGGTATGTATGAATATAAAAGTTTGTGCAAAGTACATAAAATTAAATTTATTAACTTTGTGATATACTTACAATGTTATTTTCAACTTAAATATCGTTTAGTGTCAGTTAACAGTATAACTAGCGCAAGGAAAATTTAAATTTGTTAAATATGTTTTATTTGTTTTAGCAAGATGATTCAATTAACAGAATAATTGAAAAGATTTGACTAGAAAAATAATTGAATATTTTCTGAAAATATGGAAAATATTTTTTTTTCAGTGTAGTTGATCGATTAACTGAATAATCTGATATTTTGACTAGATTTTTAGTGTATTTTCTTGGACTAATTTGTTTTTCTAGATTTTTACTTAGGATATCAATTAGCAGTATAATTGAGTGTTACAAAAATATCAATTAGCAGTATAATTGATAATATATCGAAAAGTCGAACAGTTTTAGTTAGACTTGAATATGTTTTGCTCTTTTGCAATAGAAATATGTGAATATACGTAAAATATACGAGATGATTCAATATTTTACTTGCAGTAGTAGTAGAAACATTTGCTTCCTTTTTGTCTTGTTCTAACAGGGATCGCTACCAGGTGTTCCTAATCCGTAGGTCTTTGTCGAGTGAGGACGCCAAGAGACGAAGGGTTCTTCTGATCAAAAGACCGGAGTCCACCGTTGCCAGTTAGTATACACGTGTTCTCGCAACGTATTCAGATCCTACCGACTGCGCCAATTTGTTACGGGTAGTTTTTCACAACTCGCTTTTAATAAAAAATTATTTATTACTTAAAATTGTTACAAAGGGTGAGGATCTATAGATCCTACCAAAAAGTACTTAGAATATTATACAAACTTAAAAGAATGAATAGTGAGTAAAAACTGACGCTGCTAGGCCGGGTCTTCAATTTATATGTTCCTTGTTTGCTGATTTAGGCTCACGAGAATCTTCTACTGGATTCCGATGATGAAGTGTCAGGTGCGGTTTACTGGTAACGTAATCTTGCATCATCTGTGCTGAGTCTGCTAGACGTGCGGCTTCATTACAACAACACCAAGGACAACTTAAGACGCAATTGGCTTATAGGTGACATTGGGTAAAAACTCACATAACATATGTATATATATATATATATATATATATATATATAACTCGGAAGGTTTATACGCAACTAACTTTTTTATAAAGCCTTTCAGACCACACGGCCAATATTCTTACACAGTTCTGTCATAACCACTTGACCTTTGGTCCATTTGACCTTGAATTTTTGAAGGTCAACACCCCCTTCTTACATCCGTGCTTCTCGCCCTCACATTGAAATGACCTTGAGGATTTGTTGATTGTCAAATTGTCTGACTGACCCTGAGATTTCTTTTGGTGGGGGTAGTATACGAAATAACCTTGATAATTTTTTAAATGTCAAATTTTTTGACCTTGAGATGTGTCTGGTTGGTGGGGGGTGCATTTGATACAAAGTTGGGTGCGGTGTGTATTCAGTATAGTGTAACGACTTGTGATAGAAAGTTCTGTTTTCTAATATAATCATGAGATATATCTATAGATTGTGGTACATCATTTATGAGAAATAGTAGTATGCAACGTCATAAAAGGGAGCTTTGTAGAGTACGATTTGGTAATCGAGACCAAAATAGAAGATGCAGAGTGGATCATAACCAGCCGCAGCTCTCAACACCTATTATGGGAACTTGTGTTTCATACAATATACAAGTACCAACGAACTTAATGAACGCTCATCAAAGAACATTACAGCATCGCTCTAATTCATGTCTACCATTGTCGGCTGGTGTTCAAGTTATCCAAAGTACTTTCAGACGCAGAATTGCTACTTATAGGATAAGCAGCGTAAATGACCATATTGATTATTCGATATTTTTTAATGAAATTAAGGCGAAAGTGTTATGCTGGTGAGCGAGATGTTGAGGGTCCGTATTGCAATAAAGGTCAATATAGTTGTAGTTGGTTAATATGTTTTGCCGTCACAGAACACATAGAGCGACAAATCATTCAATACATCGAATGAAATCGTTGACTCTGCAAGTGACTTGGATGTAGTGTATCAATCTTTTGTTGATGTAATGAAGACACAGTCTTCGGAATTTGAAGAAAAAGATTCAGGTATGGTAAAGTTACTTTAAGTTAAATTAGTATTAATATTGTTCAATGGTTCGATGTATTTGGCCCTAAACTTCACTTGCCCAAACCTACATTACACATAACGTCACTGGCGCTAACAGTCGAAATCCTGACACATTGGAATGCATGGAATTCGTCGTTGACCTTAAACGTCGAAATACATAAACATGCACGCCAATAACGTAAGAAACTTCTGTCACTGTTGCCAAAGTGCATTGTTGTTTAAATGAAGTACATATTTCCGACAATATTAGTAATATTGTGTTTTTTTTATTAATGTTTGATAACATGTTATTAATATTCCTGAATAATAAGTTTTAAGTGTTCTCAAAGAATTATCTAGTTTATAAAAATAGCAAATAGCTACGTATTAAATCTAATGCGACCGTATCGAGTGTTAGCATACAATAAAATAAGTTTTACTAACATGATGAAAAATGCCTGTAAGTTGTTAACTGGTTCGGTTGTGAAAGGTGCAGAAATAATATGCAAGGTTTTACTGTGTTCCCGATACGTTCTGAATTCTCAGTTTTTTGTCCATTTAAATGCAATTTCAAGAACGAGATTACTGAAAGTTAGATTCAGCAATTTAAAGGGACTATCAATATTAGGACAGCAGAAAGTATATTGTAATGTACAAATTTCATATTGGTAAGCCACCTAGATTTTTTTTTGTGTATACATCTATTTTCTTAAATGTTATTCTTCGGATTTTCTACAATATATCGGTTTTTTAACGTATAACACTAAATGTTAGTTAAAAGAAAAACTTCGAGAAAAACATTTGTATTTGGTTGATAACATGATTATGATATATAGTTGTGTTTGCCTTTTTAGGAAAACTAAGTAAATTTATGGATGTATCATGCACAGTGGGCTCCATCTTGGCAAATCAGAGTATGAATCTCAGGCAACAATAAAAAATGAAAATCAGCTTTGAGGCATTTTTCCTTTTCAAAATATTTTCTTCTTACAAAGATAACTTTTAGAAAAATTTGTTAAATAGGTAGCAAAATAAAGTGCTTTGAAGATTTATTTCACATGAAGAGATTCATATACTTATCATTTTTAAAAAGATAATTAGTCCTCTCATACAGGGCCGTGCTTACCCTAGACTTGGCCTGGGACAAATTTATTTGAGTCTGTATTTTCAAAAAAGGCAACCTATTTTGTTAATGTTTACAAAATTTTAAACACTTGTGTTTTCGATGTTGGAAAACCCTTCGGAAACCCTAAGGTATTTTGATGTTCTCTATTTCTTGAGTGATTTAAATGAACAGTTCATTCATACTAGGCTCTACACATAAGCAGGACGTAATCTGTATATAAAAGTTTACTTTTATGCTTTGAATACATTTTATTTTTAATGGTAATATATATAATTTTATACATCCGACTAGAGAACCCTTATGAAATAAAGAAATTTGGTGAAGTGTCATAACCAAATCGTTCCTACTCCTGTGTTGATATTATTGGAGATATCCCTATTTCTAGAAATTAAGTTTCTATTGTTTAAAACATTATTTATACACTGAACGAAAGCATCTTGAAAAGAGTTGATACTCTTGAAGACTTGGGAGTGCTATTGAATTCCATATTTACTTTTGCCAAACACATAGATAATATCACGAATAGGGCAATAAAACTATTAGGCTTTATTTTAAAATGTCTTTGACCTTTCAGCAATGTGTATGTTCTAATAGAGTATTTTGAACCGTGCCATCTGGACTTGTGTAATTTATTTAAAATTCTTAACAATTTTATTAAGTTATCTTTCCTCTTATGTAAATAAACTTTCATGTTTCTGTCAGATCAACAAGACAGGAGCCATTATTTCAGACTAAGTTCCACAGAATTTGATAGGTTGCACTTTGATTTTGTAATTTGTTAAGTCTTAAAATGTTAATGGCTATTTTCTGTTCATATATTTTTATTTATTTGAAAAAAAGCAAACATTGTTTCTTACGAAAACAGAAAAAAATACACGGAGAAAACGGAATTGTTATGATAATTAAAATCATTTAAATTTTCCTCTACACTCGACAAGGTTTTCTATGAGAAATGCATAAGAATTTTTTTATGGCACAAATATAATTGAAATTTATATTTATATTTATTGTCTAAGAATTCTATCTTATTGACAAATCTGATTTAGATATTGAATTAAATTTGCTTATATAAGTAAAAATATTGAGCTCCATTAAGATGTTAAATGAATGGAAAGAGCAATGTTATGTGATTGTCTTGTATGACCAGTTTGGATGAAATAGGGAATATTCAGGATGTTACTGGAGTGGTCTCACAGCAAACATATTACATATATCGGAATGATGCCATACACGTATACACGAGCGCGAAAGATAATCTATATCGCGTTCACCATATTGACGGGAAAAAAGTATGCATGTTAATATGGTGATTCTGGCAAAATTTCATATGCAATGGACTCAGGGAGTCTAAAATTTTAACCTAAGTTTAGGCCTTATAACTTAAAACTTTGTATAAAAAAAACTAACAAGGATGAAATAAAAAAATAAAAATTGCTAAATCAATATAATAAACAACAAAAAGTAAATAATAATATTTTATTCCCATATATGTAGGTACTCATTATATAAATGTCTGTTTATGATTAAGTTATTAAGAACTAGTTTAAAGATGACTTCATAGAGTCAAATTTTCAATGTGGAATAAAATATTATTTTTTACTTTTTAGGGTTTTTTTTAAGTCCGTTCAATTTTTTATAAAAAAATCTGTTTGGATAACAACGCTTTCTGAAGTAGATATTGTGAACTAACTCCCCAGAAGCGAATCCCATACCCTGTGTCTGTGAAGTCAAAGCCAAACTCATTCTTAATTACCTAATCACAAAAATATATTTATGTAATGAGTGTTTTGTTTTATTATTTCTATTCGTTTGGTGATTAAAATTTTCCAGATGGAATATAATATTATTTTCCAATTTTAGGTGCATTTTTTGAAGTCGGTTTTATTTTTTTATACATTTTTTTATTTCATCTTTTTAGTTCTATTTATATGACTTTTAGTTTAAAAGTCATATTTAACAAATAACCATATCTATATCTATGTAAATTCCTGATACAATGGTGAACGCTTTTTTTAAGATGAATAAATATTTAATATAGCGTTATACTTTTTTACAATATGCTAGCTGTGGGACCACTCGGGCAATATCCTGAATATTCCCTGAAAAGTTCATCGAAATTGTTGAAAACTTCGCAGAGTAATCGTTGTACATACATAAAAAAATGCATAGGGTGAAATTGATAACCTCCTTTTTTGAAGTCTGTTAAAAGTTGCATTAATATTTGTAACATGGCAAGCTAAACAAAATAAAGGAAATGCCTGTAGATCGATCATTTTTTGTCCAATTGTAAATATTTAAAAACTGACATTCATAGAATTTAAAGTTTTATCGGAATGTAAAAATGCATAGATGGCACAATTTCTGATATATTTATAACATGCATAAGATAAAGCTGGAATATACTTCCACAAATTATATGGGCTTATTACTTAAATATATGTAGTTTTTTTTTCATTTTCTTTTTAAAATTCAAATAGCATAAGTTCATCAGTACCCGGTTATTTTTCGAAGTAGTGCCATATCTATTTCATTAATTTCTTTTTTTTAATAAGTGTATTAATGTTTTTGAAAGTAATTAGGAATTTTCTTTATTTTTAGTATGCCCAAGGATGACCATTATGTAATAAGTACACCAACAAGGTGGAAGCTCTAGAAAGTAAGAAAGCGATATCATCTTGGACTGTGTTATTGGTTAAAATCTGGTCTTCTTACCAACTACACCGATTCAGTTATTGCCAGGGGCGAGGCAAGTGAAAACAACCCCTTTGTGAGTTAAGAAAACTGAATACATCATAAGAAGATAATATTTGCTGTATTGTGTTTTAAGTAAAATTTATGTTTAATATAATCTTAAGTTTAGATTTATTCTGAAAATAAGCTATATAAGGTCTCATTCACCATTTTGTGAAGTAGGTTTTATTTATTCATTTACAATGTGTCGGACTTATTTATGAATAGACTTTTACTTCTTAAAACTTTTTATTTCATTAAACTTTTTATTGCTTTATTTCCTAGGCGTAATAATACACTCAAATACTCTATGCTAATTTAATTAAAATTTGGATGATTAATTGATGTAATTGAATAAATTAGTTTTCTTTACATTAAGAGTCAGTTTAAAATTATCCAAAAACCATTTAACCTTATTTATGTCCTTAATTAATAAATCCTACACTTCTTCCCATATATTAGTGGGAAAAATCAAAATGAAGTCATCAGCATAGGCAACCACTTTACCCCTTGTGCCAAGATTACAAAGAGTATTGATATATATGTTTAAAAGCACAGGACCCAGCACTGTACCTTATGGTACTCCAATTTTGATTTCTTTAGGCTGACTCGAAGCTTCTACTTTAACATAATTAGATACATTTTGAAAACATTCAACATGGATCCTCCACATCATATAGCTATACACAATGTCCAGTACCATAGCCTAATAAATTGTGTCAAATGCCTCACAATAATTAGAAACTTACACAGATGTATAACTTTTACAAATATTTGTGATTAAATACACAAAATGATTTAAAGTATATCATTTTTTAAAATATAGCTATTATTATTACATCCAGGGTTAAGCTAACTCCTTGATTACTTCTTCAATTCGTTAAAAATAGTTCGTTGACACCTTAGCTTCAAAAACCACCTATCATATTTAGTGAAAAAGAGGGGTAGCAGTGTATAATTTCTTATGAAATTATTTGTAGTCAGACTTAAATTATTCATATTGTAAAAAAGTGATATGATTTGTAGAATTTTAATCAAAACCAATGCAAACTAAGCTTTAAAAATGATCATTGGAAATTAAATATCAGTATTTTTTTATTGTAATTTTAAAAAATCCACAAAATTATATGTAGCTTCATTACGCAACGCAAAAAAAATGGATCACTAAAACGTCTGTTTTTGTATAATTAATAATTATGGTCTGTTGCATTTGGAGAAATTGAAAAAGCTAAACATAATTATAGGCTCTGTTTACTATATCTGAGTTGGGCCTTGAATAATGTCATACCAACCAAGTTATTTGAAAGAAATGGCTTTTAAATAATTTTAATAAGAAAAGTGTATTTTATTGTATTTAATAAATCAGTGGTTCGCCTGCCCAGACTTATTCCAGGCCTCAATATTTAACTCTTCCCCCTGTGTACTGAATAGTAAAGCATTTTATCACCTTAACAAAAATATCCAACCTTATATCTTAGTTTTTCTTATTTGAATTAATCTGTGCAGGTAATTTTTACCCGACTTCCAAAAAGGAGGTTATCAATTCAATCCTATTTTTTTTTGGTGTATGTATATCGACTACTCATGATTTGACCAATTTGAATAAAAATTTCAGGGAATATTCAGGATATGTGGTCAGATCAGTGGTCCCATAGCAAGCATATTAAAAATGGAGAATGGTACAATTTTGAATTGTTAATATGAGTGCCCAAGACAATATATGTTACGTTCACCATACTATCAGGAAAAAATATGCCTGTTAATAGTATGATTTTAGAGTTCTTAATGTCACAAAGTTCAATTTTACTCATCATTTTAAATTTTGATAGTGAATATAGCTAGCTTTCTATAAATGTGTAGAGATGGCACATTTTATATAACATTCATACAGTGATTGTCGTTAGCTATTTATTCATTTTCTTAGGGATTTCTATAGGTTTTACCAAGTTTATGGTCTTAAAATATGTATAAATATAATTTAATAAAGACCAGGTAGTATATGTATATGTGTGTGTGAATGTGTCTGTGATTAAGTAATTAAGAATCAATTTGATGTCGACTTCATAAAGGCTAATTTTAATGTGGAATAAAATGTTTTTTTACTTTTTAGTGATTTTTTTATGATTGTTTTCTTCTAATTTGTTTTTTAGGATCAAGATCAAAACTTTGGGGATTATGATGGAAGTAACAGTTTTCCATCTCAAACAGACCTTACCATTAAAATGTTTAGCTAACGTTAGATATAGAAAGTTAAGCTTTGTTGAGGAAGGGAGTATAACATTGGAATGAAAAATGTATTCTTTTGATGTCAAAGAGTCTGGTGGGGATATTTGTTACTTTAAAGTTTTTATTGAAATTTACCAAGTTCTTTTTTATTATATTTTCTTATGGGAAATTATATAAATAATTCTTCTAAATGAACTTTCGAACTAAAAACTCTACCTTTTGTTGTTGACTCTGTTGTTATTTATTGAAAGCTTTTTACTGTACTTAAATTTGTAATAGTTAATGTAATTGTATGATTTTTATGCATTCGGGCACAAACAAATAAATCAGTAAAATTATGTGTTTTATTTAAAAAATTACAAAACTTATTCCTAGTTATTATATATTATATTTATTTTAGCACTTAATGTTTTCTTTTAGAGTTATACTTATATTTTACTTCTAGTTTTAGTATCTGAGTTTTATTTCCTGACTGTATTAAATTTTTTAAGTTTCATTACTTAACTATTTTTCTATGTTTTGTACTGTTTGTGAGTATTAAGTATATTTTCTTTTGTCAAATTAAGTTTTTTTGTTTATATAATAATATATTAAATAAATACAAACAATGTGAATTTGTAAACTAGCAAAATGCTAAATAAAGGATAATAATTAATATACTCAATATACCATGGTCTATAGCTGTATGTGCATCATTTTAAAATTATCATATTAAAACCGTGACAATTAAAATTGAAGACAGGTTGTATCAGAAATACTTTTACCAACAATAAAATATAATAACAATGACAGGCAAACAAATAGTATTTTTATCATCTAAAATGATCGATTATCGTCTAATAATGTATAGTAATATTGATTATAAATTGAACCCTCTATTTTTTGTATGGGACACCCATGTTATTATATGTTCATTAAATAGGCATCTTTTTGCTAATCATAAATATGTTAGGTTTGATAACTTTACCTTCAAAGACAATTGAGAAAAACCATGACATAAGAGGCAAGTTACTCATATCTGTGTTATGTTTTCTCTAATATCTCTTATAATAGATATATTGTCAATTTCCTGTGTTCAATGTGTCAAACCTAATATAATTATAATTAGCAAGAAGAGGCCCATTTGATAGACATATACAGCGTGTACCATCAAAACAAAAAAAAATTGTCATGCTTTTCCCGAAAAACACCCAGTATACATAGAAAATAATGGATTCAAAATCTTCTGCGTTTACCAATTTTTTATACCCCTTCCAACTAAAAAGTTAAATGGAGGTTTAATTTATGATCAATCAAAATTCGTATGCAATCATAAAACGATTACTTCATTTTGAAGTATTCAAGACTTTTGTATAATTATATAATATTATTTGTTCTTAAATTCCAAAGGGATTTGGTTATATATCCTTGGCACCATTTACTATGAGTTTATTTTGACAAATAATGACATTATGTCAAAGTCAGTTAAATAAAGAATTGTTTAAGCTAAGTTTTTCTCAATTAAAAATTATTTTACTTAGTCGGACATTAAACAAAGCACTACAGGTATTATAAGGGATAATGCTTTTAGTCAATGTCTATCCTTCTTGAAACACTGTCTCAACCTTAGGTATTATTAGCCTTACAATATGATACCTTATATGTACAGCTGATAATTGTGATATGCCGGAATCTATATATATAAAGCTATTGTAGGATACCTTTTTACTGGTTTGGAACTATTTATTTAGAAAACTTAACATTTACTTGAATAAAGATTCTAAAACATATACCATAATTTTTTTTAATAATACACAGTCTTATAAGTTTGGCGACCAGTTCCCAACATATGGTAAAGTCAACGATAAGATATTTTTAGGAAATTCTATAAGATTAGGCTATAAAAGTTTGTATGTTAAAAGTTAATTGATAAAATAATTTACAAGATCTAAACTACTTTATACCAGTTAATAAAACTAAGAATCTGAAAGCATGAAATTAATTGAGGATATCTTTGAGATACTTTTGTCATTTATAATTATATCATGTACCTAACTTTTTCCTAAACCATACTTAGATTTAAAAAAAAATTGAAGGTGTGATGTGCGATATCTGGCATACTTACTAAATTGACTTATTACTGAATTGTGTATACCAACTCAAGAAAATAAATAAATAGGCCACAGTTAATATTTTTTAAATATGGGGAAAAATTATTCAAATTTCTAAACTTTAGCTATATATCTTTAATCAATATACAAAATATGTGATACACTTTACAGCAATAAAAA